>CAFUXE010000491.1:88828-139485 GCA_903364295.1 Serranus cabrilla
AGAGAGCCACTGGGATGCCTGGTGACGCTGGTTGTTGAGGAATCTGGGTTTACGGTTTTACACAAAGCTGTAATTCACTCACCATGGACTGATTATGTGTATATACAACATGGAAACTGTTAAGCTACTAGTAAAACATAGGATTTTATTAAAGGGAAAAGGTCTCAGGGAAAAAATATTGTGTCTGGTAATAAATCAAAATATGTGTCCATTAATATGGAAACTCAACCAAAGAAGCTGTCCGGCTGATTATTAAGCTATCACGATGGGTAAACACCATTTAAAATCAAAATGTTGGCTGACTCTGGGCCTGAATGTCATATGGTTTACCTAAGGAAATGTATGTACCTTATGGCTTTAGCAGCAGCCATACAAAGGGAAAAAAATAAATAAAGGGAAGAAAGGATCCCATACCCCAGTATTGCCTTTAGGGGACTAGGAGTGTGGAGAGGACAATGGGGTCAAAGCAACTTGATTTGTATCTTATGTCCTGTGGGACAAGAGAGTACACCAGTCAAATCCAAGTTACCTGGCCTTTGGCTACCCCTTTGCTCCTAAACAATAAGCTGGGATACTACTACATGTCTAGCCCAGAGGTGGAAAAAAGGAAGGGAATAAAATTGTGTGTAAGAGACAGAGGAGACGAGAAAGAGAGAAGGGCAGAGCTAGGTGTTATAAGAGGTATAATTACAAATAATTACAAAAGCTATGAGGAACCATTTTACTATGCGAGAGAAATATTTCAATGTCTGGTCACTGAAAACACACATTCCAACAAAACAAAGTCAGAAAGACAACATGCAAATTAGATTGAAACAAACAACCCTGGCTCCTATAAATGACAGTTAATGTAGAGTGACTTTACAGCTAACATGCAGGTTTTAAAGAAATGTAGTGCAGGCTGGGTTTGTTTTTTTATCAGCATAATAAAGAAACCATTCAAAATGAATGCATGTGCAATATTGCAAAATTTAAGTGCAGAACCTATTTACAAAATCTTCACTAACATTGAACATTGTATTTTATTGGTTTTGCTACAAATTGTGCAAACTAAAGACCCTTTCAAACCAGGAATGAAGCAAAAAAAAAATTGAATATCCATTGACAATTATTCACAATCACCTGACACTGCAAAAAAAAAGAAGATTTAATCCATGCAAAAAACAGAAAGAACTGCTTACTTTTAATATGTATTTTTTTAAATATTTATTTTTAAATAAAAGATGAAACTAAAACATACCCTGCAATGTCTTTGATTTTTGAAAGGCTTTAAAGCTTTAAATTTCAAGATTCCTGGAATATCTATTAATTTGTTTAAATGGCGAATTACAAAATGTGAATAAAAATAAGTAGTTGGAAACTTATTTAATGTCATTCTGATGAGCTCTGTGAAGAGGCTAATGATGTCAGACTGTGAGGCTACCATCATCACGAGCCTTTTGCTCATCTGCAGTGTAATCACTGAGCACACTTGTCCTCAGTTTGCACGTTTCATAGTATTCAGAATAACATTACTCTACCACTGTACTGTTAATTGTAGATATAACTACTGTCCTGCAGCTTTTGTGTCATATATACTATTGTATGCAGTGAAAAACAAAGCGAGAGAAAAACACGTGCATCCCTCTGTTTTATTTTTTAAGTATTTCAAGCACGCATGACCTGATAAAACACATTGTATATCCTTTTTTTCCTTTATAATCCATGCTCAATAGACAAACACAAAATAAACAGATGAGGACTAAGATACCAATTTGTCTTAAAACACAGAAAGCAAATCTAGGCCAGGCTGGGGGGAGTGATTTGGCACATAAGCTCCTTGTAAGATGTGCTCCAAAATATGCAGCCAAATATTTCATCCCTCCTGTTTCATCATCATTATCAGGTACAGTGATCAGATGCTGTTCAGTACAATACTGACCATCTCCCAACTGCCTACCCAATCTTGACACAGCACCAAACATCTTTAATATGGTGATCAAATCTATTGGACACCCCAGTCATCGAAGAAGGGAGTAATTGACAGAATCAATAGGAATCACATTGCAGGGGTTGTATCGTATTAGAACTGAGGAAACCGCAACAATAACAAACACATACATGGCTTTCATTATTGGATGTTTGAAGTTATTGGTTTGTTCATTTCCGAGATATGACAGCAAAAATTCCACTTCCGCTTTCCTTCATAGATATTTTTTTGATAAAAATGATGCTTCAATATTCCGTGTCTGCTTAAAAACGGGAGCAAAGAAAAAGTAATATCACTGGAAACTGTCAAAACTGGCTGGCAGGTGTCTTTTCTTGTATCATCACCCCAAGTTGTCGATTATCTAATGGAAACTTAATGAACTGTTGAACAATGTGGGTTCTGAAGTGGGCATTTATGGTTTTATGGATAATTCTGCTGACAGATGGCTGGGATATTCCAAGTTCATCAGCACTGCATGACTGCATTTTCTAGTGGCCAAGGAGTGGGGAGTTGTGCAAACCCTGATCTCCAGGGTTATTGGATTGTTTCGATTTATTGGTGAGGTGATTGCATCCTTTATTAGCTCCACCAGCGTCAAAAGACCCTCGTGATTGACTTGATTGATTGATACCCTTGTGAATTTTGACAAAACACTGATGGGATGAGGTGCATTACAAGAAGCAGCCAACTGATAATGATTATGTCTTAGTGACCCAAAAGCCTTTTGGGACTACCTATAAAGACCTATCACATATTTACAAGGTTTTAGTGCTAAAATGATGTTTGAATAACAGAAAAAAGGGGTAAAAGTTTAACATTTGCTTAAGACTGACACATTAATATCACATGCTTAATGCATAATGTACTCAGCAAGAATCTACAGTATTTTAAAGTTGTGCAAATCAACATTTTGGAATAAACAATGTGTTTTATGATTGTAATGTAAGAGGGGTCACATATAGTGATGAACCCACCGAGAATAATCACTACAGTCTGCCATTCCCTTTATCTCTATGGAGCATTTTAGTGTTTTTCAGCTAATTATTTTGGTTTTACAGCCTAAAAAACACCTGTTTTCGTGTTGTTTGTTGCGACTTTCCCCCATTTGCACACTGGTACTAACTTATTGCTAGCAAGTTAGTTCTGGTGCACCTATTTGTAAAACACTAGTGCAGTAGCCTTATTTGCACGTGAAAGCTGGAGGAAAGTTTCATTTGTGTAATAACTCTCACTAAAAAATACAAATAAATAATGTCCAATGTAGTTAAACAAAATGTGCTTATCACCAGTCGTGTTTTGCTGCACTCCATTGTGGTACCTTGCTTTTTAAACAAATTTTCTACGGACACAGGTGTGACAGTAAATTGGTAACCCTGCCGGCCAGTTAGCTGGATCCAGAGGTAATTAAGCGTGGCGGTTCTCTTCACACTCCTATAACCCATAGAGAGGAAATGGCTCTGGTAGCCTATTATCAAGCCATGATATGACATGACTCACATAAATAACAACTGCAATGTATGCTTTTCTCCGCTTCCCTCTGCCATAAGAGTTCATCAGCTGTGTATTGACATGTTTTGGCTTCCAATGAAAGCATAATTGAAAGCACGGTGGAAAATCAATACAAAAAATATTACCTAGTTTAGATGAGGTTGTGAGGTTACTGTGGTGAGATCACAGAGCAACAAACCAACACCTCGGTTTATATCATCTATTGGGTGTGGGATGAAAAAGTGGTAAAGAAAGACGAGAGATGCACGTAAATGTTACAAGGCAATATTAAATCATTTAAAGATATGCTAATACATTTGCACTGTATTCATGCAGAGCTGGTTTATAATAGTGACACACCAAATCATCTCACTTCTCTTCATCATCACAGTTTTTTCTCCTACCAGATTGACAGGAGCTTATTTATTCATTTCAAATTAAATTATTGACAAATTAGTTCTCATTCCTACCCTATTTTACTCGTTGTTTTCCTTTATTTTCTCGAAATTCCTCATCTTCCTTGAATATCTACTGAATTGCAGGTAGAGTACATTATCTTCCATTTCTGCTTCTGAATCGCTACTCTTCCTTCCGCTTCGACTGGTCATTCCATGACTGACTTTCTATTTTTGCTTGGGTTTATTCAAAAGTAAATTACTAGGGCAGTAACCAATGCTGGACTCACCTATTTGTGTGTTTAATTGGCCATGTTGTCGCTGGAGTTAATTGGTTCTCTGAGTCCAGGTAGTTACTAAATGTTTGGCAGCATTAGAACCTCAGCACTTTTCCATTAATGGTGCGTGAAATGAAATGTTTGATACTGCAAATAAAATCAGTGATATTCAAGGATGTTATGGTTGGTAATGTGTTGAAACTGCCATTTAATGGGTCCTGGAAGATTGGGGTAGTGTCAGCCGGAACCGCCTGGGCCCTCTCCTGACATTGCTAGTTGCCTCTCCATTCCCTTAACGACTGTCTACACTGATTACACAGACCCCCCAAAAGCTTAAAGCTGGGGAAACAGTCTCTATTAGTAGTCCAATTAGAGTCATTAGCATATTCTACTTCATTTTGATGCAATGATTATGCTGCACAAAATATACACCTTATATTGAAGAAAATTACAGTCAAGAAGAACACCTAAGAACAAAAATTACCAGGTCTGTTGAGGAAAAGGGGGAAATTCTGCAACAGTTATGTTATCTTACACACTGTAATGAAAGCTGAGGCTGAAAAGCACTCCTGTGAAAGACTGACAGGTGTAAATGTTAAGACGACATGCATGAAATTATGTTTCAAAAAGGTCAAATACGGGTGATACCGTCTTATGAATTTTACAACAGTTGCGTGCACATATACGGGAAATCTGCATCACATCTGGTGATTAAGAATGAATATGAAAAAGAAGATGAAGTAGCATCACCAGGATAACTAAAACTGTGAACGTACAAACAGGTCTTTCTTCTATTGTTTCACATTAAACATTTGTGCATGTCATTTAGTGAACAAAGGGAAATGTTATTACTATTATTCACAAAAGCTTCTTTGTGCACAAAAAGTTAAGTCAAGACCAGAATATTTAGTTTGCACTTATCCTTGAAGGAGCTGCAATAACACAGTTGAGGGCAAGATGTTTTTTGATCCATTATTTTGAAGGAACTTTTAATAAATTATGCTCCTAATTTCACTGATTTCACTAATCATACTAGAGGAGAAACTACCATGTTCACTCTAAGCAAATGCTGTATCTCCACAGGTGGTTACATTCTCACTTCCTGCAACACTTTTGTATGCAAAGGGCAAATGACATTCTTGGAAATATAGGAATCTACTGTATATTACAATATCCCCACGTGTATGCATTAATGCCTGACGAGGTTTCCATTATCAAGAGTTAGTGGACGATGGGGAGGCCATTAATTCCTGATGATGGACACCTCAAAGGGCATTAACCCAATTATATCGTGGTCAGTTGGCAAAGAAAAAAAAGACTTGTCATTTATATTTTCATTACCATCCCATAAGGTTGTAATGCAATGAAAACATTTTCCACAACTCCAGTAAATATAGGACACAACTTGGATATGACAGGAGATATTTCCAGTCCACTCAGCTTATAAAACCTTTGGCTCCAATATTAGCCTGAAAGCTAATGTCAAGTTTAAGTATACTTTGACTATTTTTCCCAGTAGATTGAGTGTCAGTGTACTTGTTGCAGTCTCCTTCCTGTGTTCAGAGAATAAGGCAATAAAAGATGACAATCTGTTAGAAATAATTGCAATAAATTGTAAACAAAGGCTTTGACTGCATTCCTGTTGCTATGGTTACTGGTAACTGGCGCATTTATTTAGAACGTGAGCAGATGGTTTAACCGGAACTACTTAGTACGCAACCATGTTAGGAATCAATGGACACCCTGCAGCCAATCAGAACTGAGTATTCGCCCAGACGTTTGTATAAACCAATGAAAATTATCTACAACCTTCATCATTTTCATGTCCACACACCTCTGAAACATTTCCTTTAATATACCCAAAATTGCAGAATTCTTCGTCAATATTGCTTTAATTGAGTTTGTGCCATTAATCAATACCATATCGATTCATCCCCACAAATCACGAACAATTACAGAGATATAATCTGACTATTAATTGCGCCGGCGAGGAGAGCTGAGCAATGTACAGGTGCGAGCCATTCGGATTCTCATGACAACTCTGACAATGATAAATGGTGGAAACAAAGCAGCGCTGTTTGTGAGAGAGAAGGGTGACAGACAGGTTTTAATGAGCACAGCGGTGTGACAGTATCAGGTGAGAATGGAAATGAGGCCTCAATCTATCTTTGCAAAGGTTATGTCCCGATTTCATAAGAACACAGAACCAGACAGTTTTTTGCATTGTAATTGATTTCCTATTTTTGTGCCACTAAATGGACGCTGTGATATGAAAATCAGCCTCATCCGGCTTAAATTAAGTCTCTTGTGGACACAAAAATGGCATCTTTTTTTTCTTCAGGAAATTATATTTCAACACAATGATGGTTGAGGTTGCTCATTATTAAGGCTCAATTTATAGGAAGCTTTTAACCCCAAAATGTGTAAACTAACAAACAAAACAGCAGCAATCTTTTAAACTATTTCACCCAGAGAAGATTTCTACCTCACAATATACGTAACAGTGTGTCGTAGAATATGTTTGACACATCATGGAAATCAATGCACAATGTTACATTTATGACTCATAATTCCTGGGTCATCCATAATTAAGTTGAATGCTATTGATAAGGCAATGTAGTATATGTCACCCATTGAAAAAACATAAATTTGCTGACCTACAGCAGCATGTGCACAGCCGTTTAAACATAATACTTACATTCAACTGTAAGGTGCAGGTGAAGTTATATACCCTAACAGTCAACGTCTTTGCAGGACGCAGCGTGACAATCAGTGAATCGAGTTACAAATTCAATTGGCTACCATTTTTTATAATCAATTAAATGATCAAACATTTCCAAGTTCTGGCTTCTGAAGTGTGGGGATTTGCTGCTGTTTTATGTGGCAGTGAGCTGAGTATCTCAACATTTTAGATTGTAATTCTGACTAAAAAACAAGAAACAAAAGATTAAATGTGTTGATATCAGATTGAATTTCAGGAAATTACAATTGTGATTTTCACAGTTTTTTTTGGTGTGTGTTCGACAAAACAAATAATGGCTTTATCGAGAAAATTATTCAGCATCATCAAGAACCTATTATTGATTCAGTTAAAGGATATTTGAATTCAAAGAGTCACAGAAATACTGATATGGAGCTATATGTCTGAAATAAAGTCAAATCGAGCTATTACACAAGTATGCATTCTACTATGCATCTATTCTATTTATATTGCTGTAGTGCATTAATACAAACAACATACAAACAAGATGCTCGCAGCCTCTGATGGCGTTTAAATAGAGGTAATGAAAACATGTTTTCCAGTGTAAATTTGTGTTAATTTGGCAATTAAAATGACTGAATAAATAAGTATTCGGTACAAACTGATAAGACCCTTATCACACCGTTGGGGTGTCTATCATGTACAGAAATACAGGTTAAGAACAAGGTGAAAATAAAATTAAAAACACACACACATACAACCTATGATAAGTCATCTCCATCCACTTTTACTAAATAACACTTTTAAACCGATTTAATTGATCAAACTGTTTCCACATCTATCTTAGATATTTGTGTATGGGTAGGTGAAATGTTTACATGCTTGTGGTTCACATATCAGCTGGTATTTCTTGAGAAAAAAGACCTCTAACTTGTGTATGAACTGGTAAACATGCAGGCGGGAACACGAGTCTGTTCTTTGCGATAAATATTCAGTTGTTGATGACTGGACAAGATAACCAACGTGTCTGCAGAGGTTATCAGGGAGGCTGCCACATTTGGATATATTTTATCAGAGTTTATCTGTTATCTGTTTAGCTAGTGGCTACCGCAGAAATCACAACAGGGGGAGATTTTGAATCAAAATGAGATTGTACTTAGTGAAATCAATATCTCTCTCTCTCTACATAACCTTTAGCGTAATATATGGACAATGATGCTACATTTTCTGCTGCTTTTAAATGTTAATAGAGAATTTTGTAAATGGCTTAAAAGTAGTAATCAGTGTTTATCTCACTAAAATGTCTTATTTGTATTAAAGAAATGTCAATTATGCCATACCGAATAGTATCATCAACATCAATATGTTGTATTATATATCAATAAAATACATATATAAGGACTTAAAGGTTGAAAGATAAAGAATATAAGATTACCAGCATCATATTTAATAAAAGCCATTTGTATTTCCCTGCTGATTTGCCTGATGAAAACACAGACTCAATCTGCTTCTGTTGATAAATAAGAGGATGAAGTAGATACAAATTCTATTTTCTATCACCTACACTTGGTGAGAGAATAAAATTGTAATTAATAAAACACCCAGGAGCCAACATCTCAGATTTATTCTATACCTTTTTGCCAATTAGGCCTTTGAAGGTGGGACCTCTTTTGAAAGAGGCTTTTAGATTAATCATATTATCTGCAGGTTTTGAAACAAGAATGGTTCTTGACCTCCTCTTCCATAAGAATCCATTATCTTAAACTATCACAGTAATCCTGGCTTTGGGAGGGGAGAGAAGGAAGCAAGAATCAAGCCTAATAGATAGCAAATAAGATTAATCTATGATCTAAGTGCCGATTACACTTGGACCTGCCCTTGAACACTCAGGTGTAACCTTGAGATCTGCATCCACTCTTAGCCAGCAATTGGATTGAAAGTCCCTTAAGGGCCTTGGGTGGTGGAGGGGCACTTTGCCAAGACCTTACCCCTGAGAGATCAAAGGCCAAGCAGCTTAACCCTTACAAAACCGAAGGTGTTAAATATCATAGGTAATGGCTGGTTATAACCAATCTGTGGAAACCTTTTATTGGTCTACGCCCTCTCCATATTATTGAGTGCTAAAGCATATTTTGAATGCTATTATGTATCTTTTGGTATTAAGTGGGGTATTTAAAAATAAATACAGCCCCACTGATATATAATGCTTTATTTGTAGACAGGAATATTAGGTTTTAAGTAAGTTATTAACTGCATTAACTGATAAATCTTAGACATGCATGTATTTTCTATTAACTACAGCACAAAAAAGGTAGCAGTAGGTAGACTTTTGCCTCGGCTCTGAATAATTGTTTTGTGATGGACTGTATATGTTTAACATATGGAGATCAATATATAAGACTTTCACTCAAGGTTCAGATCAGCAGCACGGACGAACCGTAGACAAACACAGACTTGCGGATCGATGCTCCCCTCAGTTTGACTCTGAAGCTGACTATTTGATTAATCTGCCGGGGCAGCCAGGGAAGAGAGACCAGGCATACAACAGCTGATAGTTTCATGCCATTAGGATGGCTAGAGTAATGAAATTTCATTTAATTTGTCAGGAAGAGAGTGCTAATGTTAAAAAGCTTTTGGGTAATAAAAAAAGTCTTGAGAGATGTGAAGGAAAGCCTTAAGTAATTACTCTGTGTATCTTGGGTCCTCATGATGGAATATTTACATTACTGTCATGGAGGTCCTAAGAGTAATTAAATTAGTGAGGTGGGTAAGCTCTTTATTCCCACATTTTTCTAGCCTTTTTGTGAAAGAAAAGACTAATATGTGGACAAAGCCACTTTTCCTCATGATGGAATTGCTTTGCTGTCGAGCCACAGCACGCAGGCTTACTGAATGACTGTTATTTTATAGCATATTAAGTGAATACCACCTTTACCCTTTTGAACTTGAGTGCGTGCTGCAGTCCAAACCTTTGACAGTGCAGAATAAGCTTCAGTAAACCCATCGGCTTTCCTAAAGATATGGGACTGGTGTGGTGCTTTTGGATGCAGCATTCACATTTATCTTATCGCTATTTTGTCTGTCAAATTAGCACATAACGCTCATCTGTTCAACCTCAAAACCGAAGTCATAAGATAAAACCTCCCTGTCATTTTGCCAGGAAGCAAGTTGTGGCTGACAACTGCAGAAGTTAAGAAAATAAATTGTATGACGAAATAATGAATGATACGTATTAGAGCGGGAACAAGGTTAAGCGTAATGCTATTCCAGTTTACATTCCAAGGGTACAGGCTCCATGATGGTGTTAAAAAAGGTCTTCAGAACAAAATAATCATAAATCCAGCAAGCTGTGTGTTGCGTCTGACATCTCTATCAGGGTATATCAGCATCCTTTCTCACTCTATTCGAGTCTTACCAAGACAGATGTGTGAAAGGGCCTGGAAATGTATCTGACCGCTGGCTTACTCTAATGAATAACTTCCACTTTAGGTCCTGCAATGTAAGCAGAAAATCCACCTTGCAGACGCTGGAGCCCCGTCATGAATCTAACCCGACAGCCGACATAATATAAAGGCGACAACACTTGTATGACTTCCATTTTCTTTGCTATCTATTGATTTTCAGTTAATAACGGAGGGAAATACTAAACGTCCGTGCTGAGTACCTAATAAATCCTGTCTGAGCTTTTTTATTGAGGCGAATTTAATAAAAGCAGTGGGCTAGGCATGGGGATTTGTCTCAGTGAGAGCAGACAAAAATAGGGATGAGTGGGGAAGGGTAAATCCAGATACTAAACACTCATTCAAGTCTGATAACCATGGCAATTTATCCATTCATTTTATGACTCTGTGTTCTCCTTTCACCTTTAAGAAAATCCTATATTAGATATAAAAAAAAAAAACATCCAGATCAGGAATGTGGATATTGTTTTGATGATACTGTTAAGGTAGTTCACGTCGAGTTTAAAGGCTGTGGCCTCGTTGTCACAAACGCATGCAGCCACTGTCTCCTCAAATTCCTTGAGGCCTGAGTGATAGCAGATACGCTATTAACGATAAATAACTAATGACATGACTGCAAATAGTAACTAAGTGGTGAAAAACATCTCCCCCCAGGGTGAAACATGTCAACCACTGCGTAATTTGTCCTTCACTACCATCAAAACATTTCATTAACTCAGATGTCCGTGTGTTTAAAATGAAAACTAAAGGGAAAACGTCGTTTTCATTTGGATCAAGGTAAAAAGGAGTACTCCACTACCTCTTTATTTACCCTCAGGTAAAAAGAAAAAGACAGCCCAGATGGGTCGCACGAAGGTAAAACATCAGCTATATAGCCATGATGTCAATCGGTTAAGGCAAGGGCTCACTGAGCCAAAGGTCTCTGTGAGGGCTAATTATGTGCCTTTGAGGGATAATTTGGAGCAAAGCACATCAAGGCTTTCAACGCATACCACAGTACAAAAATAACATGTGAAGTCGAGGCTGATAAAATTTTGCAGTTTCACATTCAGGTTCATTACTAGTGCTTATGTCAATGTCAATGACTTCTTGACCATTTAATGCCTCCCTATTACGTTTATGAATGCAATAACCGCCCTTGTGCACAATCTCATTATCTAATCTGAAGCACAGATCTTCACGGCAGTTCAAAGCTAATATTCATCCTCATACTATAACTTCTCCTCCATGGCAGTTGGAGACAGAAAGAAAATAAAACCCAGTTGCAAATGAAGGCTTTTAAAACAATCGGCACAAACACCGCCACTGATAAAGACGACTCTGCTGTGGACACCATCACATCAACACTTAAAAGCAGCTATTACACAGGACTTCTCTCGAAATGCAGATACTTAATTATAAGGATTTTAGTACTCCATTAGACCAGCCCAACATGCGTTAATGCATCATGAACAGAACCATCACCAATCACATAATCGTTTGCCTAAATTGAAAAACAGTATTACAACACATCCACCTGTGACAGTGGTAGCTCTTTACACCGTTTGGTCTGAGATTAACACGAGTTCCATATTTAGTTTCCACTGCAGATTAACTGGTGGTAAAGCCATTTAAGTTATGAGCATGTTTTAAAACACGGCGATACATCACAGCACATGTTTTTATTTGACGGTAGAAATAACACTTAGAGCAACAGCACTAGAATTAATTACATCCTGGTTGCAACTTCTTCAAATACGTATCATCATTAAGAGAGTATTGTATTTAGTACTGCACGTCCATAAATCGTCCTTCTCTCATTAGCTGACAGAATGCAAGCTTGGCAAATATAGAAATGACATTTAACATTTACCTAAGAACACGTTTTGCTTTACTCAGGATGTGAATCATGCTGTGTCGAAAAATGTTGCACTGAATATGTTTCAAACAGCAATTATTTTTCCTTTTCAACAAATTTGACAAATAACTACATGAAAGTATACTTTTTCAGTAAAAAGTAATGGTCACAGGGTAAATCTGCTACACTGTTAAATTCTTAGTTCTATGAAAATCCCTCACAGACGCCATTGTTCCTCCTTCCACTTCAGTCTTTCACACTAAAGGATAGCTACTTAGTGGAGTTTTGCTTTAAGCTACCTTAAAGCTAAGTAGTTTTTCGCACACTAAATCAATGAGCCCTGCAGTGACATTGTGGTGATGGCTTCCCTGGTTTGGTTAGCCTAAATGTTGTCTTGTGAAATCAATGAACAAACAGTAATGTCTAACTGCTTTCTGCTATTGATGGATGGCCAGCAGCAGCTAGCTGCACTGCTTTCACTCCTGAACTCCCTGATGTACGTTACTGTACTGTAGCGTTAATGGTCTCTTTCTTTCTCATTCTTTCATTTGTCTTCCCTCAGACACAGGAAGTGAGGCGGACAGAAACTAGTATTTGAGAAATTTCAGTAGATAAGTGAAAAGTTTGACCTGCTGGTGGCGCTACAGGAAAAGTCAGAGGATCATTATGTCATTATGGTTCTTCCTCTCTCCTTGCACAACTGGTGTCTTTGTACAATTTCATGTCAATCCATGCTACAGTTGTTGAGATCATTAAGTTTGGGCTAACCAATAGACTAATACTGCAAATTAGTTTCTCTCAAAAACCTACTAAATATAGGTTGTGTGAACAGGCTGCAAAATAATATGACCTATATTTATGTATTAAACCATCATATGCCAAGGTTAAATGGCGGACACCACACTCCAGGAAGTGGGGAGGTGGATGGGCCGAACAAAGGACCGACTTTTACCCAGGAGAGCAGGGTTAGCGTCCCGTGTAAACAAAGCTAAGGTCTTGTTGAATATTGTGATTCACAGTGCAGCTAGCCTGAATAAAAACACAGAATGTATTCACATATTAAGTGCAAATGATGCATTTCATAATATGAAGAGTTAAGGTACTTGAACTGGGGGTCTGCTAGTTTGAATCCTTTGCCATTGAGGGTTAATAAATCATTCATCTTAATTTATTGTGATACTGAATAAACTATTTTGCTATTGGAAGTAGTAACAATAATGATATTAATGTGGAAGAGCTCTTTAAAGTTATTTAGAACAAAAAATTCAAAGTTTGGGTCTTGACTTTGGACCTGACTTTAATGCTTAGAGTTGAATTATACTTGAAAAAACAATACATTCATCCCAGCTCTACATAGATAAATCAGGGACTGCCTTTAGTAGCGTGGCATGCCTTTGACACTGACTGAGATGCACATTGAATATCAGTTTTTTTGTCAAGTGGACTGAATAAAAGTGTATTGAACAAAATAAAGAGTTCCAGATTTTCTTTTTTTTGACTTGGTAAAGAAGAACTTTTCTAATCACCCATTACTAAAGACTTTGGAGGTTGTCTCTCTATGGAAATCATGAATTTCTAGTCAAAACATTGCGGCTATATTGTTTATTTTTCTAAATGCCTGCGTCTTAGAGTTCTCAACACTTACGATGCCTCTCTTTGATTCCCTTACCGCCCTTTTGTTCGTATGAGAAAAAGCCACACGGGGTCAAGCCATTAAAGGACTACCCTTGTAGTTGCTGCATTTTCTCACAATTGAAAGCTAAAGCAAGAGATTAACAGACAATTGATTCAGGGGAAGAGGGAAACCAGGTATACAGGCATGATAACCTGTACAGGTCAAGTATCAACATCAGTGACGATTACTATTATCTGCAATTACAATTCCATGCCAAGTGGGAAAGAAGGAGCAAGTAGTGTTTAGACAAAGTAGTTTAGACTAAAACAATTACAACGCAACACAAATGGTTAAACACCATGTGCTCTTTGACTTTTTATCTAAATACTTTTCACGCATGAATGATAACATTGTCTACAACAGGGGTTCTCAACCTCCTGGGTTAAGGCACCGAAGCACGCTCAAAAGATTTAAAAAAAAAAATCCTGCACACACCAAGTTATTGCAAGCTAAAAAAATAAGTCACTCGAGGAGTGTTAGGGGGGCTGAAGCCTATCCCAGCATGCAGAGTGCAGTATGGCCCAGATAGGTTACCTATAATATGCATAGCACGTTAAAACATGACAAATATTCAAAATGTAGACGTTTTATTTGAACTGCATGAAACTGGAACGCTGGAAGAACCTCAGCCCAGCGATGGGGGAAACATCAGAGATGACAAATGTAATTTTATTACAACAATTTGGAAGATGTTCCATTTTTAAATGTCACAATACTAATTGAATCCGTTTTTCTTTATATTTCAGTTTTGTTTGAGGAGCTGTGTTGGTGTGTGCGCAGACACTGAAGAGAGGAAACAATAGGTCAAGTCTTGATCTGCACACAGAGCAGAGTCTCAAGTAATTGAGTGGAGACATTTTAATAATCCAAGTTATAAACATCAAGTACATCAGCTTACAGGACTCGCAAACATATGGTAATTAACTTTTACTACAATGATATAATATATCGACCCCCATCCTGAAAACACACATGTACGTGCACATTCACACACACACACACACAGATCCATTACCATATTGCATGAGAGGAATCATTTGCTTGATTGGACATAGCTTTTAAATACTGAAGAGGTCCAGGAACCCAGTGAAGGTCTTTTAATTTCCTCCATCATGAACAACGTACAAATTAGTATCCAAGAAAGATTCAACACGTCATTTACCAAAGCAGCAGAAGTGTCGACGTCAAGTTCCCAACAAAGCAAACAGCTGCTGTAAATCTGACAGGGAATGTTCCAAATACACTTCAACATTTTCCTTTTCCCTCAAACCAGAGATTATCAACACAGAGCCCAGACAATCCAAGTTGATATGGCAAAGTTGTTTGTGAGCAGGGGCTCATTAACACATTCATTTGGAGTTGTGTATTGGCCACCTGATAAATATTAGGTTAATATTCACTCTTCCTTTCTCGTATTTTTCATCTCTTTTCGAGTCTTAAGCTGCTAAATGCACAACTATGTTATCCAGGTATAGTGTGTGTGTGGGTGCTGAGCATGAAGTGTACAGTGGGTTTCTGTAGCTTTTGAAAACAGCTGCGGTCAAAAATGGCACTTATGATAGTGGTAAGTCTGAAAAAAAAACAGTAAAGGTTTGGGTTGGAAATCCAAAACTTTAAGCTGAAAGATGCAAAAAGAAAAAGAAAAAAAGTCTGACTGGCTAAAATATGCTCATTGCCCAAATCAAGTCAGTTAAATTTAAGATGAAAACACGACTTTTTATATAATAAGTTAGCAATTTAGTTTACTCAACTTAATACATCTTAGAAATATATAATTCTTAGTTTGTTCATGTCAAACTTTCAAGCTTTTGTTTGAAAGAAAGTTTAAATGAATGAAATATAATTAGTTGACAGACTTTTTTGTATTTTTTAAATCATTTTTGAGCTTCAGAGTCAAAACTAAGACACATCGCCTTGACATGAAGTGGAAGATTGTGAAAGTCGGGTTCAGAGTCGAATTGTTCTGCTCCTGATTCCTTTTAAAAGTGATATTTCTTTGATAACTCGCTCACACAACTTGAACAAAATATTTCAACAAGCCCATTCACACATGTACAATAGTTTCAGTCATTTGTACATAAATAAATAAATATATCCAGACAAAAAGACAACAAATGTTTAAAACAACATCCCTTTAAAATCCTGCTGATGATTGAAATCGTTTGCACAGGATTCTGCATTTGTTTTGAGGCGTGTGTCTGTTCACTTCTAATAAGTTGGGCAGGCGGCACAACAGTTTCCTGTGTTTTAGAGCTTGTGGTACCAGACCTTCTCCATCTGCTCAGCTGCTATTATTCTGTCAAGAGCTGCCGTGTTTTTCCGAGGAAAGGAAGTTATTTCATTTCCACCTTTTGTCCGTGTTTGAATGTGAGCGACGCTCTTTCAGCAATATTCACTTGTTTCAACTCCGCTCTCCATCCTAACCAAAATATACAACCTTTCTTTGCCCTATAACTCTCGTTGGTCACTGAAAAATAGGAATTTCCTCAATTGGTGTAATTCCCCACACCAGATTTCAGCAGGTTTTTCTCCTAGCTTCAGCGGATTCTTGCCTTTCCATCAGCTGTACAGACAGACTGCCTGTTTGCAAGATGAGAGGAAAGACAATAAAGCAGATGCCAACAAAATATCTGCAAAGTTGCATGGAAGGTTTTTAAAACCTTGTTGTTTTTAAAATAAATGACTCTTCAAAATGTGACAAGGTGCATCCTGAACACCAACTTTAATAAATAAATCATATTAATGGGCTTATTTGTGCATATCTGGCCCCTATGTCCAAAGCTGCAACTTTTCATTTTGGGTAACCAATGCAACCAAGAGCAATGTGGTGCAATCTGGAAGAGAGGCTGGAGCAGAATTAACTATATTATTACTAGGATGAAACAGCAGGCTTTAATCATAACCAATCAAATCAGCTCCCTTAATCTGCTGTAAAAGCTGTGCCCTGCAATGATGAGCAATTTTCTAGTGGGTCAGGAGGAGAGTCCAGTTTGGCTTCACCCAAAAAAGATGCTGTCCTTGTCAAGGAGGTGCAGTGTTCCAAGGCACAATTATACAGTGCCTGTAAGCTGTAATTATGTGTGATTCCAAGGGCAAAGGATGCCCATTTGTAAGTTGAATTCAAATTTTACACACATGCTATTTTAAATATTTGTGCTATAACGGGTGTATGTTTCACTTAAAGCTTAATTTTCATTACATTGGTATTCTCTGTACAACAAGTGCTCTACAGCGAAGATGGTAGAGATGTGGTGGAGGGTTGTGTGAAAAACCTAATTTGAAAAGGCATTTGCAAAATTGGAAAATGGGTTGAAAATGGGCCAGGTATGAACGGGCAATACTAATGGGTTTCTTGATGTCATTGCCGTGTGTAAAAACACAAACATGCTGCGAAAAATCAGTATGCGCATCCACCAAGCAGCAACCACAGAGACTGATGGACGCCAGGTTAGATACAAGACAACACTGCTTGTTATAAAGTGAATGAAAAATCCCCAGCAATCATGACACAGTCAACAGGATCAGCAGCTACAAAGGTGAAAGTTGAGAAAAGTGATGTTTCAATTGTGCAGAGTTGATATTTTGACTGGTCTCCCCTACAACAATATCGGGCATTTGTACAGGCAGCAAAATACGAGTAGTAATTTATTCTTGTAAAGGGTGGGAGTAAGGGGAAGTGGATGGGTCGAACAAATCGCGCACTTTCACCCAGGTGAACAGAGTTTGTGTCCCATGTTTAAACAAAAGTAAACGACTTTTTACGGAAATTACGATTTTTACGTAACTTCTGTAGTGCACAGTTTGGGAATCAGGTGTTTTTACATATCTTAAGTTATTTACTTAACTTACGTCTTTTATAACACCTAACCAGGAATTTTTTGCCCTTTTAGTCAGTGATTTTGTAGCCTAAATTCACAGAAACTGCAGCCTTTTTGTACAACTGTGAACCATACGTGCAAGTATTATGACGTGTGTGCAATTTCTAGAACACTCAGCTGTACCACAAACAAAAACGATCATATGGGTCATTATGGGTGGTTTAGGTTGGAGATCTTGTTATATTTTTGTTAAATATCCCTTCCAAAATGACAAAATTCAGGTTTAAAATTGGTGAATTAGCCCTTTAAGTGGTGGACCAGCACAAAGCACAGCATGCCTTTGATGTGGTCTGATTAGGCAGGTTGCTTAAAGCAATAATCGCGGTCATCCATGACATCAAAATTTGTCAGGGACACTCCCAGTATTATTCACTCTTCCTGCAGCTTTGCGTCAATAATTTTACTGGCACAATGCACCTGCGTGATAAAGAACTAGTTGTCCATGCTCCAAAGATTCATAATCTAAAAGTCTCGAGCGTCCTTCACATCCCACCACTCCTGTTATTGTTGCAGCCTGACCTAGATGGCCTCTCCAAAAGACACACTTTGCTTTGCAGGACTGCTGTTAATCCTGTAAGAGAGCTATGAGCTTGCCCATCTGCTGCTGCATAACCTGTGATACAAACTGCAGTTTTATAGCACTGTGCTTAAGACTTTATTATCTAAAATGTCATCTTAGCTTACCAACTGGTATCTTTACTGGCAAAACAATGTTTTTTAGTTCAAATTATGTTTAATTCCCATGAAACACATTTTTATCTTTTTCTGGTGAGAAAGCGTTTATCCGGTAATATCTCGCTTTTGGCTTTTGTCCACTGATGTGCACAATATATGACCTGTCCTGCTGCTGAGGGGAGCACACACATTAGGAGCAATGAAGCTAATGATATCAGAGCACTCTATGGAGCACATCAGTGCACAGGGATGACAAACCTGTCAGAAGGCATAATCTAGGAGGGGGTCGTAACATCCTCAGAAAACCGTAGCGATTTGCACTTCTTTCTCTGCCATCCCCTAATAATGGAGCACCAATAAATTCCTTACCTGCCACAAGGCAGCGAGTTCACACGTAATAGCCAATGGCATTAAGGGATGAAACATATCAAGGGGAATGGTTGTCTTGTGAGGGTGCCTAGCACCTTGTTTGAGTCTTAATTTTCAGAGATGCCCTGAAACCTTTTGTCACTGGCTTGTTTTGAGGTGATTCTTCTTTTTTACTCTCTTTAGAAACAGGGTCTGCATGTCACTAAATGTCCTGTAGGGGTAAAAACAACAAATACTCTCTCTAGAGGTTTGTCTGCTGCAGCATACTGGAGTGGAGTTGATTTGGGCAAAGTGTCATTGTCTTTACCTGGAATTGACTAAAACCAGCTAGCAGTTTGGAACAGTTGGTTTTAAATAACTATAACTTCCTCCTACAGTTTAAAAGGTAAATAAATGTACATAAATGTCATAAATTAGTAGTTACGAGGGTGATGTGAGCCATGACAAAAACGTGATTCACAAACCAGAAGTTACCTAAAAAACGGTAAGTTATGTAAAAAAAGAAAACGTAAGTTACGTAAAAAGCTGTTTACTTTTGTTTTAACATAGGTAAAAAAAAAACATTCTCCTGAGTGAAAGTCCGGTATTTGATCGACCCGATCCATCCCCCCTCCCTCATTCACTAACCGAGTGACATCCGCCATTTAAACTCCACATCGCCGCCTATGGCTACTACGTCAGCAAGATGTCGGCGGAGGACAGTTTAAAACGTAAATATGAGTTGTATTTTGCTGCCTGTTTGCCTGTTGTTTATGAGGGGAGACCAGTCTCTGTATTCATCCAACCAGGACCAGTTTGTATTGATGTGTGAAGAAATAGTCAATTAACAATTGGCAATTTTATATTACAATAAATCTTAAATTTGGAGTGTTCAAAATGGATACATTTTTGTTTCGGATAATAGCAGCCGTTTTAGAAGGATAAACACATTCAGGTTGCCAAATTGCTGTGAGGCTGAGCTTTAGCATATTGTCACAATAACAAATGCAATTCCAGCTAAAAAGAGCAAACATCACAGAATACACCTCCAACAAACAGACAGTATAAACACTGAGGGTAACTTTGCGCTTTTCAACTGTTACTGATGTGCGGGCAGCACATGCAGCTAAATGGTGCACAGGCACCATTTAACAATAGCTCCTTGTTTTGTTTTTCAAGAAAACATAAGATAAATATGTTGTATCTTTCATATTGTCTGTAAGAAGTGTGCTATGATAAGATGTATGTATTTGTATCAGGGAAAGGAAAGGGATGTTTTGTCTCTCCAACATAGGTTGGATGTCAGAGATAATAGAAAAGATTGGTGAATGGGTCTGAATTTTGAAGCATACCTGTGTTAATCCTGCTCTAGATTGCTGTGCTGAGACTGCTTGTATTTACATATGCAGAGGATCCCGCTGTTTTGAGCACACCATTGACAAGACAGAGCAATTAATCATCCCCAAATACTCCCGCCGTGCAACAGACGACCCTTGCAGAACATGCTGCCACAGAGGGTGTGCAGGTGTGAATCAAGCTGCAAGAAAAATTTTCAGAGCCTGCTTCTCCCTCAATCTTCCTTGTTTGTCATGACTATCTCTGCATTCAACAAAAATCTAATGTTTGCTCCAGCCTCGTTTTCATATAAAAGATATTTTCCAGTACTAAATAAAATTAAATCCCACTAAAACTAAATGCACATTTTTTTTTATAATATTATCACATGTTACATGGTGATGTTAGAGAAAATCAAACTTAAAATAAAAAAAAAAATCTATATTTCTGGTGATCCTATTTTAAATCCTTTTTTGATTCATTTCTTTATCCTATTTTATTCCTTAAAAAGCTACAATAGCTAATGTATTAGAAAACACTGCTTATGTATGCATCCAGTAGACATATAGATTCATTATAATAAGAGTTATGTATCTGGCCAGATTCACAAATCTGTGGGCCACAACAACACTGCTAACGCTAAGAAGTCTACAAAGCTCCATAGAGCTGCAGAGATCGGTGCATATGTACTCACATCACAGGATGCGCGATGTAAAGTAAGGCTCGAGGTCAGGTTATTGTAGACTGTCCTCTGTGCATCAGGGGTATGTGGCAATGTCACAAACCACCTGACCCATATTGTAACACAGCCTCCGTCCTGGTTACAAGATCTCTCAGCTGTGTCACCACTTTACACTATAAAACCAATGTGTTTGTGATTATATTTGTAAACAAAAATGTATAAAATTGGTCAGAAGAGCATAAAGTTCTTCATTTAGCTATCCTCACAATTTTTGTGCACCAAAGTGATGCATTTAACATCTTCCGCAGGAGCATTCCTCTGGACCCCTCAAGGGAGTGAACATTCCTGTAGGCTATTCTTCCATACTGCAAAAATATATATCACAGTAAAAAAAAAAAGCATCTTGTATCTTGTAGCTCTAATTGGATAATGAGTATTTTCTTAATCTTTGGCAACACTGCACTACAGATGGCATTATTCTCTAATATGGGTACATCATCTGCAAACAGTGCATATAGTATCTGTAATACTAAATCATTTGTTATACTGTTAATCACATAGGAAAACAGAAGAAAAAAAACTTAAATGGGTCTGCAGCTTGCAAGAGTCCACGCCAGCAAATCAGATTCTAGATTGTCTTATTTCATATCAAGAGACATTTACTCCCAATTGTTTCCTAACCCCTGGAGCAAGGGGAGATTGTTGAATTTCACTGAAAACCATCTGCTTGTTCTGAACAACAGGGGATAATTACATGCTGAGGAGTAAGCTCTCCAGATAGCTTGCATTGGCTTCTGATTCTTTTGCCTTTAACGTTCCTTCTGGCATCCAGTCTTTGGAGATACCACATCCACAGGCCTCTGGGAGGTTCGACTTGTTGATGAGTTGATATATCAGATGTCCATACTTTGTGTGTAAGGGTAACATCTAATCTGAACCACAGCGTCTTACACCACATTCTGCACAAAAATAGCTCTTCAGCCATCATCACAATCACTTCCACTGAGAAAAATGCATCTTTGTCTCAGAATGAGTGTCCGGTACAGTTTAGTCCAGGTCAGGTTAGACAAATGACACACCTTATTTTCAGATACATCGCCCCTACAGCCAAGGGCAATTTGAAGTACAGAAAATAACACCATTGGTTGTATGAACATCTGCTCCCTGGGTATTTGATTTCCCAGGCAGATGTTGGACCCCAGCTGCTATCACAAGATAATTTGTATGTTTGTGGAGAGAGTTCCCATTTGGCTGTTCTGTTGATGGTTATGTCTTCCTTTTGTGAATCAGCCGGCATCATTGTTAAGTATGTTTTACAGTCTCTCCCACCCCGATGCCCTCTATGCCCCTGACTGTATGAATCCACCTTAACACTGTCAAAATATTTTGGCAGACTAAAGGTCAGGTGAAATCTCAGTGCACCGCATATATACATGATACTGACTGTGTGCATTCATGCATCTAATGCATACTGTACATTCTAGCACGGTTAAAGTAGAGCTGGACCAATAAATATGTCAAACATTATTAAATTATTACACATGTATCAGAATCAGTGTTTAAAACAGCTTGTAGATAATTCATTGAGATAGTTTAGAAACGGTGTCGTCTCTACTAAACCTATTACCTATCAGTACACACTGTACACTAGTTACACTTAATAACGCTGATTCTCCTTTACTACTGTCAAATGTCTCCAGTATTGATTCTGATGTCTCCAGTCCACCTTAAGTAAAAACACGTATTTACTGTCCATAAATCTGTGTGTGACTGAGTGTGTACCTAGCTCACAAAAAGCTCACATTTTTCTTTTCATGTTTCCGTAAACATTCTGTGACCTTGTCCTAGTCATGATGACAACACTGGAGTCAAAGCGATACTCCCACAGAAACCGAAATCAACAAGAGCATTTCATTGATCTTGTCATGTTTAGAACTCGTTTAAGGTTGTAACATCCTCGCTGAGGCTACTCCAGCTGTAACATTATCTGCAGGCATGTCCTGTACGTAAAACAGCAGATACACAGCAGTGTTCTTGAAGATAAAGTGACAAAATTATACCGTAAAAAAAAATGTAGGGCTTTGTCTTCATATTATCTACAGAATAAATAGTGCACTTTATAGACGTGTCATGAATCAGCAGAATATCCCACGCAATCAAAACCCCTTCATTCTTTACCAACAGTACAGCGTTGTAACCACAGAATGACTACACTAAATGTACGACCGTGCCCTTCACTGTGTGGCTGCACCTCCTCCTCACACTCTGACCAGTTCAGGTGCAGGTAATGTCATCATCTGTGACATGTGAAAGAGTAGGCAGTCCACGAAAAGATAACTCAAAGGAGATTAGTCCCACTCCTGACCCAGGAAGAAAAATGTAGCATTATCTGCTAGAAGAGAAGCATGTCAGAGCCTCACAGGTCTTAACTGACCCCACCACTCCCCACTTTTGTTGAAGGCTTTAAATTCTCCCCTCCCAAGTTCAGAGTCGATTTGTTATCAAATCAAGCGTCGAGCGTCTGATTCATTGCTATTCAGCACTCTGGCTGATTTATATGCAGAATGTAAAACAGATGCCTTATGCGATACATATTTATGGTGAGCCCTGCTCTCACAAGATTTATTATAGCTTCTTTCATCGGGGTGTGCATGAGCTGTGCTATGATGACTTGTATTTCCTCTCAGCTGCCAATGCCAAACTCATTAAAAAGAGGTGTGACTATTAATATACATTGTAATACTGACAGCTCCTAATTTATAACCCAAGTGCATGTTTGGGGTTTCTTCTTTCCTTGCCTCTCATTGTTGGGGAGGGGGTAGTGATCTTTTTGTATCTTCATATGTGTGTAACGTCTTCATGTACATGTTCCTGTATGACTCATGTGTGTGCCCATCCAAACAGCGCTTGTACCATGCAAATCATTTTTCAAACGCCTTTTTTGTTCTCTTATTATATCTCATATTGATTTATTGGGTGTAGTCCCTTGACCCTTATACACTCTGCTCCAGGCAAAATAAAGACCAAACCATATCATGTGATGTTCCAGCTTACCACTGTATGAGCTCCTACACAATCCCTGTTAACAGATTCTTTAATAATACAGCTACTCGTACACCTCCGTTTCAGATCTACCAAACAGAATCACATACACTCCATAACTCTTTTATTTAGCTTGAAAATGTTCAATTTATTTCAATATATTTGAACAGGTAGAATGGCCAAGCTTCCCATTCATTCTATACACACACAACACAGCCATGCAGTGATACATACACACTGTACACACTCATATCTGATTATTATGTGATTTTTCTATTAAGTGGTTTCTTGTTGGGTGCAAAGCACAAGGGCATGTCAACAATCTCTTATAACAGTTACAGTAAAACCAGGTCAAGGCAAGTTAAAGAGCGATATTAGTTGTTATATATATTATAATACAAATGTTGGTCATTACTGTTAGAAATGAAAAGGGTAATTGCCATTTATGTTGTATCCTTAAAGACATTCAGACCAGGTGAAGGTCAATTTTAGATTTTAGAGTACAAATGAGTCAGTAACTTTTCTTGAATGATTGTTGCTTGTTATCTGTTTCTATGTGTGAAATGTATGTAAAATGTCACGCCAAATGAGTCAGTTCCTGCCTCGTCTCAAACTTCTGTAGCATTGTTCTAATGCCATGTTCACGTCATGTGGGAGTCGCTGTAATTACCGGTTTCCTATTTGTAAATACCGTTCATGTCAACATCCAAGTCATAATTATGTCTGGAGCTTGGATTTTTTCTGAAAGCTCAGATATATCAGACTTGGCACTAAAGTGCCTGAAAAACCAAATAAACATGGATGCTTCACATCAGCCAAAGTCTCCTGTGTAAGAAATTAAACACTGATGGATGAACTGACCTTGTGCATCATTTTTTAAATTATCCAATAACTGTGCTATCATACAACTGTCCTAAATTGTCAAATAATGTTCCCGCTTTCCTGACACACAAAATGCATCAAGATTAGCTGCAGCTATGCTAAAGTTAATGCCTTAAGATATCAGTGATCAGCTCAGCTGGGACACCAAAGCAGACAGTAGCACACTGACGCATTGACTGATCAAATTCATGATATAATAGTGCAGATTATGTAACATGTTAGGCTAGTTAGGCTAATCAACTAGTCTGAAGGTAAGAAAATACTGTAAAACTGTAAAAATTGTCCAATTTTGATCTATGAGGTTAAACATTGTCTGGAAAAATACATCACATAAGAGCCATTTGAAATTATTAAGCACATGTTGCAATAACCAAATTGCATTTTAAATGCAGATGAAATCACTCAGCACCAGATGCCCAGTTAAGAAATGAGCCTCATAATTCTGGTATGTGTTGTTTTTTTTTTTTTAATTTAGCAAATAATCACAACCATTGTCTTTCTTGTCCAGAGTCAGATAATAAGATTGATACCACTCATTGCCACCACTCAAATTTACCAGACTGTTAGCTTAGCTTAGCACAAAGACTGGAAACAGCAGGAAAAGCCTAGCCTGGTGGTGAAAATACCCATTAACCAGCAACTCTGAAGCTCACTAATGACAAATTACACCTTGTTGGTTTACTCTGTACAGAATCGCAAAAGTTGTGTTTTGGTTCTGTTGGTGGTTAAGTGCTGGAGTACTTCTTGGCCAGGTGTAGTGACTTCCTGAGTCTGAGCAGCTGCCTGACATCTTAATGACAAAACTACAGGAAGTCAGTGCACCCAGCAAGAAATATTCCAAGTATGACAAGTGTTTTAAGGTTGAGGTATGGTTAGGGTGAGGCAAGGAAAACTTGACTAATAGTAGAAAAAGACCACATCTCGTATAACATCACAAGTCTCTCTTTTAAGTGCAGCTGCTCAATACTTTCTTGTCTGTATGCTGTTCATACTGGTCTGTCTGAGGGACTGTACTGCAAGTTTAAAAGGTTTCTTGGTAAAATGTGGCTTCATCCACCTCAAACAACTGAAAACATTCACTGTGTTTTTAACAGGATACAGAGGGGAAAGTAAATGATGAATGGATGATATTGAATGAGAGATATTTGAGCACAATCCTTAATAAGGCCATATAATTGCATTAATTAAATGCAAATTCTTGACAGTCACAAACTGTGGTCTCTATACTGACATAAAGATTTGGTGCAAAGTGGACAGCAACATCTTCTTTGAAGTGAAACGCTATTTAAGAAACCACTTCCAAAATATCAACCTGGCAAACATTAGCTCTTGGAAAAAAAAGAGAGATATCATAATGCAAAACAGTGGAGTTTGAGAATTTATGGGAATCATTTGAGGCTTCCTCAACAGAGCCATTTACTATAGAGAAGAGATTTAGCTGTTTCACCAAAGTATACTATTTCACTGTGACATTTTACTTCTGTGATAGTCAAAATGACTGCAATTATCATTTTAGAAAAATATTCACATTATGGTAAAAGTGATGTCCATTTTCTTCTATTGAAATAACTCTTAAAAGAGACAATGTTATTTCAGGACAAGCAGCTATTTCAGTCTGAAACCATATATCAAGAAATACAGTATATCTGTACAATTTACCTGTAACTGTATAACGTGATTTGAAAAAAAGTTATCATATAAATGTTAACCTTAAAAGAAAATGTAATTAAACTGTCTTTTAGTCAAATAGAGAATTTAATTATTCCCTACAACTGATGAAGTATATGTTGAAGTTAAACTATGAAACGCTGCTCTTGCTGGAAATACAGCTTCAAATGGTGTTTAGCTTTAGTAAACAGTCATAAACCATATCTCGCCTGGTGAGACAACACATGCGAGTGCAGAACAGAGTAAAAATGATTTTGTACACGTTATCACTTCACGTTCCAGAAGCATCCCAGCCATCTATCCCCATTTCTGGCTCTCAGCGTCTCTCCCTCAGCCCACACTTGAGGTGCTTTTATGTTACACCACCACTCGAATTTGAGCCCAGGGGGACTCTTTGGGTCCCTGAGCGAGAAAGCCCCCAAAAATCTATAGACCAGATGTATGATGTTATATGGTCAAACTGGCAAACACAAAAGGTCTAAAAACAAAAGCCGTGAATTAACTGAGGGCTTTCAACAGTGTGTTTTCAAAACAGCCCAGCTGAGAGCTCAGATGCCTCTCCTCCCTCTCAGTCACTCCCTCGCTCCAGTCCAGCATTACCCCATCTCTCCTTTCTCCCTCACTCACTATCTCCCCCCCTCTTTCTCCATCTCCTCCTCTGTCTTATTCTCTCCCTGCCACCCCCCGAGACTAAATGCTTAAAAAGAAAAGAAAGGACACCATTTTTGCTAATTAGTTGAGGACTTAACAGGCGCAGGATATGCTGCCTTAGTTTTTCATCTGCTGTCCACGGGCTGTCGACTGTCCTGTGAAGTTGAGCCTGTGTGGCTAAAAGTAGAAGAAAGGAGCAGGGTAGACACACACAAATGCCTCAGTGGAGATCCTGAACAGGCCTCCAGTGGGGGTTGAGCTCAAAATGGGGGCCAATCATTAGTATTTAACATTTGGGTATAAAGAAGCCTTAAATTAGAAGTGTAAATGGCTCTGTGCCCCACCTCCATCCTTAGAAATGTTCACAGGCTTTTTAAAATCAGAGGTTTTTCTTTTTTTCCCCCTTTGGTATGTTTGTATGTGTGGACCCTGCATGTGTGGTAACAATAAACTTAAAAAGAAACCTAAACAAAAATTAATTCTGCAAAGAATTTTAAAATAAAAGTATGGTTCATATTACACTTCTCACTTAATTGCTGTATTTGTCTCTGTTCTGTAGAAAACGGAGAGAGTTCAAACGCTTATCGCCCTTTTTATCTCAAAATGTTTTTAGTAAATTATGTTGGGAACATTATGCTTCTAATCAAAGTTAGATTTATGTGAATATCTTTTGAGTTAAAATTAATCAACATGTAAAAATTTTACCTAGATGTGTCTTGGTAGAATTTATCAAAAGCTCACATACAGTAGAAACACAGTGTTGGGACCACACACTCTGCAGACGCTGCAGGATGCTATCAGCAGACAGTGATCTATGTTGTTCATTGCTAAATGTTACATAAGCAAAGTTTATGTAAATTACATTTAATGCATTGATCTTGGGCTATATGCAATGTGTAAAATATGCTGCGTCTAGTTGAGAAACTCAAGTTGTTCCCCTCCATTTAAATACGGCTGCATGCAGTTAACACTTTTCCATCAACCAAAACCATGTCCAGCAAAAGAAATGGAGAAAAACAACAAATACAAAGGCATAAAAAAGCAAAGTGCAAGGCATAAACTTGATTTACATTTCAGAAGCCAGCAGGTCAGTTACAAGGTTATTCTAAAAATACGTATTCATAATCACATTAACATATGCAGGACTACAGCAGACAGCTTTCAACTGTAAACCCTCTTAATACCCATAACGTATTTCATGTCATTGAGTCTGGGGGGGGAGAGGAAACTGACGTGGTAAGCCCGAGCGTCTGAGGTTTAGAGAAGCACAACAAAGTGGAAAATTAACAGAGTGGAAACTTAATAAACAGTTGTTTCAGTGCAGCACAACTTAGGGTAATTCCCGCAGGAAGAGAAAGGCCAAGAGCAGAGGAATGGCAATGAGACTCGCAGTGAAGGACTCCGCCGCGTTAAGACAGGAAGTCAGGGGTGAGGAGAGGGAATCTGAGAGTCAGAGTTCAGCAATCACTATTAAAAAGGGGGCAGAGTGTCCCTGGCTCGTAACAGCCTTTCAGCATTTCAGCCTGAAAAGTTATGTTACAAATATCTTTTCCCTGATAACTGAATCAGATAAAGCATCTGTCAGACGCAGGATTGGTAGTTTTGTTGTCATGTCCTAAAACACTTGTATTGAGATCTCTAAGTGGTTGTTATATTGCTCGCTAAAAGGAACGGGATAAAAACAGCACGGGCTGCTAGCATTCTCAGCTACTTTGCTCAAATGGGTGTATTTATCAGAGATGTAAGACACACATCCTATAAAACCAAGGGCACCAGAGAAATTCCTCACATGATCACCGCAGCCCCATAACTGTCTGGGACAAAAATGGAGGCTGTGCCGTATGTCAGTTATATGGAGCAATAACCAACTTAAAGAAGTGTGGTAATAGAGCCATTTACCTGATCCTGAAAAATGAGGAGAGAGAGAGAGAAAGAGAGGACCCCCCACCCCCATCTTTACAGTACACACACACACTAATAGCCACACAAGCACACAAACACATTTTTTAAATGTGTATTTTTGGAATTATACATTTAAATTCCTGTAGGCAATCAAACATTTGATTAAAAACAATCTTAAATTCAGATAAACATTGTATTTTAAGATCTATAGAATAAAATACAAAAATGGTAAGTAGATTGGTAATGCAGAATAAGTGATGTATTTATCTCAGATATTTTTAATTGTACCCCAGTGTAAAAGGTGTCATTTCATATTGTGCTGTCTGATGAAGGTCTATGACCAACACTTAGTGCTCAGACTCTGCATGGATTCAAACTTTCCTTTGCATTATTTATTACTTTTTTCCCCAACTGTGTCTACTGAGCGAGGTATTAAAGCATTTTTGACAAGAAAGTATTATATAATATAAATTATATATATATAATAGAATGTTAATATAACATTAGGTCAAACAAGTTGCAATATTTAGAAATGACATGGCACTTATTTTATTCCCAAGAGCAGACATGAAGTTGTTGTAATGAAGACATGAAGATGAATTAAATGATTAATTACTTTTAAATTCCTTGCATACACTTTGCTGTGCTTGTTTCAATACAGACACAAGCATCAAGTCATCACATATTAGTGCACTGTGGAGTGTGCTGTACGTACAGTAAAGTACGTGTAATAAGATGTGGTGTCTCCGGCCATTTACATAACTGCTTGTCACGATGTATTAAAGGTTTTGTTGTTGATGTTGTGGTTTGTCTTGTTATTGTTGTTGCCATCGCCGTGGCTGTTCTTGTCACACGTAAACGCACATCAGCTCAGCACATTGACTTGTGTTATTGAAATTGTTAAAGATTGCTGATGCAGGGAGGCGAACATACAGTAGCTCATTGTGATTCTTTCTTTTTTCTTTTTTTTGTTAGTTGACAGGCAGCATGGCGTGCTGAGTAATGTGGCTGCAATAAGCTACAAGCGTGTGCACACCGGCTCATGGAGATTGCTGAAAAGTGGAGTTAAAAATACTAAAATGACCGCTGCTGATAAATCTGTTGTGGAAAGAGGCTCAAATGGCAGCTTAGTAATTATTGTGTACAAGGGAGCAGAATTAATAGAGTAAAATAAACTTCCCTCTGCAGCGTGTTTTGCTTGTAGCCATAGACACAGAGCACAATTTCATAACAGTGCGAGCTGGGAGAGTGTGTGAACGGGCATGTTGTTCAGGAGTCAGGCAGGATTACGCTCTGAAATCCTCTGAAACAGGAGCAGCGGGGGCCACTTGAGGCAGGGCAATTGGGCAGACTGTGAAGCAGGTCTCCAGTAGAAATGTGCTTATTTATGTAATCATGCAAGAAATATCTCTTCTATTGCTTGTGAAAGCATCTAAGATGGGAACTCCAAGCTCCTCTTTTCTCTGATTTCAGGATCAAAATAACAGTATAACTGCTCCCCCTGGTGTGCTTATCACTGCATTGCCTGGGAGAATAATCTGTGGTGTAATTAGTATGCACCCTCAGGTCAAAGTACTGACTTGGTAGGAGTGCGTTTTCACATAATGCTCCGGCTCAATAGCCTTTCTCTCACCTCTCCTGGCAGACTGTGCCATATTCCAGCACTTCACTGAATAAAAAAAGAGTATTCTCCAAAAAACACATCTTGATTGCTCAATTAAAACATTCGACATCACAGTCAAATGTCATAGCATTGTCTCTCGAGCTTATTTCTAAGTCTTGAGTGTTAAACCTTGATGTTGAAGGAATTAAGATTTATATCTCTGTCAGGGGCTCCTAAATGGGAAAAAAAAAGCTACATGGAACGACTCACTTTCTTTTTCTCGCCTTCCCACACACACATACTGTACACGCTCACACATACACAAACTCGTTTAAAGACAAAATGTACTCCTCATAATTCAGTAAGCTCATAAATCACAGCAGGTTAATGCTCCACAAAACCCCTTCAACATCCTCTAAGTGTTAAATCATCACTTTGTGGAGGGAGTGGGAGAAAAGACAGGAAAAGGGAACAAGGCAAGCAGAAGAGATAGTGCTGTACTTTTTCAAGTATGAAGTCTGGGAGTGTGTAGATCTAGCCCTTCAGTCAAATATGTTGCCATGCAAGGGATTAGAGATCTGTGAAGTACTAGGTCTTGACCTGCAAGCCTCGGAGCCTGGCTGTAACCTGACCCAATACCAGGTGTATGCCTGTGGGTCAAAGGGTTGGGAAAGCATGCAACAAAAGACAGCTCCTCAATAAAACCCTCACTGCTCCAATTAACCATTTTAAACCTTGTTTTCCAGCCCTCAAACAGCTCCTGCAGTGTACGAGCACAGGTTTGCAATGCGTGGTGAAAAGCCTCATATTTCCTTAATTGTGGAAGCCCACACAAACGTCAACTAAATGAAATGTGTAGTGTGTATATCCTAATAGAGAGAATGTTAATGGCATGCTTACTCCCTGCACCCGCCCGGCTTTGCTTTTACTTTCAAAATAATTTACTGCGCCTTTAAAGCACCCCGTCATCTGCAGCCAGAGACCCATAACTGTCATGTGAGTCGATCATTTACCCAGCGATCTCCTAAGTGTTACGTGTTAATGGGTGGAAGCTGTGGAAAACATAGGGAAATAACTAACACCTACAGAACCAACAGATCATCTCTGTAGAAGGGAAAGCTGTATCATTTCATAACACATTCAGGACTGCAGCGCTTAATCAAGCTACCTGCCAAGAGGACTGCCATATCTCAACAGCATGTCAGGGGAGAAGTCTTTAAGTATGCTCATATGGGACTGTATAACTGAGTGGGATTCTTCTCTCACTTACATTAGATGTTGACACCAGGGAATTGGGAACATTATATTTTGTGGTGACAAGGTTAATGTAACGTAATGTAGGCCTCTAATTTTTGGTGCTTATTGGTGGCCATACAGGTTTCCCAGTGTTGTATTTATTTATGTCTAATTATTGAGAATTTAAAGATTAAATGATAATATACACACGCACACACAATCCCATGCTGAACCATTTCCAGGCACGGACGTGATGAATTTTCCGCATATGTTCAGAAATCTAAAATAACAAAAATACCTCTGTAATTATCGACATGATTATTTCAATATTTATTAGGCATTCCAGGCAGGGTTGACCCACCGGCTGAAATTGACTACACTTGAACAAGCCTACAACTGGCTGGCCTCAGAGGGTTATTAATTGCTCCAGCATGCCCTTGCACAATGTGTTTGGATAGGTGTTTCTCGTGGCTAACAAAAAAGCCTTTGTATTGCTTCACTTTAGTCGGCGACTCAATTAGGGAAGGAAATGAGAGTAAATACAAAAAGCCATTGTCTTTCTTCAAGCCACAGCTTGAGCTGAAGATGTTGCATAACTTTACAGTATCTTGTCTGTTATATGTATTATAATTTATAGCTGTAATGACGCAAAGGGTCGGAAGGTCAAGGTGATGGTGCAATAGGGTGAGACAAGAGGTAACCGAGCAACAGTGTTTATACAACTCACGCTGTACTAAATTAATCTCTTTCTTAGCGCAGATTCCAAGAAATAAAAAGATGCCTTAGAGGGAAATTCAACATTAAATTGAGCAACATTTGAACATCAGCAAATGCTAAATAATGATAGAGTAAAGAGCTGCAACTAACAATTATTTTCATTATCTATTTAATGAATTGATTAAATGTTTGGTAAAATGCTCATCAAAAGCCCAAAGTGGCATCTTCAACCTGCTTGTTTTTGTCTCATTAATAGTCTAAAACCCTCAATATTCAATTTATCAACACATAAGACAAGTAAAATCTGCAAATCCTCATATTTGAGGAGCTGGAAACAGAATTTTTTTGCTTAAAAATTACAACTAAACCACTAATTTACTGTTGGATGACCTATTAAATAACAGACTCAAGTAAGATTCAATGATTCTATCCAAGAATATGATGCAATTTGAAATAAAAAAAGGTTTTAAATTACATAGAGTGTAGCTGCAAGTGGTGTAGTTCTGTCAACATACATCCCCAATACATACAAATCTTAGAAATGTACAAGCCTTCCAGACAGTTTCCTTTGTAACAGTGTGTTCACAGTCTGCTTTGTCTCTCTCTTTCACCTCTGTGTGCCTCTCCCTGCCCAGCTCCTCTCATTCACTCTACTAGTCTTGGAAAGGGGTTTCCTAGTGAGGCGAATTCCAGCATGCACTTGCCAAGTGACCCATGACCATGGGCGGACAAGGTTACCAGTCATGACTTTTACAGCCGTTTCTGCCTCCATACGAGTCTCCGAGTCGCCCCTGCCTGAAATAGTAAGTCGGATACTGTCTGTAATGAAAAGCCCAGAACTGAGAGGCTCGGGACAAACGTGCTGTTCTGATGCCCTCCAGGCTCGAGCTGACAAAAACATCAAGACAATGACAGCAAAGTATGAGAGGTGAACAAAACCCCAAAGGATGTTAGAGAGAGAGGAGAGCAAAAGGTGACGGAGCAGTAGAATCTACACGCTAAATAAAAGTGCAATTTAGCACCGTTATGGGTCCTTTGTCTCATACTGTGCACCTGTGCGGTGGAGCATTTTCTGGAGTCTTTCACAAAGGAACACCATAAAAATAAAGCACTGTATACAATACTGTGGGTCTTAAATGTGCAGGAGTAGTTTATTCTTAGCTCTTAGGTTCTTTTTTAAATCTGTGAGCTGAGATACACCACATACACAATTTAGATTCAAATAAACATGTCAGCTTTTAAATGTAGTGGTATAATTTTATTATACATATTATTTTATGTTCTTTAAGTGGGTGAATGGTGCCACATTTCCCTGTTGTAATTTTTGGCAGTTTGGAGATAAATGTGGAAGTAATACTATGTTTTATGTAACTAGATTATGTGATTCATACCTGCAAATTAACATGTAGCAGCAAGGGAAGTCTTTAGAATAACATCCAATTACAGTTACCTCTACTTAGCCTTGCTAAAATAAGCAAAATAGTATTCTGTATATGGCTGCACAATCAGTACTAAGTACATACTACATATATATATATATATAAAGATACTTTAGGTATTATAGCTGCAACATTATTATACTAATGTTATTATATCTTTGCAATAGAAACATAATTAGTAACCACATCTATCAAGTGTTGCTGGCTGTAATGCTACCAGTGTTTTCTAATTTTAGTGAAACTTCTCAGCTCTATCATAGACAAGAGACAGCATGTCCTTTCCATTGTTTACTGCAAAAAACAATCCAGCACTACAAAGAGATGTCCCCTGTTGACATGTACTGTAGTCTAACATCTTTCAATGAGTAACACAGTGTGACAGCATGGTCAGTAAAGGCTGCTGTGAACTTCCGTCATGCAGGACAGAACAGACTCTGCTGGAGATATTGTCAAGTAAAGTAATCCCACCTAATTCAATAACTTGTGTTTAAGGAGATTATGGGCAATTTGGGTATACTTAATATGCCAGAAATACTGGACAAGGGGTGCATAACTGTTTTATGGCATTATATGCTGCCATTAAAATGGTATGTCAGCCGTATGAGTAAATGGTGGTCTAACACCATTTTTAGGTTCTGCAAGGCTTCAAATGTTTCTTTTTATGAACTCACGCAGTATAGTCATAATAGCATGAATGTAATAGAGAAGTGCAAGATCCTTTTTTAATACAGAATCTTTAAGCTAATAGCCTTTTGTGTTAAACACACGTCAGCTGTGCTGTGCTTTTGCTGTTGCAAAATATCGCCGTAGCTTCAGGTTGTTGTTAGCTTAGCCTTACAGCTTTGGTGCCGTTGGCCAAACAACAAAGAGGGACATTTTTATCTTATTACCACTGGGGGTGCCAGTGTCAGAAATACTAAACATAGTCTTTAAAAAGGGCTTTAACTCTTAGAATCTGCAAATATGTTTAATAAATGTATCTTGTGTAGTAATTAAGAAGAAGTGTCAAATTATTCCAAGGAACAAGCATGAGGGGGTCCGCTGTATATTCTTTATATTGCATGGGGTCATTGGCCTATAATGTTGGCTTCAAATCACAGTGAGTCCACTGACTTTCTATAGTCTGGGTAAAGGTGTGTCAGAAAAAGGCACTTTAGAACTAACTAATATACATCATGTTAATGCCTAAGTCGCATTATCAGATTAGGAAAGTCAGCAGTTTCTCATTGGTTTTAAAACCGAGTAAAAGATAAAGGCAGCCAGCAAGCTGCACAATAAGACAAGCCAAGACATAATAAGAAAAAAGAGAATAAGAGAGAGTAAAAATACAGTTTTTGTTTGTCTATAAAGATTGCATCAAGGGGGAGACAGAGGGCCGAAAGGAAACAGCCCTGTTTCACATGAAGAGTGAACAGGGAAAAGCATGCATGAATGGCAGCCGGTGCAAGGATGGCATAGTCAGTACGAGTGTGTGTGTTCATGAGAGTATGAGCTCCCAGTCCCCCAGGGTGCACACCCTGTCAGAGAGATCATAATAAACTGTCATCTGTACAGCCAGGGGCTAAAGTTCCATGCTGGTGCTGAGACCACAGGAAGACTGAAACACTAACTGAAGCTGTGCCTTAGAAGGTTTCTGTGCTGTGAACACACTGGCCTGAAGATAGGTGCGAACAGATTTTTTACCCCTCCTAAATAACAATGACACAAGATCCGACACCATCTCTCTCTATCTCCCTTTTTCTAATACATATATTACTGAACATAAGACACCTCTAACACAGTTTGCACTAGTTCTACCTAATAAATCAGCAAGTTTATAAACAGTATATATTTCAGGACGTGAGGCTACGACCTTGTGCTATGTTCTCACAGTGCATGCGGGTCGTGGAGAAGTTGGAGGTGGGCGTACAACGGCAGGACTTTGACACCACAGGCCAGAGTTTGCATCCCAGGTTTAGTCAACAACAGCACTCCGGATTAGAATAAGGAAAGTTTGTAGTTCCCCATAAATCTAACTAAACATGATGTATCTGGTGTTTTCAGGCAGTGAACAACAACTATCTTTCCCTAAACATAAACAAGTGTGAGTGCTGAAACGCAATTATGAAAAAGATGAATAATGCTCTTGTTGCTAAGAGCAAACGCTAGGTTGAAGGGGGGAAAACAAATGAAATGTGAAATATATGAATTTTTTTAGAATGCTCCACTATACAGCATATGCCATAACCCAAAAAGGCTCACTTGTATAGTGGTTAGGAATAATGTAGACGGTACCACAGTCATATATATGCTTTGAAATAATACACACAACATTTACATGATCTAGTGAGACACATGAGCCCTCACAGCCCACCCACTCTCTCTCTATAACAAAAACTTGGAATGTCACTTGCAGGCATGGGGGTCAATTGTACATGCTCAGTCAGTGCAGTGTCATGTGAGGAATTCTTCACCAACCAGCTCCCAATTTCATGGCAAATTTTCACCGCGGACTACATCTGTTTGGGGAATGTAAAGTGAAGCGGCAGGGGGCAGTTCTCCTGGATTAAGTCTGCTCATCAGTTTATCATTCATCAGACAGCGGGAGATTCAGTACAGAAGAAAAAGGGAGGAGGAAAAAATCCCTAATTTTCTACAGCCATACCTTCCTTTGTACTCCAGGATTAACGACAGGGCTGAGAGAACCTGATGAGTGTAAAGCTTCAGAGGAGAGCAGGGTGAAAGAAAGCCAGATCAGAACAGAGATACCATTAGAGAATCTCATAAATCAAGAGTGCTTATGGCGGGGGAATACGCTCTTAAAGACCATCTGGACTTTCCAACCTTAACATTTATTTTGAGCTGTCTCCGTTGGGAATATGCTTTTAAGGACAGCATTTTCTTCAGTATCACTACACTTAAGGAGGCTCACTTTCTGTTGTCCATTTGTTGTCAGTGATTTATAAAGTATGGCCATGTCTCAGTTCACACAAACCCCACAACAGTTTAATTGCGCGGACCAGGGGCTAGCACTGATGTACAGAGTGAAAAAAAAAATCAGCAGCTAAGCAATGTTCTGTACACGCAGCACTGTGATGATGACCAATAAAAAAGCCTGTGTCACCCGTTCTCCATGAACATCATGTTAATCGGGGTGACACCCAGGCTTCTCAGAAAGATAAGTGTGACTCTCTCTGAGGCCTTCACAGGCCTGCCAACTTCCTGCAGACACCTCTTCCTTTCTGCGCTTCCTGATGTTATCATAATCCGGGACCCAGAGGGGACCTTTGTGGCTCATGGCCTCGTCTTCCGCTAGCACACGTGTGCGTCACATTATCTGCTGAGAGGCCAGACTTCGCATCCTGTCAGGTGGGGGAGGGGTTGTACAGCAATGTCGGGAACAGGAAAAGGAAGTGGACACGACCAGGATTAGGTGAGAGAATGGAAGGAACAGAGTACAATATCTATCCCCCGTCTCCCTTCAATAATTTATAAACAACCGTGTCATATTTTCAAAACTGTAAAAAACAGGTTTTGTACTATGTCAGCACGGTTAAAAGCATGTAACAGGAATCAAACCGACTGACCCCACGGCAAACAGTTTCTGCATTCATATGCTTTCACACCAGTGGCAGTCTTCTGCTACATAGCTGGTTTTTAAGTGCAATAGGCTGCGCGGTTTCAAAAATTAAAAGAATAAAAAAAATGTTTCTTTGTGATGTGTGTGCGGTTGCACATGTGCGTATGTTGGCCCACCACTTGGCTGTACTGTGAGTGAAAGTCAAGCCATGAGCTTGGTCTGGCTCTGCACACTTAACTGGGCTTGGAGCTCTTATTTCAATGGATGCCTAAGTAGAGTTTGACTTTGAAGGCTTTGATCCGGAGGCAATGCTATGGCATTTGACTTCTAGCTAAAAAAAAAAGCAGTATGTCAGACCTCTGGGGTCACTGGGATCACTTATTGCGGCTGAAAATAACCAGTGGCAAGCCACGATTTGGGGAATCTAAAAGAGGGCTGACATTAGCAGGTGCCCTGAGGTGGAATAGAGACAGCTACAGAGCAGGTCACTGACCTTGGACCACAGAGAACTTCTTTTTCTTTTTCTGTCTTTTTTTTTTTTTTTTTTAAACCCGAGGGCCTGGTTTCACTTAGCGGAAAGGTTCTTCAGCTGAAACTCGTGAACAACAGCAGTACTTCACCAAGTGAATAACCCGCTGCAGAATGGAGCACCGATTACTGAAACACAATAAGGTCCCATTTATCAGAAACTTTGTGCCTTCATGGTTAGTATTATTGTAAAGGACACCACCAGAAGCACTTCTTAATGTTTGAAGTTACATAAAATAATGAATATTGTTGTTTGGTGATGAACAGTAAATAAAAGTATCCACATTGAAAACAACACTGTGTCGACTCTTCCTCTTCCTTTATAATCGCCCAGTGGTAAATACTGTGCGCAGAAAATGCTTGTTTGCTATGTATTTTCCACCTCAGGGTTGACATTTGTGACAAATTATTTGAGTCTGATGAATCATATTTGAGCAGATCACCAAAATCCTGTGGCTTACATGCAAATACAGCGCTTTCAGTGCAGCATTTTGCTGATTCAGTGAGTCTATATAAATTAAGTGCTTATTGATTTTTACTTTAGTGGTCATTCTGCCCACACTCACATGAAAGAGACAACTTGTTTCTAAGGAAACCCAGGAGACAAGAGTGGAAAAATGGCTGCTGCCAAGGAAGTTTTTTTTTTTTCCTATTTAGCAACAAGAATAAAGAAAATTACTGTAGCGTTTAAGCCCCTGCGTATTTTCCCATTAAGTGCTTTGAAAAACCTATTTGCATCAAGGAATAATAGTTTCAGGAAAAAAACAAGTGTGATACTCGTTATTTATAAATCAAGTCCTTATGAAGTTTTTCATATTAATTAACACCATAAGGTAACAAAAAGGATCTTGAAACACTACTTGAGTCCCATTCAAACGTGTTCTCATCAGATCGTGAGCACCACGGAAAAACTCCACAACCCTTAAAATACTGCGCTATTAACAGCTCCTGACAACTTGTGTTTCACTGTAAAGAATGGCGACATTGGTGGTCTTTGTGACATATTATATCACATAGATCATATAGCATTGCCGAGGTAACTCACACAGCTCAACAGCAGTAATGCCCTGAGCCTTGTGTGACACAAGCAGGTGCTCTGTATTACTCGACCTTTCACATCTCAAAAGACTGAATCAATATCTTGTTTTAATTCCTACAAAATATATTTGATTGACAGGATGATTGCCTGTGAGGCTATAACTAACTGACTGATTCCACAATGATCATCTGGACATGAAAAAATCATTCATAGATGTTGTGTGTTTTAGTTCCCAATGGGAAATTCTGAGCTTTCGAAGCACAAGGGCATGAACATGCATACTGCTGTTCAACCTCTGTCTCACGGCTTCCTCTGTCCCTTGTTTTTGCTTGTAAAAATCAATGGGGCACAGATGTACACAACTGTGTTTACAAGTTCATATCAGGACGGAATGCCACAGAGGATTAACCCACAGACAGGCGGTAGTGAGGAGCTGTTATATTCATATATTTAAAAAAGGGAAAGAAAAAGCCAAAACAATTCAGAGCCTCAGAGCTCCATCAGACTGTGTCAGTAAATGGTAAAAAGTCATGTTTGTTGTTAATAATATCGATATGATATTCAAAAAATCATAAGATAAAAGTTGTATTATGGCTGAAAATGTAACCACAGATCAAATTTGCCTGGCATTTGTCCCATATTTACCATATTTTTTGTCATTAAAAATAAATCTGCATTTCAGCCAGCAGGATAGATCTTCATTATTATTATTATTATTATTATTATTATTTTATTTCTGATTTGTTCCTATTAAATCACCATCAGGCGAGAAAGTTACATTTGTAGCACGTGAATAAAGCATTCTGGTGCACTGTGAGATCAAAATACCCCGGGTAAGAAAAGCACATTTTCTGAGCACATACATGCTCCCAAGAGGACAAGCCCATTTCATTTTAATGACCCCATAGCCTTTTCTCTTTTGCCACCATCAGGACAATCATACAATGGTGGAGCTTTAGGAACGCTGTTTGTTTAGTGGAACGCTTTTGTGTTGCAAGGTGTAATGAACATCGCAAGCTGCTGGAAAGGTTTTATACTTTTAGTCTTGTTAATCCCTTAACCACACACTAACCCTGACTCAGCTGCTGCTTGCACAAATAAGAATGGGGTCCTAATAATGGCAATGATGGTGCCAATGGAGCGCTTGGTGCTCTAGTACAAAGACACCCACTTTCATTAGCTCTGCAGTCAAAAAAAAGGGAGACATCTGCACAAATCTTAACCAATGAGCATAAGAGCCTCAACCAGTAACTATTTTCAAAATTGTTTTGTTTTCTAATCGGATAACAAAACAATCAAAAATCAAAAATCCTATCACAAGCTCTAAAAAACCCAAGGCCCTATCTTTAATTGCTTGTTTTGTCCCAAAAGTAGTCAAAAAAGGTATTCAACACACATTCAGACACAGTGTGTAAAATATTCAACCAGCCTATAATTCCAGCTACATAATTTAATTGATTATGCCCAATCAATATTTGTTTGCCGATTTTGTTTGACTTTATAAACATGACTTGAAATATGTCTCTTATTAACAATTCAAAATACAAAGACAACAAAGACAGTTATCCTCTTAAAGTACTCTTTGACAAAAATCAAAGCAAGGCCATACAAAAAAGCTGTAAGAACGCCCTATTCATTGTGTTCTATTGACACAAGAAAAGATTAAACAAAAAAGCTTTTTTTCTCTGTCAACAGCATATTAGAAAGCCTTAAAATACGGCAGGGTGGAAAAGACATGACGGGGAGAGTGAGGTGGAATGTGAAGGAACAGAGTGCAGAAGGCAGACGGGGAAAGGAGAGACAGATCTATACATGTCAGGAAATAAGGTAGAAAAGGTTATTTACTTGACATTGATCTGTTGTAGCGGCAGCAGAGCTTGCCCTGTTTCTCTTTTGTTAACCTTTAAGCCCGAGTATACTCACAAATGACGGGGGAGTCAACTAACAGGTGTAAATTATGGATCGAAGGAGTTCACACTACCTCTGTCAATGAGTGGTGCCTATGTAAGCACAGCCAGGAAGAAATTTAAACATCAATGAGGATAATAAGGACAATTTTACTATGCAGTATTGAGTTTCCCTTTAAAAAGGCTAGGCTACTTGTGAACCATACCATTTATTTGCTAGCTCTGGATGTATTATCATGTGCTTATAATCCAAAAAGCCGACTGACAATACATGGCGACAATTTCCTAAATATTCTTGGATAAACTTTATCAATCATTTTTTCTTATCTAATATAATGAGCATGGTGAAGGAGGTTGAGGCGGTTACACAATAAAAGCGGATCAGTGCCATCACATTAAAATGTGTTGTTATTTTGTAAAACACACTGAAGAAGTGATGAGTTAGTAGAGTTATACCGGTACCGGTAACTGGAATTCGGTGACGGTACCCAACGGTACCTTTTATTTAGTACTATATTGTTCCTGTAATAACAAAAATGTACTTTCAGTATTAAAAATAATTGCAAACTCCTCAATTTCAGCATTGTTATTCTATGTTTTGAACATTTAGCCGTCTAAATCAAATCAAATCAAATATACATGTTCAATAGCTGTCTCGATGAAGATGTCTATATCTAGACGTCTAATAGTGGACTTCTATACCTAGAAGTCCATACCCAGAAGCTGAATAGCAATCAATACCTAGGCCTCTATACCATGCATCTATACTTAGACCTCAAATTGCCATGTATACCTATACGTCTAATAGCCGTCTACACCTAGACATCTAAAACCTTTTAAAAACAGTGGTACATGGTGTTTAGTTAGGAATAATTAAACACCAAGGACGGTTGTTGTACCATGCTTAGGTTCTGGAAACACTTAAGACCCATAGACCAATGACAACAGCGGCAACTAGAAAGCTGGAGAGCACAAGACAATGTCCTATCTCACAATGTTAACAAAAGTGAAAAATAAATTGTGCATATGGCTTGTGATTTGTATATGCTTCAAAATGTTCTCGGTTATTCTTTGGCCAAAGCCCCCTCCCACCAAAGTTTGTGAAAGTGAGCTGGTAGTTTCGCAATAATGCAAAAAAGCAAGGAGGTAACTAGTTGACCTGTAGGTGACACCTCTACTCTGTGAACAAAATGACGGCACGGCTAAAGGCAGCATAAATAACATTTTTTATGTACGCATGCAATATCTAACAATCATTTAACAAGGCAAATGCCATCCAAATGTTCGAATTACTTGAATTCTAAATGTGTAATGAGCCTTTTCATGAATATTTAAAGGCAAAGCAAGCAAACACATGTAAAGTGATAATTATTTAGTTAAAAGGACATTCACTGCAGAGAGAAGGGTCATGCTATACTCTCGTGCTGCACATCAGTAGTGCCTGGCCTCGGCCCAGTGAGCACTTCTACACATCCATCATGTCTCTTTTTTACTCCATGAAGATGGCACAGACCTGATGCACTGAATGAGGAACTATTTGTTCTTCCATATGCCAGTACTTGTAATCGGTTTCTCCGGATCCTGCCAAATTTTGCCCTTTGCCAACAAGGGCCACATGTTTTCACAAAGGAAAGTCTGGCAAATGGTACACTGATGATTTTGTAATTTGGGCTTCAGTAGGAAAAATCCAGATAGCAACCAAGTCAGTACAAGCGTATTATTGTTTCACCTTACTCTGTTTCCTCTGTTCTTCACATATTTCTTAAATTTTGGCAAATTAAAATGGCAATTAGGATGAATAAGTGTCCATGGCCTCTAACTAAACAGTGGAAAATAATGTTTACAATATCAAACCCACAAAGTAAAACAGTTTTACTTTCTTTCTTTCTGCCTGCAGTAGATGCCGACCCACCTTAGGGCATGTTTTGTCTGACTGCTGACACCACTAACCTCACACGTCCTTCTACTTACACTGTTAAGGCATTGTAATTTCAAGATGTGGGATTTTTTCATTGGCCCCACTAACTGACTGAAACTTAGCCAGTCTCCCCGAGTTGGCAGGGCTGCTAAATAAACATGCATTGGTTGCTCAGGTTCACAACCTTTCCACAAGGCACAACAATGTGCTCTAATGGAAACATTCAATGTTGCGCTAAAGGCTGTTTTTTTCTCCTTTGTCACACTCCTGAATTTCATTTAAGTAAGACAAAAATGGCTGCATACAGAAGCCAAATGTAGGTAAACATGTATGGCAAACTATGAATACTTGAGTAAATACATGCCTTGCTTTGTCACAAGGGTCATGCAGTCCTATAAAAAAGAAAAGAGAAAATATACACATATTTTAATGTCCTTATACAGGTGCATGTGGAGGCACTTCTCAGGAATCAGTCCATTGTGTATTCTGGTGACTCATTTTCACGGAGGAAGTAGACCCATGGGGTGAGTTGACCCTAAAAGAGCCAGGAAATTTGTTTTTTCCTCCTGAACTTGGCTATATCTCACTTTCTAGAGGTGCCTGTCCCACTCACTCACTCTCAAGGACCAAGCCAATCTCCCTTTGTAAATAGAACTATGTTTTATAATTCCCCCTCTCTCTCAGATGACCATATCAATAATGCAGAGGAACCGCATCTGTCCAGAGCCATGAGATTATTTCTCTGATTTGGGCTGACAGTTATGGTAATAGTTTGGCAAACAATCTACTCTAGCAACAATGACCACAGATTACAGCTGTTTTCAGATCAAAGAGACTGCAGAGAGGCCCATGATTGATTGCTCACCAAGAGACAGAGTCAGGCAGTTCAGCCCCCCACATCTCACTTTTGCCTCTCTAGTGTGATAATGGAAAAATTCCTTTATTTCTAATCTTCCTGGGAATTCTGGTATATTTCAGATACCAGAGAGCCTACTTTAAAATCTTAATACTCAACAGGTGCAACACTGTTTTTGTTTATGGCTAAATTGCCAATTCTAAATGTCAAATGTTACTTTGTACCTATATGTACTTATATTGGAAAAGTGTATAAGAGCTATGAAAATTATATTAATTCTGACAACAATTGTGTAAAAAACTATTGAGCAAAAACACTTTTATCAGGTCTATCTAGCTGCAATAAAGCTGCAATAAACAGTAGCCTATATATATTCTACAATATGAAACAATAATCATTCATTTGGTTGCAGCTGTTCACAGGCATATTACATATTACGCCTTAGTGCTCTATATTATATATGTAAACACTTTACATAAGGAACAAAGCTTAAAAGACACAATTTCCATTTTTTTTGCTAGACGATTATAGATGAAGGTGATTCAAGATGTTTTTTTCGGTGTACAAGCTGATGTGCCTTTATGTAACCATTTTTTTGTAAATAAGTAAATAAATAATGTTAGCCTGACTTACTGTGATTGCATATCAAAGGCAGGGTCGTGGTCCTTGAGAAAGATGAGGGCAGCATGAAGGACTGAGGGACAATGTCTCGATACAGTGAAACGATGTCTGGAATCCCATCAGATGCATAACTGAGAGGAGCAGCAAACAAGCAAATCTGTAACGAGAAAAACTATAATTCATCAGCTGCATATTAAGCTCCCCTGGTGTTTACACCATTTTTTTTTTTAACATTAATGGAATGTATTTTATAGAAAATGTGCCATTCACGGTCACAATAACTCCTAAGAAGATATTATGATTTCCACTGAACTGGATTCAAATTATCTTTACTTTATGTAGTTGCCTCTAGTTAACATGTTCAGTCAACTTTTCTTTTGTCTGCAACGAAGCATATCTACATATAATGCACCTATAAAAAATGATAAGCTTCCATACAACATCACACACCCTAACATGTATACAGCACAGCCCTGTAATATAAAATATCATCGTAGAAGTGACTAAGCTGGTGGCTGCACATCACAGTTTGCTAGTATGGAGAATTTGTATCTAAATACCTTAGATATCCAACAAAGAGGCTCATTATTTATTAATGACACAATAGCTGTAACACCATTTGGCTAATATAAATTAGCATATTTATTAAAAAAGGAGACATTTGTGATTAATGGCATCCAGCCATGTCACATGTGGATGAGGAGAAAAATCATGGATCCATGATCATGTAGAGCTCAGATCAGCATGCTAGTCCCCCAACAATGTTCTACCAAGACGCATGTGAATTACTGGTTAAGCAGTTTTACACTTATTTAAGAGCAATTGTGCAGCATTATGCAATATTGTTATGACACACTGTGTAATATAGAAATATGTCACACTTTAGTCAAGCACATAAACAACACACATTGACACTATATTACCTGAGAGGGCTGTATACTGTAATACTGGCTTGTCTACCCTTGATTCAAAGGGGAAAAATAAAAAAGAGAATAAAAAATTGTCTTGACGACAAGGACATTGTCAGATAAGTGGAGAAGGGCAGTCAGAGAGCTATTTAGAGTGACGGTAAATGGCCTTTTTACCATTTCAGCTACCCCTGCCCCCCTTCCCCCGTTTAGGGATGGCATTAGAGACTGCAGACTGACATACATTTTTTATAGCTTCATAAAGTCGTCCAATGACCAGGTCACCCTTCTCATAACTAGGGAGCAGAACGCTTGAAAAAAGCCATTCATCACCATGAAAGGGCCTGCTTGTCCAAGCGCCTTCAAACATGCACACAGTCTGGCAAGAGACGCTCAGCACAAATGCTAACGTACTTCTGCCACTAATGCCAGATGACCTTCTCACATCTATTAGCGGGCTGGCTGACGCAGAGGGCAGACACGAGCCCTTCTTGTCTCCTGCAAAGATTTCAATGACAAGGAATGGAAAATATCATGCATGATAATGGCTGTTGCCACCAACAAAGCAATCTTTGCCATTTTTTTAAACAATACAAGGTAATGTCAGGTGAATATTAAATAATCTGTGATTAATTACACACGCAAGAAATCTTTGTCTCTAAATATATTGCCCTGTAAATTAGTCGTTATTGTAGAGGTGCAGTTAGAGGTAATATAACAGAATAACATGACATGCTTTTTTAAATGTGTCCCCTTTGATTTGGCAAGCCAGAAGGACCTCCAGTGCAGAATTGGAACGCCCCTCACAGACAAACCATCAGACCACCAAACCCCATTAGTGGGCAATTAGTGACAGCTGGTGGGTTGTCAGCTTGGTAATGGCCTCAAAAGGAGTACCCATGGAATACAAAACTACCAGCGATGCAACGGTTTAAACCTTGGCGATAAAAGTCAAAACAGAAAGCCTGAAGTGAGGAAACTCATGTCCATTTATCTCCATTTCCAGATTTTTAAAATATACAATACCATATCATTTTGGAGTTATTGCTGTTTGTAAATGCATGGTGACATTATAAGAAAGAACATATAGAATGACGGCTTTGAATGCTGAGCCTCGTGAAAATGTAGATATGTTCAGCTAATCTCATTTCAACCAAAGGTGTGCTATTTCAGTGCTCTACCAGTTTCTGCTCATGCTGGCCTTTCATTTCAAAAGCAAGGGCTAAACTGTGAGAGGCACAAGAGGTGGACGGGCACAGAAGAAGGAGAAGGAGGAGGAGGAGGAGGAGGGGGAGGAGGGGGTTGAAGTAGTTTAATAATTTATTTAAGAGGGAAAGAAGGCAGCCAAGGGGAACAAATAGTGTTTCTCCCAGAACCAAGCCCTCCTGACCCCGGCCCTGCGTACCTGAAGCCCAAGCCCCATCGCATTAGTGAAATTCTTATTTGATGGCATTTTAATATTCTGCCTTGATGACTTTTTAGCAACATTTACTTTCTGAGGTCTCGAGCGCTTCCCCCAGAGGAAATGAAACATGTCAAAACCCATTACGAAAAAATCAAAATTTAAATACCTCAGCCGTGTTAGCGGTAATACACACAATCCCCACCGCTCAGAGGCAAGGCTCACAAACACTCATCTGCTTGCCGGCTCGTAATGAGTCTGTTTGATGGGTAAGCGATTTGTGGGTCACCGAGCATACGTTACAGATCCAATTTAACCCTTGATTGCTTGTACTCTGGAGGACCTGGGAAAACGTGTTATTGAAATTTAATACCAGATCATTTCTTCTTCCTCCCATGCAGGGACAAAGGTATGCTTACATGACTCCTTCGATGGCCTGTGCAGATGGGGGAGGTAGTGGGAAATGCAACCAAGGAAGAAAAGGGAGAGACGAGACAAGAGAGAAAAACAAAGACAATTTTATGCATGAAGGTAATCTTTGCCTCATCTGCAGGTCTTGCTAAACACCAATCCAATTAGCCCCTGAAGGCGCTACACTGAGCACCAACTCAATTGAGAATGGGTTTTCTATCATGTGATATATCACTTTTATAATAATGTTTATTGCTGTTGATTGTCAGCGTTGACACTCAAAAAAGATGATGACTGATTCAAGGAAACAGAGATCCTGCTGCTCTATGAGTATATATCCATGTTATCGGGCAGAGTAGCCTGAGATGACAAACATTAAAAGCTACTCTATGCAGATTTATTGTAAACACTAATGTCAACATTCTGTGCATCTATCCAAAAGACTTGTGCGTATCCTTAAGGCCAAATATCCATAGTGTGTTTCTTTATCGAATAACATTTGCAATGCTGCATGGTTTACATTTATGTTTAAATCAGCTTTCCTGATATTGGACAATTTGCTGTTTTTTTTGTCTCATTACCGCCAACAACTGTTGGTCAGTGGAAGAGCATGAAACCAGGAGGCGTGGATTATAGCTTATAGTCAGCGGGAATGTGTATCATGTCGCCCACATGTTTGTGCGCTCGCTAGCAGAGCACGAGAAATGAAAAAAACAGGTCGACTATAATCTCAACATTCCTCTATAGTGCCATTAGTGGTTAAAAGTCCTTAGGGTACCTTTAGATACCAAAAATAAAAAGGCTATTGGAACTGAGCAACGATTCTCCAATAAAATCATGTTGCACGAAACTAACACAGTGGCACTGCAAACAATTTATGTATGTGTGCAGTATGTGCATTAATAAAGCCTTTTTGAATGTCATAGTGACTGTTTTGTCTCAGAAGCCATTTAGAGCAGTGCATATAGTAAAGAAGACATATTTCAAATGCAAAAATGCTGTTGTTGTGGAAATTTAAGCTGGCACAAACTCTCAAACTGTTCCAAAAATCATCACTGTTTTTTAATATTATCCAATTTATTATGATTTTGTTTGCAAACAAACACTGTGCCTGTTTTGATTTGCATACCCTAATCGACTGAACTGCATCCCACACAAGAAAAATACCACGAACGGGGTAAAACAGAAAAAGCGTTTAGGATCCTTTTTTTGGCAAGCAACAACGTTGAGTTTAAAGTTCATAACAATTAACACTCGCCATTCTTTTTTATTTTTTTTCAGACTTGTGTTAGTCAGAGAGAGAAGTTGTGCGTGCCGCTGAAGTATCCTTGAGCAAGACACTGAACTTGTACACGATGAGTCATTATTAGTCACTCTGAATAACAGCTTCTGCTAACAGCTTAAAATGTAAATTGACAGTCGTGAAAAGACTTTGGGCTGAACCCAAAATCTCCATGTTTAGAGTTATTCTTTCAGTGGCCAGGGAAACTCTTTAGTTTTAAAATGAAAACGTTAGATTTAAATAGTATCATCTTACTCATTATCTGCTGCTGTCTGAATTATTTTGGTTACATGTCATTTTTGGGAAATCTGAATAAAAATACTAAAGCTCTGAGTGAGCTGGCGTCTTGGTAGTGAGGGGGCTAATTGAGAGCTCAAGTGAGCACTCGGCTGGCTGGCATGGCTCATTCACAGTATTTGTCATTAGACCCGGCTGCAGGGAGAGAATAGAGTGCACTGCACCATTCGTGTGTAACCAAGATTTATGCTAATGTCCCCCTGCATATGCTTATTCTACATATCTATATTAAACTTAATAGACTGTTACATTGCTTCTTAACCTCGGCTTCCATACATGATTACCTTTTCTGATTTCTTTGCAAAATGGCATATAAACACGGGGCAGGGATTTTATCAGCGTGTCAGTGAGTTTGTTTCCAGTGGCAGCCCAGGCTCTCATAATCATTTTGATACTTCAGGGACTCTATCAAGAGTGCAGCGAATATGCCACTCTGTACATTTACTAAAAAGCTGGGAAAATGCCTTAATGTCTTATTATACATCTGCTCAGGAGGAGTCAGTGGTTACAACTACTGTCCTTAATCATACAGCACATGCTTTAAGGATTGATAGCACTTAAACAATTATCAATTTATGTGGTTTAAAATATTACTTGCATGGACGACGGGGTTGCTGAGACAAAAAATGGTATTCAGGTAAAGCTGCTTTAATACATTAATTTATGTTAACAGTTGATCGAGTGGTTACATTTACCATCTTTAGCATCTTTAAAGATATTGTTGTTGCTTTCTGACCTGCAACTTTACCGTTTTTGTATTTTAACAGCAGTTTGTCTTCTTAGACAATTGTGAATTTTTGTAGTAGTTAGTTATGAATTATGGCCAAAAATGTGTTTTTGTGATATCCACCAAAATTATATCAGTTCATCCTTGAGTCTTGGATACTTGGATGTATCCTGAGATATTTCATTCAGGATGAGCATGACATCATAGTGACCTTGACCTTTGACCACCAAAATCTAGTCAGTTCATTCTTACGTCCAAAAGGATGTTTGCCAAATTTAAAAAAATCTACAGCATTACTAAAATATTGCGTTCACAAAATTGGACACAGCTATGGACGGGCAACCCAAAAACATAATGCCTCTATGTGGCCAGCACAAAGGCATAAAAACATGGCGGTTAACTTGCTATGTAGTGGATAACCTCTAGAAGTAGTATGTATAACACTTTATCAATACAGGATGAGTGAATATTTCTACAGGAGACCTACCTCTCATCAGCCACTGGTATCTAATGTAAATGTTGTAAATCTAAGATGACTACATCCGCTGTCCTTCACAACAGAGCAAGACAGATTTTTTGGAGCCATCTCTCCAGTCTACCAAATCCTATAATGTGTCCACATTTAGGACTGGAAACTATGATATATGGCAGATGGTTGTTAAATGTAAAACTGTCAGACTGAGGGCTCTGACTAATTTTCATGTGGGTGTATTTTGGGAGCATCGTGCTGGTGAGATGACATTTTCCAGAGGTTCAGAGAGGGGTATTCATCACCTGCGCCCATTTGGCATTTTGGTGACTCGCCCCGTGCAGAAGTTGGAGGAGAGCCGCAGTAGGGGTGTGCCATTGGCGAGCCAGCACTGCAATTTTGGTGTCAAGGATGACAATGTTTAGCACTGTTCACCATCTGCCAATTAGACAAGCTTGACAGCATTGCATTTTCAGCAGAAAATGCAGTTTTAATCAGGCTACAGCTATAATGTCAATGAGACAGAATATAGGCTGATTCATGACATACAGTGAACACAGTTTATTTCGTTGCCACTTTGCACACAATACAGTTGACTGTGTTTGGCGCTTTCCATTTCTGATTCATAATCCCAAATGTACAGATTGAAACCCTTACTCAATACAGATACTACGTACTGTACAGCACAGCTTTGTCAAATCTAAATATTTCCTCTTCCTATTTTACCTCTATTATAAAATCCATGTCCTTGTTTCCAAGTGTGTAAAAATATTGCCTTGTAAATTTTGTATCTTGTATCATATTAGCATATGGATTTTTCTCCACTGAATACTATTTTGCAGAGGACGACTGAGACCAGCTAAAATCAAAC
>CAFUXE010000491.1:140009-166632 GCA_903364295.1 Serranus cabrilla
GCTTGGTCAAATCTAAATATTTCCTCTTCCTATTTTACCTCTATTAGAAAATTCATGTCCGTGTTTCCAAGTGTGTAAAAGTATTGCCTTGTAAATGTTGTATCTTGTATCATATTAGCATATGGATTTTTTTTTTTTCAAATAATTTTGTCGCATTCTGTTGTAATCTGTCTGTATGTAAAAACACTAGTCAAATGTAATTTTAGCATTTTAATTCAGAGGTTGACTTTTCTAACGTATTTGGGGTATAACAGCGCATAGCAGTAACTGATACGGTAACTATACATAAAAAGAGTTGGTGTTGTCTATAAAGCAAGCTGCAGGAAGCCACTTAAGTGGCATGCAAAGCTGACCAGAGCTCCACTTGCCCTAAACAGACCCCGGGCTCTCACTTTACACACCGTACACTTTCAACTCCCTTTCCCCCTACACTACCCATTTTGCCAGGCTCTTGACTTACAAATTGCTGCTTTAGACTTGGTTTCATTGTAACAGCTTTCTAGAGAGAAGGGAAGAAACATCTGAAAAAAAAGCCCACTCAGGACACTCATGTCCCCCATGCAATACAGCAGAGCTGGTCCTTGGCTAACAGTCAGCACATTGTTTCCGCTTGTCTCTCAAAGTACTAACCTCAGCGCTGTCAATAACCTCTCTATCCATTCTCTAACCTTCCCATCTTTTCAATCTACTTGGACGACTTCCAAGAACCATGAAAAAAAAGTTAAAATGCCCTGGACATAAGCCCTCAATAGCTCAGCGTAATTCCCTCTTTAAATGTAAGACAAAAATATCAGGACTCTTTAGCATGCCAATGAGACTGCACAGGGAGCAGTGTTCCCAGTGGACGGGTGACAGGAAGAAGGACAAGTCCTTCCTTGGCATAAAGAGGCCCTGTGTAGAGGAGAGACATTGAGCAAAGGAACCATTTGAGGTGATACACATGCACACAATGCCCCACACAGTATGCTAATACCCAGATATTGAAACATTCAATGGAACCTACATGTGTGTTCACTCCCCTACAAAATGTCCAGTGCATAATAATATGCGTTATCATATAACATATCTCAGCACCAGAAGTCAAGGTCTCATCTTGTAAATGTTTTAATCACCTGCAGAACATTTACCCTTTGGTTCAGATTTACTATCATAACAGCAAGCTTTTAAAACTCCAATCTCATTGAAAGCAGTGCAAGCCTTTTTTTTTTTTTGTTCTACCTAAAACCTAAAATACCACTCCACTCAACAGCCTTGTACATTCCATCACACTCACCATGGCAAAGAATTAAAAGAGTAATCCAATGAAATATTAATTAAATTATTGTGGGGTTTTCACTTAAGCGCACCATTTTCATAATTGTTCCATAAATTATATTTTCCAGTACATTTGCTTTAGATGGATAATTAATTTCTGGCTTTACCCTTTTCAATTTGATTTTGTTTATGGAAACTGCAAAATGCAAATGTTTGTGCGTAGACGTGTGTTTTTACACACAGATTTAGCAGAGCTTTTAGTTAGCCATGCCAAGATGTTATAAATATGCACACACACACATACACACACACAAACACAATGACCACTGTTGATTCTTACATACTGCAATAATGATATAAAAGATATAACAAAGCATAGATGTAATATACATTTTCACTCATTATAAAACCCACAGAATAACATCTCTGCTCAACTCTGCTGTTCCTTCCACATCCATGAATCATTTTATCCTCTTTCAGCTTATTGTTTTGTTTTTAAAGCCCTCAACTAATTCAGTTTCCAAACAAAGCAGGCAGTTTTGTACAAACACGTTCAGACAAAACCCTCTATATGCTACCTATTCTCAGCACAGAAATGTGTGAATAGCTAGTAACTATAGTGGCACATTTAGAAGATGAGTCAGATATTTCCCTTCATTCTCCTTCGTATTAGAAATGCAAGTTATAGATAACTAAAAGCATGTATATCCTCAATCAAACCAGAGGAGATTTTATGAAAACATGGCATTGTTCTGCTCACCTTCAATGCTGAAATCTCAATAAAAAACAATGTAGCACTGTAAAAACTGAAGAATTCTAAATCTGTTAATGTTTTTTAAACATTTGCAGTTATGTCAAGCTACATAACATACAACTAAAATGATAAACACAAACAAATTCAACTCCACTGTACTGTACACTGTGTTTGACAGTTAACGAGTAGACACACAGTGGACATGACAGAGATCAAACACACACGGAAACATACAAGCATATGTCTTCATACACACACATGTTCCTGGTTCTTCCATGCTTGTACTATGATATTTCTTGTGGCTAAAATTGGCAGCTCACTAGCTTCAGAATCTTGTTTAAGTGAGGCCACATTATCATTTCAGAAGGCAAAGACAGAAGGCAACATATGCCCAGCACTGTCCTTTGGTCTCTCTGACTCAAAGTATTCATCAAAAAGCTGTGCTCTCCCATGAGCTTGCTGCCATATGCCGCTGGAAAATGTCACCAGTAAAAGTCATAATAATTCACCGGCTTCAGATCCACATTTGATATTCCTGTTTTTCAAATATCGGGACCCGTATCTCGTACTTTTGAGAAATATGTTGCCCAGCAGTGAGCAGAAGACAATTGCAATCATTGGCCTTTACATCTAAAGGCAGGCACAAGTTTGCTGATGACACAGCTGTGGTGGGCCTGATCACATATAACAATACAAAGGACTGCTGGTGTCAGGACGATAACCTACTCCTGAACATCAGCAAGACTAAGGGGAATAGTGGACTTTGGGAAGAAGTAGGGAAGAAACAACGGCAGCTTTGAGTATCTTGATGTCCACATCACCAAGGGACTGCCATGGATGCTGCAAACTACCCCAGTGCTGAGAAATGTGAGACTTTTTCACCTCAGACACCTGAAGAAATTCCAGGTACCCCATCGAATACGTAGGACCACTAACAGGACCCCAGGGTTAGTTCAGTTTAACATGCAAAAGGCAATATCATACCCTGCCTGAAGGATATTTACACCATGTGCCAAAAGAATATGGCTAGGAGAATCTTTCAAGATCACAACCATCTGGATAACTGCGTTTTCTTCCTGTTGAGGTCAGGAAGAAGATACCAGATACACCAGATCAGCTCCGAGAGGCTCAGAGCTTCTACCCTCAGGCTACTATGAAATAATGAAAACATGTATGACTTTAAATCCATTTGAACTTGTTAAAAAAATATAGCTGTATCAGAATGTTGTTGACTGGATATGGAGGACAATGGCATCTAATGTCAGAGCCCCCACACATGTCGTGGTTGTACCCCACACCAGGTTATCCTCAAAGGTAGCAGGAAACTGTGACCTCAGCTTCGCTTTGGGCGCTCCATAATTGAAGTATGAAAAAGTGCTAAGAACTAAAATGTCTGGCTCACCTGATTCTGAAATAGTTGGGACTTTTTTAATATATAATTAAGTAGAATGTGTGAATTTCTCAATCCTGTTTAAGATGTGTTCAATTGAAAACTGTATAAAAACAATTTATTTTAAGTTCAATCTGGTAAACTTTTGTTTTTTTGCACTGATTTCTAAATTTGATGCATTCTGTTTTATTTAATTAACTAAATTCATAACAGAGAAGACATAGGAAGAATTGAGTTTGAACAGCTTAATGTATTTGCATCACAGACATTTCTGTAATCCCATTTTCTATCGTGTAAGAATCATCGCTTTCATTTTACCAAAAAGCACAATATGGACCTTCTTGACTCATTATAAAAATAAAATAAACACACAAAACCAGGAACATCAATTGTCCTAGCCCACCTAAACTGGGGAACATGTGACCAATTGTATAACATCTAAAATAACCTGCCATGGGCACGTGAGAAAATCAGAAATTCAGTAATGTCACCACTAAGATATCTGCTACATCCTACAGTGTCCTTGAAAAATCCCCCTGACATACCCGTGAATGCTTGAATAACCGGAAAATTTAAATAGAAGTGACACCTACAGATTATTATTTTATAATTGGTTTTGAATACCAGAACATGGGTCCTTCGTGACCACTCTGCTCAGATAGCACTAAAATCCGCTTACATTTGAAAAGAGGGCTACAGTTTGCACGATGGCCCACTGTGGACTTCAAATACAGGTGGGAGGGATAATAGTCTGTTTTAATCACAAAACTGGCAACACAGAACAGAGAATGAAATGCAAAAGGTAGAGTGTTTCTGACTACAAGCTGTATTTAGCTTTGTATCAAAACATGATATGTGATCACTCACATTTTGGAAAACCGTATTGTTACACAGACAATTTAAAGGTTTAAAGGAAACTATGGGGTTTTCCAAAGGAGACTATTTGGCAGTGAGCAGCTCTGAATAATAGACTTTTTTAAATGGTTAAAATCTGTGTTTTCCTTATTCATGCGAGGACAGGGAGAGCGAGAGAGGCAACAGTATTCGGCGTGTTAGATGAGGGAGCTGTGCTGTTATCTGCTGATCCCAGAACTTCCCTTGGAGCACCGGAGTGGGTCTGTATCACGTAGTGCACCCTGCACTGGGACTGTGCAGCCTGCTGACAGGAAAGCTCGATTAGCGAGCCACAAAGAGGCCAATATAGAGGAGCACTTCCTCAGCCAAAGGGGGTTCGTCCGGAGAACACGCTCCAACCCTCTTTCCTGACAGGGGACAGTGACAAACACACACACTGGCTGGCCCACCTTGGGGAATGCATGATGGATTGGGATTTGGTTTCTCCGACACATGTGCATGCATGAATCCCAACGTACGACACAACACATACTAGAAGCCATGTAAATAAACACACACAGTCTTTTCAGACCAGGAGAAAGACTGTAATCTTTGTTCCATTATTAAAACACAACTGCTAAATTGATTTGGAAAGTAACAAAGTTTACGTTCTTCAAAGAATACTGGCAGCCATCCAAAGAAAGAGATGAGTATGTTTGGACTGGCCCCAGCCCTGCGCGTGCTGCCTTCACTCAGACAATGGGATGTAGATGTGGAAGTGGGCCTGGGCCAGATGAGGAAAACGAGATAGCAAGGGTGGGATGAGGGGTGGAGGTGCGCTGAGCACAGACTGGTAGGCTGTTATGGGACCCTGTGGCGGAAGGGCATTGTTCAGCAGAGGAAAAACACAACAACAATAAAAAACAACTCTTCCTGAATCTTTTTATATGATTATGTAGAGAACAATTGAGTGGGTGGGATCCGCTACTTTGAGGATATTGAAAGAAGCCTCTCCTTTGAGACATGGAATGATCCTTTCACACCTTACTCTGGAACACCAGCAGGAAAATAAAACAATGCAAGTTGCTGAGCAAGAAGCATATTGATCAAGAACAGTGTGTCCATTGAGAGAGATTACAATGGCCTTTAACCTGTGACACATTAAGCAATGAACCAAAGGTTAATGAGGGGAAAATTGAATGATAATGGATCTATTTTTTTCAAAGATACAGCATATTACGCATTACGCTCGGGCATAATGCAAAGTCGATCCATATTAAGTGAAATTCGATTTAAAATTGACTCATCCTGTGTAATTAGCAGATACTGCAGAAGGCAGGAAAAACGTATTATATGTAATATTATATATTATAACATATAGGAAAAAAAGATATGCATGGACAATATCCTATCATATATCCATCCATCTAGCACAGAAAGTGCAACCTTGTGTTTTTGACAGTGTATGAGTGTAACAGAAAGATCAGGAAGTTGTGCATGTGTGTATGCATGTGTGTATAATGGTATGCTGGCCACATGATGTCTAGTTCTGTGTCTGACTTTTCGAGCGGATACTGCTTGGCTGTAGATTCACTAACCCTAAGGTCATGCACCTGATATACCTTTGAATCCTGCGGTTTGCTGGAGTGCAGAATCTTCTCAAGGGAAATATGCGTCCACAGATAAGAGTCTGGTGTGATGTTGAGCATCTTGGCCCTCAAGGCCTAGACATTGGTTTTCTCTTCATCTCGTTTTCACATTTTGCAGCTTTCCATTGATTTAGTACTAGCTCAATTCACGGACAGTGCAAGCGAGGGTTGAGTTAGCTGGTGTGCTGTTGTCTGTATACAGGCAGTCGGAGATATAAACATTCAAGACAAGTCCACATTTTATCAGTGTAGGTCAGTGTAGACACCGTCTACCTGTTATCCCCCTTCACATGCTCGATTTATCAGGATTTCATTAAGATCCTTAAACAATATCTACACAGTTGAGAGCTCTTACAACAAGACTAATTATCACACGATTACATGATAAGATGTTGGCAACACACGGAAAAATACATATTCTTTAACTCTTTATGTTACATTTTTGTAGTCTGTACCATTAGAAACATTACATTAGTTTAATTCTTCATTAATAATTTGGAGAGAAAGATTTACAGTTAAGATAGAGTTTGCAAGACCATTAAGGACATTTAAATTCCATTTTAATTAAATATACTGTCTGGTATTGTGAACTGGTTGGGCTAATTGTTTGTTAGAGCATGGTCATTGTTTACATTGTTACACATTTATCAACAAATGTACATCATTTTTTTAGATTCATGTACCATGATTTACATATTTGTATTGTATTATATTTCTGTGTTTCTGTAATTTGTACACCTGTCAACATTGTATAGTTTTAAAATCAATGATGAAATCATGCCATAGTAATTGGTCAATAATAGACTTCTCTCACATTAAGCCAAAGATACTGCAATTTAATCAGTATATTACTTTGATGTAGAATCGAATAAAAATAATAAAAAGTGAAGTAGCAGAAATCTTGCCTCCAAAACTGTTCTGTTGGGCAGCTTAAGTGAGAGGTGAAAAAAAGGAGAACCTTGTGTGCAAAAGAACCTTCTCCCTTCTAAAGAAAAAGCCTGAACCCACAGACCTCTGTCTTTAAGGTAAACATTTATTACTTCAGGGGTGCCCGATGGGCTGCGAGCCCCTCACTTCACCAGGCTGTAAATGTCATCTTCTCTTTGACACATTAGTGACAAATGAGTCAAAGCTCCAGTGGCAAGAAAGATGCTTTGCCCTTCCTTTCTTTGGTCCAGGCAGCTAGCTGGCTAAAATCACAAGCTGTGATTCAGAGAATACTGACGTATAAACCAAAGTAATGACTGGATTCAGAAATACATATCGATTTGGTTGGAGTAGTCTTCTCCACATGGGTGGGTGGAATTTTTTTCCTGCCTGCAAACCAGATGATATTTAAATATTTAAAATAAAGTCCTATTGTTAATGCAATCCTGAGCCCAAAAGTGTGAAAACATAATTCGGAGTTCATATTTACAAATAAAAATATATATTGTATTTGTACAGTTTTCAACTAAATATAAGTCACAAAGGATTAGCAAATGATTGCGTTCTACTTTATTTACGTTTCAGATAGTGCCCCTTTTTTATTTAAAGGGTAAAAACAACTGTGGGAGGTGAGAAGAGAGTTTCAGATAAATACATTTGAAATTAATGAGCAACAGCCTGAACAACAGTGATAAATCTCCAGAGCAGATGATTGGATTGTGTCTAATCTGTATTAAAACTGCAGTTATGTTGACCTACACTGACACGATAATAGAGTACAGCTAGTGAAACTTTCACATTATTTATATTATTAAAAACAATGCACATTTCCTTTATCCTCTTTAGGGCCTTCATATCCCTTTATCTTTTAATGACTTTGTATTAGTAACTTTTTACTGTTAGAAGAACTAAAACTAACTTAGGTAGGTCCCGCTCATTATAAAAGAGCACAATAATCTCCAAGGGTTTTTTTTCTCTCCCTCTCTTGGACTAACATTAGGTTGCCTTCTGGAAGTTCTGACCTGGGCCAGACAGCAAGGCTTCAGAACTGGCAACTGTCTCTCCACGCCATTAATCAGGCACACAGAGGACTGTCTTCCATCCAGATGGGGAGCCTCTCTACAACCAGAGAAAAATAAGCAGGCTAATTAATTCTTATTGTTATAGACAGAGGGAGATTAGATGGAGAGAAATTGAGAGGGGGACAAGGAGAGAGAGTGGAGTCACCTTTAACGAAGCCCTGAATTCACAATATATTCTCACTACATGGTCATTGTTTCTTTGGCAAAATATATCTATGACTTGAAATGCTGTGTGACTGAATGAGGAGGACAGAGCGACATCACAGTTAGAGGTTAATGAATGATAAGGAGCCTGGAGCACTCTGGGACACAGTGTGGCAGTGATTAGACAGGCCCAATAGGACGCAATCAAACTTTGTGTCCACTTTACAAGGATGAGTGAGATAACTGATTATAATTCCCACTGGTTAAATTGCTATAGCTACTCCAAATACTTAGCTACACACTGATATCAAAAGATAAACATGGCAGACCATTAGCTTGTATTCTAGGGGATATCTGTAGGTAATACGAGATTTAGTCAAGTAAATTATGGATATTGTGCACATCAAACCCCAGTATGGTTTTAAGTTTCTCCACTGCTACGGTAGTAAAGAAATAGTATAGAAGTAAAGAAATAGGATTTCTATCAATTAAACTTCAGACCAATAAACTGTATTAAAAAAGTGGACATAGTCACTGTGATGTCACCCATTTTCTTGCGGACTCTTTTTGGATGTTTTTGAATCCAGAGTGCGGCATTTTGGCCAAGTGCCATTTTGGTTTATGGCCTTGCCAAATGGGTTTTCTGCAACGAGTGCAGATCCATTATCATTCAATTTTCCCCCATGAACCTCTGGTTCATGCGCAGAACAGATTGTGAGCTGGAGTGACGCTAAATTATCAGCTAACGCTAGCAATAGCTAGCATGGTTAGCAAAGTATAGTCGTTAGAAAAAAAGCAAGCAGACTCTTCAAAGTGTCTTTTAGTCCAACCGAACACTGAACAAGACATTTTAAAGCTACCAAAAGGTTACGATAAACTTTGATGAACTGAAAACACAATGAGAAAAGGTAAAAGTTTAAAGACGGTACAGGAAAAACACACAAATCATAAGGTAGCCCTGCCCTAGTAAGTATGTCAGTAAGCAATAAGCTGGTAAACATGTTGGAGCATTTAGCAGCTAAACAGCCAGATAATTTCATCAAGAATTGGTGGAGACCAAAAACGGAGCTAAAAGGAGAGTGATAAAGGACTTACATTCAGGCGGAGAGAAACACTAATTCAAATAAATGTCTATCTTGCTCATGGACATGTAAGCAAGCAACTGTTACTAAGCAACTTGGTGAATATATGGCAATGCCATGTTTGCAGCTTGTTGCTGTTTATGAGTCAGACTGAAGTTTCAACCGAACCAAACCAAACTTTTTTGCAGGGAGACATCTTTACAATAAATTAGGCATTCGATATGATAGAAACCAACACCTCACGAGTCTGACGCACAAAGCTAATCTGCCAGTCTTTACACAAAACCATCTAAAACAGGGAAGGGAACTGTGTGTTTCACAGGTATTAGACACACACTGTGTTTGTGTGCTTAGAGTCATAATATGATAAAAAATTGAAGTTGATGTCAAGTTCCACAGTGTTTCCAGATGGCTCTGTTTACACGGTGCAACTTATTGGTTTTATTATCAAATGTGAATTACAGAGAGGATATGAGTACCTGTTCCACCATAATTAGGCAGCACGTTAAACTGTGAAATTAATTATGTTTATAGAAATAAATGAAAGGAACACTCAGACGTATGATGACATACACCTGTTTGCCGTTTAACTAAAATGATATGAAAAGTTCAATTAAGGGTTTTCAACATGTTAAGCATGGTTTAGCACAAATACTGGAGCAAGGGGGGGGACACTTCCTCTACCAATCAAAAGTGATCAAATAAATCTTTCAACAACTCCATGTTGTTAGTTACGAAGCAAGTTGTTGTTAAATCAAAGCATTACCTGGAATTCCTTAGCACAGTTAAGATGGTGTGCAAACTTGGCAACACAACTATGGAAAAAAAGGAAAGCACCTCAAAGAATTAAAACTAAACCGTGTAGCTTTGCAGGAAAGCAAAGGCCAGATGAATTGTGTTGTGTCGTCAAACAAAATGTTTTGGTAAATTTTCCGCTCCTGTCATCTGGGGCAAACACACCGCAGTCACAAACAGTGGATAATGATGGAGGACGTCTCCCGAGAACTTCCGCAATTATCTCATCTACCCTGAAGTCTCAACTGGCATCTGTGGTTCCCCACCTGAAAATATGACACAAATGGAAAGAGAGGAAGGAGAGTAGCAGCGTGCCATCATTGTGCTTCGTTGACACAGCATACAGGGCTGCTGGTGTTTGTGCTGATCCATGTGAGCACCAACTACTGCTTAAGGGTAGACACACACGCCTGATTTAAAAAAAATAAAAATAAAAATTAGATAACCAGCAAACACCAGCCTTATTGTGTTCAAATATACTGCTGTTCTATCAATTGTGGGCTCATATTCTTTTTCGCACTTAAAAAAAATGCTGTTTAGCAAGGAACATGAAAAACTATATATTTAAAAATACACTGAAACTAAATACTACAAATAAGCATTCTGGAAAATATAGCTTCACTCTGTCATGTTACCCACACAACTGTCCCCATACAATAACACATAGCAGAAAATAAAAATAATCTGATATAATTGAACATGATTACATGATACATATCTACTCATATTATAGGGCTGGAAGTAGCATTAAAATTATAAGTATTGAAATAATAATGACAAATCTACATGGAGTGCACATAGGGTAAATAAGGTTAGATTTGTTATCACTGTATGATTTAACAGGGTCATGGTCATTATTTAAAGAAATATCTTGTGTTATTTAGAGAGCTAAATTAATGCAGGTCTCCAACCACAACTTACAGGTGAACTTCTATCATTGAATCCCATACTGCCAGGCCAAATCAGGCCCTGATAAACACATCTAAACCACTGTTTTTGCTGCTGTTTAAGCCTGGTATTTAACAGTAATGTTTGGTAAAAACACTGTAAATTATATTTTGTTTATTTGCATAATTATCTCTCTTGGTTTGAGTATGTTCATTAACTAAAACTAACTTGCCTAATGGCCCGTTTTATGTATGCAGTGGTGGTGTATGGGCCAGGGACACTTGCTCCCCTTCTTGTGCAGACATTGTCCCTCATGAACCTGCGAGCATGCACCTCAACCCCATGTGAGGCTGTGAAGGAATCTATTATTTTTTCAATCCTGAGGGAAGGAGAAAGGTCTCCAGCATCATTATTTTCCTTCAAAATGTAACTGACTTTACTGCACACCCTAATTTGCTTGCCGTAATTATAGGTCATGCTCCCCTTTTGTAATTTATAAAACCTTTTGTTCTTATCAATAATGAATGGGCTTTAGCAAATCATGGTGCTATAATATTTTGATATTATGAAAATGCTAATGCGTCAGGGACCTTAAGCCTTATCGGCCAGGTCCGATGCTCTATTAAACAGCCGGCAGAAGAAGTTGGACGCAAATTGCTTATGTTAATGCCCCAGTTGTACCCAGACAGCATGAGGAGTCTGCAATTAATTTCATCCAGGCGGTGGATGGACAGGCAAATTTATTTCCCTTCCACAGGATGGTGGCTCCCCCTCCTTTCTCTCAGGTCTCCATGCATAGAATTGGAAAGGCTGTGAGAACAAGAGATAGAGGGTAAAAGGGAAAGTGCGAGGGGAGCGGTAACTTCGGAGCAATCTGTGACCTAATTGAACAGCGGCAAAAAGGGGAGGGCAGCGTCAGGGAGACAAGAGGCGAAATCTTCATTCATTCCGCTGACAAGTGTTTTCACAACTTAAACCTGTTTTATTAATTGTGTTTGACATCTCCCTAATTACTTTCATTTACATCACATCAGCTCCTAGCAGACGATTAGACTGCATATCAATTCGGTGCGGTGTTGGAGCACAAGGAGAGGGGTGGATACTGACTGAGTTATAAAGTGTTATTTCATTACAAGTAGTCTGATATGATACGACCACACATACTCAAAAACAATGCTTCTCTGTCAACCTATTGGGTATTTGAAGTGCGTAAATAAGGAATATAAAGTTGCAGCATGTTAGACACTTGAATAGAGTAATGAACATACAAGTCTGCAGAGTGCCCATGTTTCAAATAGCAATCTCTGCTGAGAGCAGTAAACTTTGATGTCTTGTAGAGCACGGCCTATAAACCCTTGATTAATTGACACCACTGTTTCCAGCTATATGAGCCCCTACCTTCCAAATGCCATAATGTGACAGAAACACACACAAAGTATGTTATTTTTACTCTGGCTTGAGATAAAAACGCATCCTCTCACAGGAATATGCAGAGGGAGAGAGCTTAGGTAGTGACTCTGGCCTCACTGCTCATCTTGTTAAAAACCCTCACTGGGGCTTTCACTGGAGCCGTCAGCTCGAGACCCCACACCTTGTCCTTCACTGTCCTTTTATTTGTAATCGCACACTCCCTGGGTGATTCCCAGAGCAGGGATTTTTAAAAGAGAGTTTTCCTGAAGAGATTGTGGGACGCTGACTGCAGACCTTCAAAACTAAACTAGAGCTTCTCTACATCATAACCTGCACAAAAATAACCACAATAAATTGTTTATAAAGCACTTCCACATATGGATGATACCATAAGTAATACACTGCTTTTTCAATCAGTTGTTTAGTCACTGAAATTTTAAAAAATGGGACAAAAAAGTCCAAGGTTATGTCTTCTGATGTCTTGTTTTCTTTATCAAAAATCCAAAAAAGATTCAGTTTATGATGATATATGACATAAAAAAGAAGCAGAGCCTCTTGTTTGAGACTTTGGAACAAGAAACATTTTCACAAATTTATCAATTATCAAAATGGTTGATTATTAGCAAAAAAGATATACCATCTGGATGACACTGTAGTTTCCATTAATTGCGCTCTGAGAGTCTGTTTTGGAAAATGGAAGATTCTTAAATTCATCTTTAATCTTCTATCCGTTTGCTTGATGGAATACAGCGCAGGATTGTCTGTTTAATCCAAATAACTGTGATTCTTTCATTTTTAAATACATAATGGAAATAGATGAGGATGACTCATAAAAATTTATACCCCAATTCTCTATTTTAATTTATAGCCCACCCTCCAGGCACATATTATTCAAACATTAATATAAAAAAGAACTATACATCAGAATGTGTCAGCTTTCACTTTTACTTTCATTCATAGTCATGCATATTATATGTAGACTAGGCTTGACTGCTGCCCGTCTTACAACAATTATACATTAAGTAAGTATCAGATTGATGGATTGATAGATAATGTCCATATTCTGCATTCAGTGTGCTTAAATTTTAATGACCTTTTCAACACCCTTACTTTTCACTTACATGTTTAGATAATACACTTTATGCAAATTGCAGAATTCTATAAATTTTAGATTTGTCTCTATTCATCTTTCTCTGTCTGTGAGAGCTTTTCATTGTGAAATTTGATTAAAATCAAGTTTAAACCATTCATTTTCTTAGGTGTGAGAAACAGCTCGCTGCATATATATAGTTTCCACTTTACACACACACACACAAAGAAAGAGAGAGAATAAAATCAAAGCTTGTGTAGAACTGAAAACAAATGTCATCCATCCATCAAAATAACTTCTGTCAAGTACAGACTAACACTTCCTTATCTCTGTAATCATTATCAATACTACTGAGATCAACCCCTGCTCAGGGATAAATTAGAAAATAGATGCAGGCTAATCATCCTGTATAATGTATTGATGTGTAATGTTTCTTGTTACTAACAATCATTAACAACCCACTCATGTGATGTGATACTAACAAACTGTTTGCCTTAGCTACAGGGGGTTAGGTAAACACGGCTTTTTTTTTTTCCCGTTTTTGTCCTCACCAGTTTCAGTCCCGTATGTTTGGTAATCGGCAGTGGTAAGTCAGAAGACATCAGCTTGACTCTATTAATTACCACCTGATCCTTTCTTCCTGGATAATTAGGTACCCATTAGTTCTAATCAAGTAGTTACTTAATTATTGCAGTAATTAGTCTAATGGTCTAGCAAATTGAAGCTTTATCACTTTCGGATACTTAATGTTCTTGGCAGAGTACATCACAAGTGTCAAGGCTTGGGTTTTAGCAATCTAGCAGCAGAAAACAAAGTTTACACCATGGCATTCACGATGTTGGACTATTCATGTTTTAATACGCATATTATACAATGTCATGTTAAGTTGCTTGCTGGGGGAAATGCTCTGAGCCGTGACACCTTCACTCCGTCATTGAGTGACAAACACAATCGTACATTGAAATTTGTAGCTTGAGAATTTTTTGTTTTATTTTAGTAAGACAAAACATCCCTAATAGTCTATTCAGGCACGGCTGGATTGGGCTGTTTTGCTACGCTCACACTGCACAAAGGGAAATACCTTTGACATCACTGAAAGAGGGCAAGGTAAGCAGCAAGGCTAATCCACCAACAGTTTTTTTAAAGAATGCAAGGTATTCAGTTCATTCATTTTTCCTTGTGGGTTGTTTCAATGTCCCGTCACCAGACATCAGACGCCAAACGCATGCTTAGGGGTGAGTGAGAGCAATGCTCCGACATCGGGGCTCAACCGGGCCGCAGAGGGGAAAGTGAATGGGTTGTCTTCAAACTGCAATAAATTGGGCCTGGCTTGTCTGTCATCACCTTCCAATTAGCTGCACTTTATTGAGTCTGCCAGAGACGGAGGATGTTGGCAGGTGAAGAGAGGTGTCTGAAAGGTGCCTGCGCCGGTACACCAAAATCAGACAGAGCTCACTTGTGACCCAGACATCCTCCCCCACCTTGACCAACAGACCTTAGAGGCAGGACAAAACACATACATGTACACGCAATCTAATGACAACATACAGTGCAGAGGGAAACAAGCATGAACCCTGTCCAGGCCCCACATTATTTAAGAATATAGAAGATTTTTTTTTGTCAAATCCAAATGTTTGTGACGGAGCTGGAATATGGCTGACATATACACTCAGTTACCAGCCGCCTAAAGCCCCTTTTACACAGAGATTACACAACACTTACACCTTAAAGAGGATACGCCACAGCATCAGCATCTAGTGTGTGTATGTGTGTCTGTAGTCGTGCCTGTCCCTTTTAGAAAAAGATCTCGTTGGCATGTGGTGTTTGGTCATGTGTGTGTGTATCTATATCGTCTGTCTGTCTGCATCTAATTTCAAATACTACTGGACCAATCAGCCTAATATGTTTTGTGCACTTTTATGACTGTGTGCTCCAGGACCCCTCATGGTCACTGTAATTCAAAATTTTTGATAAATCTATTTTTAATAGACTTCTCTGTTTTATACCGCTATTTCCTGCTGACCCTCCACTTCTCCAACAAACGTCATGTTAGTGTTGACAGATTCTTTGTGTTGGAATTTTACATCGCTGCTGTTTAGGAATTGTTCCTGTCCAGATTTGCACACAAAGCGTATGACAGTTGTGCTTTGTAATTACTCAATTCCATCATCAGAGCAATGGAAAATTCAAATATTCAATGTCAGCCAGCAGTCATAATGTCTTTGTTGGTTAACTCATCACTTAAGGTGGTAATACACAGGGCAACTTTTTGGCTAACCTGACAGGACGATGTGCACACAGCTGCTGGAGATCTGCACTCTACCGATTGCACTTTTCATTTTCAGCCAGCAACAAATCCTCTTAATAATACTAAGAAATTCAGAGTATTTTTTTTTTTGATAGTGGAGGTTGGTCTTAACCATACATAGTGGTTTAGGATGTAAATTTAACATCAGAAAACTGTTTCAAATCCGCCCCAGTCAAAACTGTCGTTCAGCAGAAGAGACTAAGACTTCTCATAATGCACACACAAAACTAAAGCTTTATGCATTTTTAAAACAGACAATCTAGTCATCTTTCCTTGACCTATTTATCACTAAATGCATAATGCCCCACAAGATGCATTCACAGAAAAAAAAAAGTAAAAGGCAAAACTCTGCAGTGCTCCTTGCCGTATGACAGGAGTGTGTGAAAACTGACACACAAGAGTTTTCAAATTGGGGCCCGGGGAGCCGAAGCATAAAATAACTTCAATCTCAGCAGCTCTCCAAGGAATAGAGCAGAAGTGCCACCAACAACAACACAACAACAGAGAGGCATGAAGGGGTGAAGGTAGGAGTTATTAGAGGATAAAACATGCCTCTCCATCTCACTCCCTCTCTCTCAGGAACCCCAAGGATGATCAATGGATTTAGTCAGAGGGATATTCAAGCAGAAAATTGCTGCCTTTTTGCTTTTCTTTGAAGTATTTCCAGAATACATACCGAAGCCCCTGTCCACCAAGGTTGAAAGTAACAGCACAAGTGCAGTCTCTACCAGTAATCCTGGAAAAGGGAGAAAAAGGTGGGGGAGGGTGTCGACGCGGGCACCGAATGTTAAAGGACGCAGGGAGGGCCTAGATTGAAACTTTGCAGGTATAAAATTGAAGGCAGCCAGCTGAACAGACACAGTCAAAGTATGGCTATTTTTCAAAAGGGAACCTCAATGACCAACATAGAAAGTTAAAAAATAAATAAAAAAGGAGCAGCCCCCGGGCCAACACACAGGGCAAAGCCATGCAGATATGGTTGTGTGATTTATTACACCCAGTTCACATCTATTTACTTTAAACATCCAGTTAACTTCAATGTTTGCTTTACCAGTAAATCATAACTTGCGTGTTTCACCAAAAAATCCCAAGAAAAACGCTAAGACAGAAACTATATTTTATACATTTGTAGACATTACTTTCTCATTGCTCTCTATTATATAATCAGCAGCAGATTTTTAGGGTCATAGTGATGGTGAAGGTTTTCTAAATGAATGAATGAGCCAAAGTGCACCGGTGAGAGGCTGAACTCAAATGCTGGATAGTGAGGACCTCCCCGGCCCCTGGGGGCCCCGGTGGCACTGTGCAGATGACAGCAGAGGCATGTGGCACACTCGTGGCATTATGGATAGGACACAGCGATGGGGGAGCAGACTGCTCAGCTCCCTGCTGCGTGGTGTGATGGCCTCATCTGTTTTCCCATCGCTACTCTAATACATCTGCAGCACATTCCCTCCTAATTAAGATTCCTCTGTTCTATTTGTCATAGGATGGAGAGGATATCACAGAGGGTAGTTTAGCCACAGTTTTTGGATTAATTGCTGGGCAAATCACCACACGCAAGAATGCCCAGTGAGCCTAAGCAAGAATACCGGTGACAATACGTCTTTTTTTTTCCTTTATGTTATTTTTACAGATAAGCCTCCATGGGGAATTGGATCTAGAAACTATTTGTCACAGCCTGTACCTCACTTACATTATTAATGCTTAACAGAGTGAAGTCATTGTGGTCATTGTTTGAGGGAAAAGTTGTTTAGTGCATATTTGTAGATAGATAAACATGCAGCTGTTTTATGTCCCATATACATGATGTTGTGTATGGATTTCCAATAAAATGGCATGTACGTTCACTGCAGTGAAATATTATCAAATTAAAATGTACAATGATGGTGGTTTTATTGGTGTTGAGTGCAGATCACAACACAATTCTGAGAATTTATACAGGAACTGCAAAAACACTGGTTTGTCAATGTGTTCACAAAAAACTGCTTTGTGATTAGAAGTTTAGAAAAATGCATCGAATGTGCTAAATATTGTTGCCATTGCATTATTTCTTCATTTGGGAAACAAAAAATGTGTTTAAAAAAAAAGTGATAGGCAACACTACTATTAATGTAATAAGTTACATCATTTGAAATATAATGAGTGAAATATCTTATTCTTCATTTTGACAAAAAAAGCCTTAGTAATAATGCCATATATCTAAATAAACATAGTGTAGCACAATGCACTTTCTAATGTTCTTTCTTTCATGCAGGAAAGCACACAGACACTCCATCGTAGATACAGTAAGACAAAATAGTACAGGTAAATCCTGGAGAGAATAAAAAAAAATCCTCCATTTTCAGCAAGGTTCCTATCATGTCAAGGGGGAAGGATTTCTTTTTATGGTTTAATTCAACAATAGCATTTGCGATTGGGGTTTTGGGCATCTCAAGGGCATTCCTGGTGAAATTACTGAGACTCTGCACCATTTATCACAGCCTGACATGTGTCATGTTCCAGATTCTGGTGCAGAGAGGTTACAGCTGAAGACAGCTCTCTCTTTGTTGAGCAGCCATCAAAGACAACATCTCGTATTTATCAAAAAAAGGAAACCTGACAAGAGGATAGGAACTACAAAAGTGCTGTCATATGTTCTCCAATGCCCTCATATTCAGACATATTAATCTGATACAATATAGAAGAAAGAGGGCCAGTTATTAGAATGTATCCAGCCATAACCCCGGTTCATTAGTATGTTTAAAACCTGGTGAGAGATACACTGCATGGTGCACTTTCAGATCAAGAGATGGATACAATACAATAAATATATTTTAGTTGGAATGTGGATGCTGAAAAAGGCTTTTCTTTTTGAAATTTGCAGTTCATAAATAATTATATTATAAAGGACAAGCTTCACAAGATAGGGGCCAGTCTTAACAACATACAGTACATTACAAAGGCCAATGCCAAGTGGAGAGAAAAATGAGGGCACAAAATGAAATTTCCTGTATTATTATGGTTGTCATGATAAATTCAGTATAATGCATAAGCTCACAATGCTACTTTTATCATAACAACACCATCATACCACACTGTCAGTCTTGTGCCTGTTCACACTTCACAGGAGCTAGCTTCCAGTTCAGTTCACACACATTCAAATGAACTACTTCATGTCTATCATTCACAATTTATATTTGAACAAATTTCACAATGATAAAATATGAACTAGTTCAAGTTAATTTCTGTTGTTTTTTTCTGTTAGCTTTTCTGAGTGCCCTACTAGTTTGGTTTTGTTTCATCTGCTCTAAAATTCATATAAATCATGCATTTTCCATAAACAGTTTTTTTTTATGTGCAACAGTGTGCATGCACAGTGCTCCAGCCACACAACAATAGCAGAGGAGGAGCACAGATACGACACTGTCAGAAATGTGGTTTTGCCATAGAAATATTCCAAATGAGCAAGTATTTCAAAGGTAATCCAAAGTATTATGAGTATTAATATATACTTAATTTGAGAAATCTTAAATTTTGTTTTTGGTTGTGTATTCAGTCATCTATTTTAAAAGTAATCCTCCCAATACTGGTTATTAGTTGCATTGCTCTTGTCCATTCTGGCAATGAAGCAATCCCTTGGTGTCCCAATTACTGTACAGTGTGATAAATAAGGGAAAAAATCCAAAGTCCTCTTTCCAAGCATGTTAGTCCCATGACTTTACTGCAGGTGCTTTGTCCAGCCAACAACAACAACAACAAATACATGAGAAGCAAGAAAGCTGCCATGGTTAACACGACAATGGAACTTTGTGCTAAAAAGATTAACTTTCCTCTTTGGCTGAACTTCGGAAGGCATTACAGCATGGAATTTTTTTTTACCGTACAGTCAGACTAAAAAGAAATCTCTTAATTTATAGTATAGACAGGAACAATTATTATAGCGATGCTAACTCTTTGTACAAATGGACATGTGAGATGGACTTGAAAACATCTTAATTAAAGCAGGAAGAGAGATCCTACCCACTGGTCATTTATAACTTCATAAAACGCATAATCAGTGATCATTTACAACCACATTGTATATCTATAAATTGTCCTTGTTTGGGTAATTGGCCAATGAGTTGATTAAGCTTTGGAGTCCACATGCAGCCACTTAATTAATGTATCCAACACCACCCTGCTGTGAGCAGCTACCCAAATCAAGATTTACACAACCAGGTTAAATTTTGTCCACATAGGTTTAAGGAAAACCTGATCAATGTTATTTATCTGGAGAATGGTGGGGGATTGGCATATTTATTTATCCAATCAGGCAGATTTATACATATTTGTTTGCTTTGTTTTTGTTCTTGTTTTCTTTTATTTGATTGGGAAGCACTTTGTGATGCTCTGCTATGGAATGGTGCTATATAAATAAACGTATTATTATTTTTTTATTTTAATTTTACCATCCCGTGACCTATTTTTTTCATTGTTCTTGTTTTGTTTTTTGGTTTATTACTTGTTTTTGTTTACCGTTTGCAATGATGTGAAAATTGTCCAATCATAAAAAGTAAAAGTATTTGTTACATTTCAAATATTTATCTGAAATTTGTTAGAACTTATCAAATCAACTAAATAGACAAGATGTGTTGTTCTAAAAATATGCATAAAAAATCAAACAGTCTAAACATATTTCCCATGCAAACTCCTCAAGTTATCTCTAAGGAAATTTTACCATCAGCGCCTCACAAAACAGCTCCCTTTAAAAGGCATGTAAAATGTCATTGTTTAAAGAGTGCATCAATAACTGCTGACATAGTTAAATGTAAAGTACCACACAAGGGGGAGGGGGTGTGTATAAAATTAATTAATTCTACTGGCACATTATTTATGACTTAATATGATATACTGGTGTGCTTTATAATAACACTGAATGTGCATATTTCTGGAGGAGACAGTGGAGTAATTATGCAGAATGCCTTTTACCATGAATGTACAATATTAATTACAGGCACGGTTGTTTATCAATTGTGAAACACTGTTTAAAAGCTGTTTGGAAGATTGCCACGATGACCCAGGCTTGTCTCCTATCTTTTACTTTGGACTGCTTATAATGTGACACAGGGCATCTCTTTCTGGAGCACTGGTATCCAGGTTAATAGAGGAGGAAGTGATGAAGGAGATCCCACTGTGTAAGAAACATTAATCGGAACTCAATCAGAGATTCAAACGTGTGATAACGGGACAAAGGCAAAGGGTTAAATGAGATAAGAAAAATCGTAAAATAATTGTCGAAGTAATATTTTATTCAAATCAAGGGTAATGACGTAATCTGGCTGCTTGTTGACCATTCGCCTTTGTGGCGGACAGGAATCGGGTTCGCCAACAAAATACCGTAAACTGCAACCTTCTATTTGCTGTATTTTCATTGAGCTCATCCGCTGCACTTTCCTCTTCAAAACACACGGGTCAGGAAGTAATTAGGACCACGTGTCACTAATGAGCTATTGCAGCATTACATGCAGAATCCTCTGTCTTCTGAGAATGCACTAGTCTAAAACGAGAAGGTCTTCTGCCTCAGAGTGGCAGGTGATAATCATCTTACTTAAGTGTCCAAGCACTGTGCACTGATGAGTGTAGACTGGTAGAAAAGCAGAATTTAAAAAAACTGACCTAGGATACATTGAATGCATACTAATGTAATGATGGTCCTGTCCTTATGTACTTATCCCCTTTCAGTGTTGTTCCTGAATGTATGTGATCGTGTTTTATGTGTCTACATGTTTTTTTTGTTGTTGTTTTTTTTTACCTGCCTACAGAGCAAATTTCCCTCAAGGGACAATAAAGTTGAAGTTGAAGTTGAAGTTGAATTGTTTGCCTTCATATGTGCAGTGCCTACTGAGGCCTGATATTTCACCGGCAGATATAAAAGTACAAGACACGGTTCGAGTTCAGAGGGTCTGGGCTGTGGTTTGGAAGACGGAGGAAAGACTGTCGGTGGAAAAGTTTCTTGGAGTAAATTTGAGATGCAGATGTTAACCTGAAGCTCTTTTTTTCTCTGCAGTGCTTCATAACATTTCATTAATTCTGTACTGGGTAATTATTCCAATGCAGTTAACTGCCTAAGAATAATCTTTTCAAAAGTCTATGACAGCTAAATGTGTTTCCACTTTTAACTTGAAAGCATTTTCCTTTGGTAATCAAAACATGTAGGTTGGGCAGAGATCTCTCAAATACCCAGACAACCAGCACCATACAGTCACAGCAAATTAACTGCAAAAACAATCATTATTCTGTCCTGGTATCTTAGTTCACATTAAGGCACATATACTGTGACCTGCATTAAAATCTAACATAATTTCCCTTCCTTATATGACATTATCCTCCAATGAAGCAGAAATGATATCAAATCCAATAATAACACTCCAAAATATCAATATGTATCTGATCATACCCATTACCAGGAATAACTGCAAACTATCAGAAGCATAATGTTTCACAATAAGCTTTCTGGGTGCAGTATTTAAAAAAATCCTATGACTCAGTATGTACAATTTAACTAAATTGTATTGACTAATGAAACTGTAACATTATAACCATTCAAAATGTGTGGACGAAAAGTGGTCGTATTCAGCGTAACATAGCTATTGGTTTGTGGGCTAAAGTTTTAAAGCCTCAAGTCTGACACTGTGGCAATCACCATCTTGTTGTTTTAGAACCAGAAGTTTCCATATTGTATCCGAGGGTGAAGCTAGGGAGAGGGCTAATGATAGCACTAACTAGCTTGGCTAGCAAGGAACCTCATTAATTCCAAAAGAACAACCGAATGCTGTACAATACAAACCAAAATGTTGCCATTGACTTTAATGAACTAAAAACTGTTGTAGAGACCAGTCAATTACAGGGTAGCCATGTCCTAAAGCATATGTGCTTTATCATCTGTTTAACTCTAAATGGAACACTACTTAGCAAAGTAAACACCATGCTGTGTTGAAAAAGACTTAAAATTAGCTATTAAGAACATAATGTCATTAGGAGAAAAGTTTTACAGTTAATAAATCAAGTGTGACGTATTAATTTCATCATTATCATTCATATCATTTTCCAGCTGACTTTCATACAATCTGATTTCTTTTTCAACCGGGAGAGTCTCCCCCTGCTGGCCATTAGAAAAGAATGCAGCTTAAAGGCACTTCCCCTTCCACACTTGTTAATCCTTATTCACATATATTCAGTTCAAAACTGAAGACAATAAATCTAATGTACAAACAGATAAGCTTTTGTTGTTGTAAATATACACAGAATTTGATGCATTGTGTTTTTATTTACGGTTAGCACAGCATGACAACTTTTTGGGAGTTCAGGTTGGAAACCGTAAGCAGTTCTCGGTGCCCAAACTTATCAGCTATACTTCACTACGAACAAAGTTAGCAATAATCGATACAACCTAAAGCCTACAACACTCAACACAACAACAGTCATATTCATGCGAGTAATGCGAGGTGAAAATTTGTTTTGTAAACACGCCTTAATGATGTCGGAGTGTAAGATCCAGTGCTGTTGGCGCTTGCCCTTTATTAGGAATCAGAGGTCAGCATATTTTGGCTGATACTATATTGGCCATACCTTTTTTAAAGGCTGGATACCTCATACAATAAGAAACCTGGTATATTGTGATGAAAAACAAATGCCTGCACTTGATTGTTATCTTATAAACGGGACTGCTGAGGATAAAGAAAGTTGGTGAATAACTGTGGGCAACCTTTACTCCAAATACAAGTTAAATCATCGTGTTTTACAGTACTTGGTAGTAAACCTGTAATTTTACCATTTTGTAAAATTACTACTTTTACATGACTTATTTTTTATGCTGCAGATCAGTGGCTCTAAAAAGGTTTCCTTTATCACATGTCACTGCTGCATGTATGTGTTGTGTTGCTGTTAGAGATGCCACGCTTGGAGATCATTACATGCACTGCTGTGAGAGGACAGGACAGCACCCAGGCTTACACTATGCCATGTGTCTTCACTGCCCTCTACAGGATAAGGAGTACTTTGTGATCTATGATATGTCCTTGTGCCCCCCGCCCCCCCAACACCACTTTCACAACCACCCCTTGAAGCACTCAAAAGGTGTTGCTCTACTTTTACACGTGAACACAGGACAAGCAATATGTGTAGACCTGATCTCATCGAAGCGAGTTCATTAAGTTGGGTGGACATGAAATGTTTACCTTAAACTAAGTGCATCATTTCACCAGGTAGCATCATACTTGCTTTGAAATAATCTGCTTAGTCTACTTATAGTTTTCCCATGTCATACCTGAGCAGGTTAGTTTTAGGTTAGTTTCTGTCACCTGCTGCACTTCTCAAAGAGCACAGAGTAAGATTATCTGTCGCTAAGATCATTGACCTTAGAGCCAGAGAGCTTAACCAGCAGAGCAATTAACTCACGAACAAATCCGAAACAGCCAGTTGTCCAAGGATATCTATACAAACCTACTTATCCCAAGGGCCTGATTTGTCAGAATCATACAAGTCCTGTCTTGAACCTCACAAATTAGGAAAGGAGACAGGAAATGGTTGAAATGCAGATTTTTTTTATACACCATGACATGTCTCTGCTTTTATCAAACAACCTGGTGATATGTAGACTTGTAAAGCCATCTCCAATTATAGCTGCAAGCAGATGGCTGTTATAGTGCCACCATCTTTACATTGAATGAGACTTTATAAGTTGCCTAATTATACACAGCATATTTAGTTCAATTTAAATAAGCAATCAAAGGACTGAATGTTTCACAGTTTTGATAAAATCACAGCAATGGACTTCATGTTTTCCACTACACTGTACTGTTCTCAATTAATCAAACCTTTTTTTACTTTGCACTACCTCAAGGAAAACACTACATTACATCCTGTTATGTTTAAAAAGAGCTTTAGTAAGAAAGAAAGCAAGGACAAACAATAGATCACTGCCCCATTGGGCCCAGCCGCCTAATAAAAAGTCTAAATTGCTCAACAGATCATTTAAGTGGTCATGCTGACATTGCTTATGATAAGGTATTATAGCTATTAAGGGATAAACGCAACATTGCACAGTACTTAAGTAAATAAATGACAGCTGGAAGTTGTCATCAACGCTAATGTAATAATTGTTTAAAGTGTGACTTTGCATCAATACGTAGTACAGTTCAGTACGATGACACATCATAAACCAATGCATTAACAAATATAAAAAGACGTGCCTGTTCTCACACAAAACTATATGTTATAGAGAACAATATTTATATTGTCAACTTTAGTTCATTCTTTAAATAAAGGAACATATCAACCTCCACATAAAAGGTTTTCCTTCAGAATTTTCTCCTATAAAAGGTTTTTTTAAGGGTTGCACTCCTTTGTCTGTTATTATTTGGGAAAAAATCTATAACAGGAATACATTTGGATACAACATTCATACAACACCCAATACACACTTACTAGCATGCCAAATGTAGAAGCTTAAACCTTGTGTGATGTCAGAGCTCTGGTTACCTATTGCTGTCACACAATTTAAGAAATCAATGCAATCCATAAAGTATGTCTCCTGCAGTACTACAGTATTAAAAAGGGATTATATATTATATTATATCTATATAATAAGAGATGTATATAAGAAAACCTCTTTGTTTTACCATGTCATTGTTCTACGCCTTGCATTTACATTTTTAAATGAGTTATCATAGCCAGATCCCATTCAGACTACAGAGATTATTTTGTGACATGCATATAAATTAATAATTTAGAGCAATGTTTTCAGCTTGTTTGTTACGTTTTACACAAAACAGTAAGTGACTTTGTATTTGTGATGTGTACTTCAAGCAATAATGTTAAATGTATCCTCAAATTACCTCCCCACAACATTTCTCTTACTGTATGCATGTGCGTGCTCTCACACTCTGTTGAGCCCACTCTCTCTCACTGCCTCTCCTCCTGTCTCAACCTCTTGTCTCCTTTGCACTCTCCCCCCTTCTCTTCTGTCTCTAGTCTCTGTGTGGGGCAACCGAGGTAAATGTGCCAAACTGCCCTATTTAGGTCACACTAACAACACAGCACAGTTCACTTGCGAATAAACCCGGCAAACTTTGACTGCATCACGGCAATAGGGCAGCTCAGGACATGGCATCCTCTATGTGAATTCATCACCAGATGTAGTGAGCTAACTGCACGACAAACACGTTTGTGCTAACTGCAAGACAAAATGATCAAGTGGATTTACTTCCCCGCTATCCATCTTCATGATTCCGGGCAGCGTTCATAAAACCGAGTGATCATGTCGCCCCTGAGCACTCCTACAAAAGGTACAATATAAGGGCCACGCGGGTCAACAGAGGTAAAAGTGACCTGGCTCTTTAAGAAGTGGCAGCGGGAATTACTGATACTGTGCACAAGGACAGACAGAGCAGCTGCTGTCACTTTTAATGGCATCAGAGATTGCTTCAGAAGCACCACCACTGGCTGTAGGTTCTTCTGTGACTGTGAGAGCTGGACACAGCAGCCCAAGCCTCACTGCTTTGTTGCATTATCCGCCCAAATGGGTGTCATCCATTGTGAGGGGTCGGGCACTATTTTATAAATCTTTGGAAATACGTCTCACAGTGAGCCACACTTTCATACTGCTGCACCATCCTTGTAGTACATTGTAAACCACTGATGTTTAAAATGTGATAAAAATATCCGTGTGATCTGAATATCCAAAAGACACCTCTGGCATTTGGTGGACACTTTCCAGTAAGTCATATCATGCGTATAGAGTGTATATATTTTTAGCATGGGTGAACATAGAGCAACTGAGTTGAACCGCACACGCGCCACAAATGTAAACCCATGCTCTCCGAATATGTTGTTTCCTCTCAGACTACACCAGTTTTGCCTTCACTAAAACAAGGGGCTTTTAAAAATGTTCATCGCCATAGTCAGACTGTCATCTCTTACTCTCTGCGCTACAGTGTATGACAGGAGTTGTTCTGTGTTGTCCTGCCACTCATTCTTTAACTGTCAAAATATACT
>CAFUXE010000491.1:166750-178840 GCA_903364295.1 Serranus cabrilla
TCATCTCATTGGGTGTGAGGTCTTGGGTGTGGTTATTAAGGACACTGATCTTAAGTGGGCCTTCTGCTTGTTCACTGATTATTACTCACTGGGCAGCTGTGGACGGGATCACTGAGCTGTTAGACCTTGAACAAGGGATGCAAGTTTGGATATTGCATGGACAATGATGCATGCCAAGAAAAAAAAAGTTAAACAAACACAAATAAAAATGTTTAATATGTGTCTAAGTTATATGTGCATAGGCTATAAAAAAAATCGCTGGAGATTTCTTATGTTTTTCACAATATAATACGTAGATACGTTAACCAGTTTTTTTTCCTAAAAATATTAAAATGCTTTTTTCAGTTGTTTTTTTTTAAGTTAAACAGATCATCTAATCTCAGTCTGAGTAGTAATGTATATAAGTATAGTGCATATTGCATCGCAAATAGAGGTGAAAAAGTAAGGGTCTGTGTATGAGAGTACAGTAACAAATTACTAAGTTGATGCTGGAGGGAAGCAGCTACTGGTCCAGGCTGAGAATAAGCAGGAGCTGAGTGTCAGGACCTGTTAGAGGTTTAGAAGTACTATGCACAGTTTACACCCATGTCCAGGGGTGCCTGAAGTCCCACCCCCAACCTACCCTTCCACAAACCTTTGCCCTCTCCAGTTTAGCTGTCTCTGGGGTTAATTCCATGTCCTGGAGCTGAAACAACAGGATCACAGCCACAGCACTAATACTCAATAGACACTGACCTACTTTGTTGGATTATACGGGGGGAAAAAACGGATCTGCTGCCCTAATGCCAGCAATGAAAACGATCTAATGGTCCTAACTGCTCTGTTTAATCTGAAAGCATGGTCATGTTATTAATTTCTCATTATGGGAATGCAGTTCTGCTGATGGGATTAAATGCCCTGCTCTGGCTCTCTTTCATTCGGTGACCTCCCCACAGAAACACAAAGGCTAAAAACCATCTGGCTGGACGCTCCCTCATGTGCCTTGTTTATTTGTTTATGTCTCTTATATGTTTGTTTGTGTGCATGAGAGGCACTGGGTTACTCATCCATGTTAAGACTTCACAACCATTTATATTTAAGACAGGAGGAGGAGGGGCTGAATCTCTGCGATTAAGGTTTGGAAAATAAAGTAAAAAATGTATGACTGCATAACACATCTCTTGCTTTGTCTCAATAAATTCTATAATAATTTGGCACATTAAAATAGTCGTCTTTTCTCCATCTGGCAGATGTTCAAAACATCAACATAAAACATTACATTGTTGGAGGCTTGTTTAAATGGCTTTACAAGTTGTTTCTTTCTGCACAAATTAATGCTCAAATGGACGTAGAGTGCCCTTGGCTGCTTGTACATCCAATTTGAACAATCAAAATCTATTTTTCTGGTCCATTACATCACCACCAGGGGGCACTTGATTCCTCAAGCATGCAGTGTTGTGTTTGACAAATTGCCATAGAGGTAACACATGTATTCAGCAAGGGAATTAGGGAATAGGACTGGGTTTACAACCAGCCTCCCACCCACCAACCCACCCCTGTTTTTCTATGTGTATAATCTGCTATATCATGACAGCCTGCAGCTGCAGAGGAAGAGATGCTTTTACAATATTACCACTGGTCCATAACTCAGTAATAACAAGCTATTGGTCAGGGAAGTAAGGGAGTAAATTCATATCCTAAATTAAGTATAAAATTGGTGTAGTACTGAGTCCATAGTAAAGAATAAAATAGAAGTCTTTGGAAATAAAAAACAACAATAAATCCCTTCTTTTTTTAACTACAGCTAAGTGCACTGCCCTCATCATTTATCCGCTGTTGTGATTTTTGCCAACATAGAACATTATATAATATATCATATAATGTTCTTACACAGTAATGTAAAAGGACTGCACATAAACTCACCGTAAATGAAATTAGTTCTCAGAATTTATATTGAATGTACTGCTCTATATTTACCTTCATCTATATCACTACAAAAAAGCATCCTTGATCAGCATATGCAGAGAAGCTTGTAGTCTTTGCATTTCAACCAATCTATCACAGCAAATTTGGATATGAAAGGCAACGATTCAAATGGCTGAATAAGCATAAAATATGTCTAAACCTGAGGCTTTCAGTATACCTAATAACACAAACATGGCATGTAATACATCATGTCACCCATTACCAGTTAGCCATATAAAACAGGATGAAAATATGCAGGCTGTTGACGGATCAGAAAAGGTATTTGCATTACCCTGTGGTACTTTCTGTTCAGTCCCAATGGCAGTAGCTGTAACAGTGCATGTAAGATGTTTTGAAACACAAAGGGCTGTTTTTAAGGACAATCCTTCTTTACTGCTCTGCATTTCAACTAGTGCTGAATATTGATCAAAAGACCAGTTCTCAATGGGGAAAAATATATATTTTTAACATTTATCAAATGTGATGGATTTCTCACTAAAGTGCAAAATATACAAATTTCTCAATTTGTTGTAACAAATTCCAAATGTGATATTTTTAAAAGCCCGGCTATAAAGACTCTATTTAAAGCTTGTACCTTTAAGTTCAAAGAGTAAACCCTGGGGGGCGAGTGCTATAAATTATTTGCAAGGGAAAAGGCATGATGCATCTTTTAACATGTGCAGTCATTTCAGAGTGCAAAACCTACAAATGTCATGTCCTCTTAAGATCAAAAGTAATTGGTCAGGCTGCACAACAAGGCACAGGGGTAACGAGGCAGTTTGCCACTGTAACAGACTCAAATGACATACTGTGTAGCATGTCGGTGAGCTAATAGACCCCATCGCACAAGGAGAGACCACAGTTTCACTCTGTCTTATCAAATTAAGCTAAAGAGGTGCACAACTTTCCTCAGCCATAAGTGGGATTATTCCCTTGTCCTCCCTGATTTTTCACAGCTACTATGGTTTTGGCATTTGTAGGCATATCTACATTTAAATTAAATTACTTATTCTATTTATACTGAAGCAGTATTTTTTATCAAATAAAAATGCTACATGCTATGAAAAAACAAACAAACTGCAGTATATTAAAAAAAAAAAAAAAAAAAAAAGCGAGTACATGAACATGACATGGGACAAGTCATTGACCTAAAGGGACAAGTCTTTGCAGCCTGGCGTTCTGTGTAAGCCAAGGATTGACGTTGAAGTGTAAAGGCCATTAAGAGGGCAAAGAGGGGGATGGTACGCATTAGGGTTGGCTGACGGAGCAGTGACCAGACCCCGTGGTGCTGCAAGGAACAGGGTGACGACAAGGGAAGCAGGTGATGTGCTCCAAGTGGCCCTCCACCACTTTGCAGCCTGCAGTGTGCTCCTTCATACCCCGAAGTTATCAGATGTCACATCTGATGAGTACGGCTCAGATAGCATAGCAAATCTAAAATCAGGTTTATACAACTTCACTGGGGTTTCAAGCGGAAATGAAAAATAGATTTTATTATATATTTTATATTGTAGAATTGCTTGAGATGTAAAAGCTATAGAAGATAAAGTTAAATGTTATTAGAGCTGGTTTATTATTTTTCGAAATACAAATAAAGAACTATTTAACTCTCAAGCATTGATTCTAGATTAGGTTTATTAACTTTTATGTATTTGAAGTGTGCACTGAGCAGCTGGATTATGCAGTCAGGATGCCAAGCATCTTCGTCCACCACAGTGGGAGTAACGTTTGGTTATTTTTGTCAACACAGGGACAGACATTTGCCAATGTGGGGCAAGTTGACTATTTTTATAAAATGTTTTTGGTAAACAAAAATAATTTGCCACACTTAAATGACATCTTTGTGTCAAACAAGTCATTAAATTCATCCGATGTGACAGGACTACAAGTTAACACTGCAAACAGTGGAACTGCTATTTGAAGGTGAAGTTGATGTTGCTTCATACATAAGAACATGACTGTCACCCTCCCATCAGTTGGGAAGTGGGTCACAGGACTGTACATGACCCAGACATGGGTCTTGCCCCTCAGGGTCATGGGCCAGTGAGGCATGAGGTGCCAACTGAGCGCCTCTGATTTGACTCCCAGTTAGGTGGCCTGAGTTGAGCCCCTGAGTTGAGCCCCTGGCTCGCTGTACTGACACAAGGCACAGTCTGTGAGGAACCCCAGGGTTCACACAGTCACATGTCTTCAGCAGGACACTGTGATACTATGCTTGGACTGACACTACTACCCCTCAGTTTCTCCCCTTCTGTCTCTGGTTGTGGCCACACGGTGGTCTGTGTTGGGTTTGTTTGTTCTCCGCGTGTCGCCGTGGGTAACCTCCAGGTACTCCAGCTTCCTCCCACAGTCCAAAAACATGCAGCTTGACTGAAACTATCGGGCTGTCTTACGTTATCTAACTCTTTGGATTTAACAGTGTGGTTTAATCTTTAACTAAATGCACAATCGTTTTTATTCCCAATCTTGCCTGATTTCACCTTATCTTTCAGGTTGTTGCTTACCTTCTGAAACATAAGGTGAAATAAAGAGAAGGTAAGGATGCAAAAACCTCCACTCTGATATGTGATTATGTTTTTGTGATGCATCTGAGAGTAGTTATGTAATGAAAGCAATTATATTCAGGAGAGTGGAGAGCATTGTGTAAAATCTATTGATATGTTATGCAAGACTTTAAAAGTACTGTATGTCACAGCTACTCCATGTATCAATTTAGGCACGGCCTTGCTTGTATAAATATTAAAATTTTGATTGTATTGGATGAGAGAGAAATATTGTTCTACTTCCTAACATAGCCGAGAGCCCCAAACCTGATAAGCCTTTTCTCACACCACGTATGAAGCATGCTGCACTGAGGCACTGAGGACAACAGTTTTTTCAGTATTGAGCACTTTTATGTGGCCCCGAAAAGTGTTCTTTTATCCAAGAAAAGTCAAAAAAGCCATTCTGTCTTACCTGCCCAGGGCCTGCTGATTGAAATCACAGTATTACAAATAGGGCAGACATCAGTCTGTTGGTGGGGCCCCCTGCAGTGACAGAAAAGCTTTTTCAGAGCCGGATGATGGACATGATTTATAAAGCTGTTGCAAGAAAAAAAACTGGGCCAAAATGGACAAGAAGACATAAATAACACCTAGAGTACAGTAGGGAAGCCTTGAAAGTATCTGTACAGAATAAAATGTCTGCTTTTAGCAGCATCCATGTATATTTATGTGTAGAAATGACAACATGGCAGATTAATCTCCTTAATGAAGCTACCCAGCAGCAGAAAAAAAATAGAGTCAGAGGCTAGATGCGTCTAGCAACCAACCAAATGCTGCTTGGTCAGAACGTTTGAGTGGGGGATATTAGAATGCAATACTAATTAATTCAGCTGGCCTATGTAACCCTGAGACAATTCGTACTCCAGACTGTAACATCTTTATTGATCTTGGGAATGCTTCAGTAGACTCCCTGAGCTTATCTCGCCATTAAAAGCATCTCTTGTGACGAACCACGATTTAATTAGATGACAATCACTGTTAAAAATGCACGGCTAACATCACAAAACTTGCACATTAGCGCTGGCAGTGATAAATTTCAGTATCCCAGCAGGGACAACTCGCATCCTTCACTTAACCCGAGCTCTGTACAAGATAGTGTAGTCTTATAACTTCATCATACAGGAATGACACAAGCAATCATGACTACATGTTTTTGCACATATTTACTCACAATATGTTAATGCTGTGCTGTAAAACTTTATATAAAGAGTGAGGTTCCTGTAACTATACCGGAGTTTCTTCTGCAGAATGTTACATCCCCTTCATTACAACCAACCATGCATTATGGCAGTATGAGCAATGTATGAAAACAACCACTAGAGGGCAGCATGCAATTTTAACACCATGGAATTATGTTTTTTATACACAAAGATATTATATAATGAAAATGAAGAGGGGGATTTGAGAAAAAGGGCATTTTTTTTTCTAGGAAGGCAGTGAAAAAATAATGATATTGTCACTTTTAAAATCTAAAACTATACTTAATTGAATCTTTTATAACTAGAACTAAAAACAATGGATGTACTTTGGAAGTCATGGAGGGATATAAGCTACTAGTACACTGATATTTATTGGATGTTTTGAAGAGGATGATTTGCATCCTTTCACAATCAAGAATAAGTAATACTTGACCTGCAAAGCTAAAACTTAATAGAGAGGGTCATCAGGACAACAATGGGAAGACACAGTATTTTTGGCAAGGGGCATAGGTGCAGGCCAAGGGCTAATAGCAATGAGGGATTTGTCAGTCATCCCTGTATTTAATAATCCCTAGCTCTCTATTTTCTGCTGTTTGTTTATATTAACCTCTGGTTGAACCCTCTTTAGTGGCAGCCTCTTTTGCCAGAAAGTTCAGTGAACATTCAGCACGGAAGCGGAGAGCATGTCATCTCGAATCTATTAGCCCACAGGGGAGATTGCAGCATCCAGCAGTCTGTATGCCTCTCTCTCTCTCTCCTTCCCTCCCTCCCTCTCTTTCTCTCACTCTCTCTCTTTCATGCACACACACAATCACACACACTAGGTGAGCTTCTAACCCACACATTTCCCATACTGATGGTGCATGTAACTGAGATTATTGCATACAATGATGTGGTTCTGACCTCGCCTTTTCACTCATGCCTAATAATCTCATCATACCATGCACTACATCACTCCACCGCGCGGCTCCACCCAGCTAAGAAACTAAAGCCAAAGAAACAGAGTAGATGAAGTTTAGAAGTACTTGATTTCATCATATTTCTTATTTTATGTGGAAAAAAGAGAGACGCAAGAAAGATAATGCTATGTGACATACTGTACATGCTTGTTGCTCAACAGCCAATTTGAAACAAAACAACTGAGTTCAAGGAAATTTGAATATGTGCGAATGGTGGATGAAATTAGTTTCATAGTAGTTCTGTCAACTACTAATGAAGGAGTCATTCAGATTTGAAGCAAAAGCAGCAATACCACTACACAAAAACAAACAAGTACAGGTCCTGCTACCAACTTTATACCCATGTGAAACTATCTGCAAAATAAACTAAGAAAAATGCCTCCCTTTGGGGTGTTAGATTAACACACTGTTAAAAAAGTATTTTACTGTGTCAACAGTGTTTGATTCTGCACTTTTCTGGAATTTGTGTTTCAGGACATACACAGAATATCACTCAGGGTATTTGCATTAATATACTTCAGATGTTAAAATACTGTGTTGCTGAACATGAAATCAAAATGCTTTAGTTTTAAACGTCATATCTGTGCATAATTCTTAATTTCAGCTAATGAACAGCGTTGTGAGCCTTTTGTTTACTTTTATACCAGCTGTGTCTTTACTTCTAATTGAGGGTTGTTGGTTTTTCATCTGAGAAGGTACAGTATGACTGATGAAGATATGAGTTTACAACAGCTGTGCTATTAATAAGATAAACATCATCCATTCAGCCAATTTATTGTCATGTATGAGCTACTGTACCTGAAACCAAAACGCTATATGAAAGCTCTTGTTTGTTATATCAAATACTTTTGGACATCTAAAACTCACACAGGCTAATTGTTTAAGTCAGATTATTAATGTCTACCCTTCTTGCCTCACTGTTATTAGCAACAGACACGCACATACACGACTAAAGTTAAGGCAGATTTCTATTAGCTAGATTATTAGCAGATGATGATTGATGGTGGTTATGAATAATTTTATTGAAGACAGTTAAATAAGAAGTCACCATGATGTAAGCGTATCATGTGTGAGATGGTTAGATATAAGTGTAAATAAAACACACAATACTTGTCATTTTACCAAGTGCCCCAAATGTCCTGCAGGTGAGAACTTATGGCAAATTGCATTACAAAACCAATTGTTACTGTACATTAGTTCTGTCTTTATGAGGCCATTTGTGTGACACACGTTTTAGCTCCGTTATCTTTGACTTCAGCGCCCATGTGAAGCGCCATGTTATTTTTGGAATACAGCTCAGGCTGTATAAATCACAGTTTTGCCGTATTCCTCACTGAAACATGGGAACATTACTATTATGTAATGCCACCACTATTCTTTTTAGATCTGTGTGGAGACATTGTATTAAAAGCCTGACACTATTAGCACACTTTAGTCAAATGGAGCTCATCAGAGTGTGACAGTGTTGTTTCTGGTCCAGTGCACATCTGATTTAGTGACCTCCTAGTTACCTCTACAGATGACACATTCTTACACCCTGTCACCATGTAAATAACATGAGGCGCTGGAACATGACATTAGATGCAGGTTATGGCGTATCTTGACTCGACATGCAGTCAGTGCTCCTTAAAAAACAAGTCTGGAGTAATTCTAGTGCACTTTCTTTCAGTTGCTTGCAACCTTGTTTGCGTTAAGAGTTCACAAGCCTCTATACCGGATCTTTAAGGCAGCGTCCGTTAGTCCAAAGACCATACAAATCTGATAATATAAAAAGTTACCAGAAGTGAAATTACCAGACCTCTGTAGCCTGCTCCTTTTAAGTGCTGGGGGCTGTCGGCTCAAGGCTACATTAGCTGCTACTAGCAAAACATTCCCACGTCTCCGGCTGACCTGTTGGCCTTCAAGTTTCATTGTGGGTAAAGTCAGTGCTAGGTATTAAAAAAAATCTATATCTATCGTTCTACTAAATCTTACTGACTGTAGTGGTTATTAATCCTATCTTATTTTAATGAATGTCTTTGGTAGGGTAAGTATGGCATCTAATAGCTCATCAATGGTAAAATAATTACCGGTACAGACCAAAATACATTAGAAAACAATGAATAAACATTCTACTGTGAGCTTCATTGTCCATTGTCGGGCTCATAAAATAATGGGTTCACAATATGTGTTCTGGGTTTGACTCAGGCATGTTTTAACTCATAGTGTGAGCGATATGGGATTGATACTGGAGCAGGATGGACAGAGAGACAAATAATAGAACTACATGTATGATTACAACTTGATTTTCAATTGATTTGATTTAGTCATTCATATTCATTTAATATAAATTTTTTTGTCTTGGTTCCCACACCCCTTCCCTACATCAACATCATGAACTATTAACTTTCCTGATTCTCCACAACCATTGCATAATAAACCGAAACATCTGATCTTATTTTTTCAAATTCATAACTTGGACGAGACTTTTCCTGTAAATCTCCTCTAAGGGTTGGGGGTAAAACTCATTAAGCATGAGTACATCCTTATGGGAGAAGTCAATTTCATCCTCATTAAATACATTTCTGTGTCCCCATTCATCTTGCTGGCCCATTTTCCTCAAAAACACACTGCTTAACCTGGGCCAGCTTCTGAACACGAGATAACCGGCAGCAAATACCCATGGCATCACTGTGCTTGATCATATTTAAACAGCCAATTCTCTCTCTTAATTTCCAGAGGCGTGTTCAGATTAGTATCCCACTAACTGCTTAGACAGTCACACTCTGGGACACTAGATATTTAATACAGCACCTTTTATAAGAACAGCATTAAGATTCATGAGGGTGGAGCAGGCTACAGTGGTTTAACATACACTCAGTTAACATATACCCTTCGAGGCTAAAGAAAGTAATTAGAAGAACTTCCTATGCATCTGCAGGTAAAAAAAAAAAAAGGTATGTGTGATTTCCGAGGGTGCTGCTGTTCTAAGAAAAAGGTTACAGAAAGAGCAGAATAATGTTGAGTGCATACTATTTTCCCTTTAAACCACTGGGGGGCACAGAAACTTTAAAACAAGCTGACAGAAACGCAGCCATTTGCTAATCAAGTCATTATGGCCAACCTGTTAGCAAACAATTGTGAATTTAAGTGCAATGCAAGTATTGCAATACAAGTCTTCTTCTGAAAGAACATTATTTCAGTACACTGGTGTGTATAATAACTCATTGAATAATCTGATTAGAAGAAGTATGACATGAATGAGTGGTTTGAGTTACATTAAACAGACAGTCACTGATCATTTTGACCACAAGGTGGTCAACAAGCGACGAGTGCAACATAATATGTTATCACCTTTTAAGCTCATTTGGTCGCGAACTTTTGGTCATTGTCCATTTATCTCTGGTTTTGGTCTCCACAGTATTGCGAGGAAAACATCTTGCTCTGATGTTTGGCTCTGGGCAGGTAGTGTTCAGTGGGTTTTTAAAGCTTAAAATGCTGACGAGGGTGGTGAGAATAAACCGAAACTTTAAATTTGCAGATCAGAAAACCAAAACTGCTGAAAGACACTATTAACCTCTGTGGAGCTGAGGGGGACAGCAGAGTTCAGTGATAATTAACTACTGCGAGTAATAATCAAATAACTTCAAATTATTTAAAATAACTTATACACAATAAATATTCCAAAAAATACAAAATAAACATTTATCAATTACATCCTGGCATTTTGGAGTTGGACAGTGGAGACTTACAATCAAACACGCAGCTAATTATTAACATGATCTGCTATTCCTGCTGTCTATAACACGTTTGGTTTAACCGAGCTAGAGCAATGAGTTACAATATTTAATCTCAGGGAACCTTCAATAGGAAAGTCTATTCATACAATAATGATGAATCCACTAAGTAATTGAGATGAAACAGCGAGGACATATATTCTATCACAGAGCCAACAGTAAATTAAATCTTATGAGACAGCTTCCGGCAGTAGCAATAAAAATACAATCTAAGTAAAGCTCAGTTAAATAATAATAATAATAATAAAATATTTGTTAACTGCGTCACAGACATGTAACCCGTGTTTAGTGGTTACACCCTTACACTTGTATAAATTCAGACCTGAAATTATTTGGGATAAGCTTCCTGTGATAAGCCCAGGGGTGACGTTACATGTTTTGATGCCAGGATCTCCTCTGTGCGTATGAGGGGTTAAGTGAAGGTAGTAAAGGTTTGGTTGCTTCCATATTGCTCCCTGTCGTCACCAATAAGCAGCTACAATGTGTCTTGAAAGTCAACTTATAAAAGTTTTATGGAACTCAGAGAGCTTAAGTGATCTTCCCAAGCTCTGCAGTAGCCTGCAGCGTGCAGGATGTCTGCTTATATTAATTTCATGGAGTTTAAGAGGTCACCAAACTCATTTGGAGATTCTTACTCATTTATGAACTCTGCAACCCTTCTGTTCTGCAGTGCTCTAAGCTACTGGTCTTGAGATGCTTAAATTTACATGGAATATTATATGTCTAGATGGCAAAAAGTATAGTGCATTTGGAGTTTAAAGTACATAGGGCTGAATGAAAATGCACTTTGAAATGACATTTACCTGTGTTTTAATGAAAAGTAAGGTGAGCAAGCTGATGTTTTTATCTGCCTTGTGTGTTGGGAATTGGGAGGCGGGAGCATGGGAGGCTGGGTTAGGGATAGGGGCTTTGGGGAAATTGGTTTATCCAATATTCAGAAGATTTCCAATAAGACAATGGACCTCTCAGAAAGCAGCTTAGCTGGGGAGCAGTGAAACCCTGAGGGTGAAACTGAGTAAATGAGCTCACTAGCTGGTCTTAACTCTCAGAGAATGCATACTGACAATGAAACAGAAAATATGGAGCATTCCTTTCAATTAAAAACCAAGTTAAGATACTAAAGCAGGACTATAAAGGGGAAGTAGTTAAGGCTCAGCTTAAAGGTTAATCTGATGGTGCTCTCCCACACTGACCTTCCCTCAAAGCAGCCTGACTCACATATTGAGGACAGCTTCACTGTCCACAGGCTTTGACAAAGCCAGTTTGTGGCAGTCTTACGTCTGCAGCAGATCTCCCAGTGAGAGTGTTTAAAACCAATGAGGCCTCACATCTGTGCTGGGACTGAGCTTGGTCAGGGGGGTAGTGGGTGATTAATTGATGGTCACATCTCGCTGACTGCTGCCCACACCGCTTTGATGAAGAGGGATTAGGTTGTGCACCACAGGCTCAGCTGATAATAGGAGAACAGAAAGGAAATGCTCATGTCACGCTCCATGGCAAGGATTTCAATCAAAGAACCACTTCATTCAGAGAACCAAGACTTTTTAAAACAAGTAAAACCCTTAGCTTCCTGCAGCATTTTACAAAGTATCTGTGTGGCAATTAAAAGTTGGCCTCTTTCTAATTGGCTGCATGATTTGGATGAACCTGTTTTTCATAAGAAACAAAA
>CAFUXE010000491.1:183377-216632 GCA_903364295.1 Serranus cabrilla
TTTTTTTTTTTTTACTGTTTCTCAAATTTATACAAAAAAATACGTTTGAGTGAAAATTGGATTTCAAGTATTTCAATTCAATTTCAATTCCAATTTATCCATTTATTGGATTTTTGTTAATTTTATAATTAATAATAATTAACTATTATTTTTTTTAGTAAGAGACAATCTTCTTGAGAACTGTCAGTATTTAATTAGCCTTTTATGCATTTTTCTCTCCACTATTATAAGAAGCCTCTACTGAGAAAGAACGTAATATATGGTATACTATAGACATCTGCATCTGGAAAACAAGATTTTTTGGGCAGGTCGGGACTAAAAATCCAGATAAGATTCAGTTTTGTCAAGGATATTTTCCTATAAAACTTGTGGGAAAAAAATCCTATATCAAAATGTTACCGGATATCCTGCATGTGTATCAGCAAAATTTAAGGACATTCATGCTGGAAATATCAGGTGACAGCGAGCTTTGGTCTAAGCTTTCTCAACCCAGCTGAACAAAATGTAAATGTCTCATTAGATCATTGTCTCTAAAGCACTTTAAATAGATATTAAATCCGCTCTGCATAAGCCCCATCTGTTCTACTACATATCCCCATGGAGGAGAGGCAGTGTTTTAAGGCACAATTGATCCTTTTATAATGTCATGACCATTGTATGACCCACAGCAGGGGTGTGTTTGTTCTGAGGGAGAGAGGGGGGGTCTGAATCCTCACAAATCATCATCAGCAAAACCACTGTGTTGGTGATGGGAGAGAAGCAGGTACAATGTCCCTGTTTAAGAATACTGGGTTTCAAAGTGTCGTCTTGTGTTAACTAGCCACATCTGGCAGCTTTTCTGACATTCTGTCATTATTGTCACTTTACATGAGAGCTGGGACAGCAAAGAGGAAGCACTGACAGCAGATTGACCCCAGATGCTGTTCATTTGATTGATATCTCTACAGACAATGATCCTTTTTCTGCACTGCAGTGGTGGTTACATAGGGAGGCGTTAGGAGGGGGCAAATACAGGAGAAATGTCACACCAGGGAAGTCAGCGAGGCGTAAAGCCCTGCCTGACGAGCGCAGGGTCAGTGGCTCCTCTCTGCCCCCTTTGTGCCCCGGGTAAAATGATCTAAGTGACTCTGGACCTCTGCCACCGATCTGCTGGAGTGCAGGAGTCAACCGCGTAGGCATGGTAGAGTTGCTGGTAAAACTGCATGTAGTGTGCTATCGCCTAGAGGACACACTCATTCCTTTTTTGGTGGTTACATTGCATGGTTTTCCATAACTAGGACATATTCTAAGCCACAAACCCTTTTACATCCTTGCATCTGGTCCATTTCACACCATATATAGAAATCTTTCTGATGCTGACAGTGTTTCTTTATTTATAGCCGGATAGTTGAGCCTCCCAGATGATGAATAAAGGGGAGAGGTTAAGATTACATTGTTCTGGTAAATTACTTGCACAGAATGGCCGCAAGGCAGGAGCCATATCAGTGGCTACATCCTTAAAGACTGTAGCACAGAATGTACAATATGTCTGAGCTAGCTTCTGGTTGTAAGCTGTCTGTGTGGGATGATTGTGATCAACCTTAATTAAATGTGCTAATACTGTCTTTGTCTCAGTTCATTTAGGGAGCCGGAGACTTCAGCACGCACACACAAAACAAAATTTACATTTTTCTTTTTCTTACTGACATATTCCACGATATCCAGTACTGGAATAAAATCTAGTTATTTAAGCATTTAATAAAAATGTCTCGTCGTTTATTATTGGTAATTTAATGTATGTTACGCATAACTAAAGCCCTGGATTAATGTGAATGTAGCCAGTGTAATTTACAAGTATCTAAAAGGGTTTTATGGACATAAAAAATTAATGAGAAAAGTATTTGCATGTGTTTGTGTGTTAAAGAGTCAGCAGGAGCAAGTTATGTGGCAAGCTTGTCACTGTGCAGGGTAATAAGGTCAATGCAAAAAATAACCCAGGGGCACAGCAAATGTGCAGAAACACACACATTCACACAAATAAAGACACACACACAAACAAACACACACATACACACACACACACACCACTGTCCCGGCCTTATGTTGCAGAATCCAAACCAATCGAGTCAATTGCCAGAAAACATGACATGACCTTTCAGATTCACTGAGCATCAACCGTGAGTGGGACTGGCGTGCTTTCCGTTTCAGCGCACCCTCTGCCCCTCCCGCCCACTCCGTCACCCCCAGGGCCCTAAACCCTCCACAAATAATTACTCTCGGTGGAGTCTCTACTCTACAAGACAGAGCCAAAAAAACTTGACTCTGATCTTGACCCATACTTAGGGTACTCTCACTATTAAATCATCCCTCACGGGGGTTTTACTATTTGAACAATTCAGTCACCATAAATTGAAAATGAGTAAGGTCAAGTTCATGTTTAGCCATATTCTGTTCGAAATATATGTTATGGATTATACAACATCCACGAGAAATAAACTCAGCTCTTTCCTGAAAACTATATGTGCTTTTTTTCTGAAAGGTAAGATATGTGCAATTTCCATTGACTGTCATTTTTAAACCATAGGTGAAATGTTGCGAAGGTCAGCTGTCTATTATTATCGGCATTGTGCATAAACCTCAGTTTGCAACATTACTATCCTAAAAAAAAAACTGTCCCATATTGTTTTAAAGTATGCAAAGTTTTACACTTGCATTTCTAAGTTAAGTCACATTTTTTGACAAACTGAGGAACCACAAATCAAGAAGTAATACATACAGCAGTATGTTGCCATTGCTAGTGAGTAAGTTGTACATGGACAGAAAATAGAGCGACTTCAACCAGAGAGCAGCTGCAGAGGAAGAAGGGATGGATTCCCTAAATTTTTTAAAAAGGTCTTCGAATGAAGACTCATCACTGATGTAATATGACTACCACCTGCTGGTTAAGAAAAAGACTCTGCCATCCATCTCTCCTATCTTTTAAACAGTACTCTTGCATGTCACTGCCTGAAAGTGAAAGACACATTACAGCCTGACCAATACTGCACTTCAGAGGCCGATACTGATATGAGTATTTGGGGTTTTAAGCTCAGTGATAATCGGTGGCTTAGCTAAACAGAAGTTTAACATATACTTTAATGTCATTATTGTTACTATTCAGCAAAAGTTACAAGTTTCTTTGCAGCTAAGACAAATACAGACCCTTAACAGACCCCACATAGGTACAAACTTATACAAATGTGTCTGTAAACCACATCAAATGCTCAGATTTGTACACTACCACTACCAACAAAGTGTAAATGCAATATGTCTGCATGCATGCAATACATAAATGCTGCATAAACAGAAATCAACTTTAACATATGGATCCAAAAAGGATATTACATGCTCATTGCTGAGTCTTCTAAAAAAAAAAAAGCATAAAATGAAATAAGGTGGGGTCAAGGTGAGCTGCCACCACTTTGTTCATTTTTGTTATTCTATCATTAATGTTAAATATGACACCTGATTTGTTTCCATTGTGAACTTTAAGTAAACAAAGTCTGCTTTGAAATTCACAAAAGTATATTTTCTTCCTCTGAAGAATGAGAGATCTTCTAAACAGTTATTTTTGTCAATTTCTACAGTGTTTGAATTCTAGCAGACAATGTCAAAATGTCAGGGGTCAAGCAACCAGGTAGATGCAGCGAGTGGACTAATTCCTGGTTTGTACCACCGTTCTGCATGGCAGCATCTGATAAAGTCATGGATCACTGAGGATTGTAACAACTGACACTCAACAGTGAACCTAAACAATGTCATCAGCAACCTTAATGGTTAGCCACTGAGCTGTAACCAAGAGACTTTTACTCACCAAGGCTCCCAACGCATGATCTCTTTATAATTCAGCCGAGCAAAACTGATTCTCTTTGTTCAAAATAAAGAAAATACAGGCCTGTTTACTTACTTAGATTAGATTACTGATATAAAGGCACCTTTAACTAAATCAGTAAAAATAGATATTTCTGTTTTAGTAGTTTTCTTGTGCTACTGTGTTAAAAGGATCTGTTAATTAGTTTTGGAACTGATTGCATGGTCCAGTCTGGGGTTTTAAATGTTGGTGGTGGGGCTTAACATTTGTCTACTTTTAAATGACAGATTGCACTAAAGTCTTGTCTCATGCAATGGGTGGCCCAACGGAGCTTTAAATATTCAACATATCACCACACCACAGATGTCCTGTTACCTTGTTTACCCACAAGATTTCTTCAACACTAAGGTTCCTCTGAAGGAGCATAATTCCATTAGTCTGAATTTTAATGCCAAACAGTAGCATAGCGGCATGTTTACCTAACTCAACCGATCCTGCAGTGCCGATTTTAGTGAGTAGGATTGGTTACAAATTGATTTGTCTCAGGGAGGAAACTGGCGGGGAAGGACTTCTATCAAATTTCTAAAATTCCAAGAATTTGACATTAGTTATAGTTTTATTGGCCATCTTCATCATTCAAGTAGAAACTGCTAAATGATTTGTTCACCTGTGTTCACCTTTTGGCTTTTGGCAATAATGTAAATCAACATAAACCGGTAGTAAATGGCATGCAGGTGTGCAAACGACAACATGAAATTATTGAATTATCATAATTTTTTTGACAAAAAACGTAGAGTACGGATAGCGAATTGGTGTGAAGGTCAAACATGAGGACTTTGCTCACTGGTTTTTATTTTTCCTTTGATTGTGACTGGCTCCTCTGTGTCCTATTCTCATACTTGCTAAACAGATTCAAAGCCTGCTGCTACAATGCAAGGTCAAGCACATTTAACCCTAAACATTTAGCTTATTCCACTGTCACATCTGCATCATCAAATTAATGTCAAGCTACAACACATTTTTTTCCTCTGAGAGGGTAAACCTTTGTGACACACAGCAGGGAGGATCCAACAAGTCTCTTTTCATTTACCTCAAAATGAGGAAGGCAGAATGATATGGGGCCAAAAGTCTTAATACGACAATCTTATTTCATGGAGGATACTGCCCTTTCCCCTCTTTTTGTGCCTGTGAAGTTGATTTGAAGTCATGGTTAGTCCTTTTGATATGAGGCTGGGTCAGACCAATTTGCCACCTGGTGAGGAGGGGGAAGTAGGGAGGTACATTTTTTAATTGTCAGGTCACTTGGTGCAGGGACAGAGGATCCTTTGGGCACATTGTCTGTCTTTGTGTGAAGGACCAGCCATCTGAAATCCCCCACCTCATTATGAGAGAGGGAAGATTAATTGACCAGTTCACTAACTGGCAGCCTCAAGACTAGATCAACTTAGCAAGGGAACTCACCAATTAAGACTGGACTACAGCACCTTTTCTTATACTGAGAGTAGTCCTTTTTTATTATCATTAGTCTCTATAGTCCTGTAAGGAAGATCAAGGCTAAGCTGCCCTTTGTCAAAGGCACAAAAAAGACTATAGGGTGTGACAGCATGATTTAATGTTAGTGATAGCATGGTTTACTCCAAGAACCACAGAGCAGCGCTCAATAAGGCTGCAATAAATATGCACTCGCATGAGCAAATTAATTTAATCAACATCATTGTAATGATGGTCAAAATCATTTGTAAATGTCAATGCAAGGATTGTTATTTTCTTGCCAATGACATTCATATTTTTTTATTCTTAACCAACCAAATAATTAAAGTTAGGATACAAGAGTGTTCTTATTCACCAACAGACTCAGATATATGTACTTTATAAAGGCTAGGTCTAAAGTTATACTGTGCATCATATAGGTCAAGGTCACAGAAAATGTAAACCCATTAAAATATAACTGTGTGTATAAGAACTCAATGTGGCAATTTTGTTTCATTTTTCAACTGAAGGCCAGGCCAATTTCCTCTATAAATTGCTGCACTGATGTGACATTTTGCTCAGATTAACCTTAAAATAGTACATTCTTTATTCCCCTTCCCTTATAGCTTTTACATTTTCTTATCAGTCTTTTCAATTTCGATTTCAGTTGCAGTTAAGGATGCTGTAAAAGTCATCCGAAAACACGCACACACACACTGCAGCTGAATTCACACTTGTGATTTTTCAAAAACTGCAGTTTAATAGCTTTAATAGCTTGAGAAGCACCGCAAAGTGCACTTTATTTTCACCATTACATTGGTCATATTCATAATGAATGACATATCAGACCCAAAATGCTGTTTGTGTTTGTCAGCAGAGAGGTTGTTGTCAAAGCACCATGTGTTGTGGTAAGACTAACTGGAGAGGATAGAAATGTCATGACCACAGAGGTGTCTGAGATCTGGTGCCAACACCTGTCGGTTCCCAGGGAGCTTGCATCTCCAATAACATTACTGACTTTGACATGAAGCATATAACACATCCATACATATACACATACTTGAATACACACACACACACACACACACACACACACTCTCTCTCTCTCTCGCTTTGTCTTTTGCGCACACATAAATGCTTGGAGGGGAAACAGAGTGCTGAAAAGATGTCATCATCACTCTCTTCAGGAGGCCATTATGGATAGGAAGCTAATATACTCTGCAGATATTCCTGCATCTTTTTCACCAAGGGCTGCATATCCCTTGTGGGTGATCGGTAAAATTGGTTGACATTTTCCTGGCTCCAATTAACCTTCGATTTGACTCTCAGTTTTGCCTGTCTTCTTTTATTGTCTTCCTGAAAAAGTGGCAAAGGGATAGCACGGCTGGAAACAGAAGCATTGTTTCCCCAATGTTGACCATTTCCTTTTTTTTTTGGCCTAATTGTTCTCTTTCCCTGTGGATGACCACCAAATGGACAGAAATGTACTTCATCAGTAGGTCGTGGCATTCTCTATAAAAGGTTAATACACTACTGCTCTTCATTGAATTGTATAAAATACCTTTTGAAATGAAAGAGAAGTGCCACTTTGTTTTGTTCATGATAAAACAGGCAGATACGTAAAACACTACATTTTAATATAATGGCTGATGATTTCCTTCTCTTGCTGAAAATACACTTTTCTGTTTTGTTTTTTTCATCCTTTGACTATTTCAGTCCAGTGTTATCTCTATAGATCACTAGGAATTCAAATTTATCTTGAGCCGTATTAGTTTTGACATTACAGGTCAGTCACTTGTGTTTATCTGGATTACAGAGACTACAAACATGAACTTTGCTCTAAAACACCCCTCCCCTGTAGCACTTTTTATATCCTTTACTGTGGTTCATTCAGAGGTCACTGGCTGCTTATGTCATATACATAGTAGAGCTCGGCATGTGGAAACCAATTGTGCACTTGTTTCTTTATGTCACCAGACTGTCATGAATTGTAGTTTTATTGTCTCAAATGAAAAAAAAAAAAAGAGCTCCATGTTCTTGGTGTTCCATTTTCTAGACAACAATGATTAAAGAGGAAAGTACTGGTTTAAAGGATTTTACTAGCCTTCAACAAACAATAGTCTGACAAAGGTAGACTTAATCCACCAACAAAAAAGTTAACTCTGTTGTGGAAATGTTTTGGATTTGGTAAAAGCAACAAACTTTTAGGCCACCAGAGGAATGAGTTCTTAAACTCTTAAAGAGGTAAGTTAGCATTTTGGTACCCTGAAGTCTCTACTTTCAAACTCAATGAAGGTTTTGAATGGGTTGGTGGTTAGATGCCTGAAATAAGGTACCCACACCTGTGTTTTTAATTTTTTTTACCAGTCCATAACAAGACAGTTGCTAACAATTGGCTAAGCAAGAGGCTACAGTTTCTCTAGCTTATCAAAACGGCTGGTTAGCTTGTCGGAGATCATCTAAACAATAACAGGAGTGATGTTGAAGTAATGTGACTGTGATGTAGCTTTAGCATGACGTCAGATTTTTACTTCTGCTCCAAACCGGTCCTGGAAATGTTTGGTCGAAAAGGGGTATTTGAGACGGCAGACAGTGAATGTAGAAAGAGCAAGGTAAGTGAAAGCCAAGCAGGGAATCAGAGTAAAGTAAATGGTTATTGTCTGATTGTTCCACAGCTGTCACGTTCTGAATCACAAATTAACACACCCACACCTCAGCACAACCCTGCAGGAAGGTGCCGCTTTGTTGGATATTGTGTGAATAAGAGTTTGATGCTGTAGCTCCGTGTGCGCGTCATAAGTGTTGATTAGAAGGGATTCTTTTTATTTAAGTTTATACATTATCTTTTTTAGGAATTGTCAGCATGTTATACCTGTAAATATATCATATTAATTTGACTGTATGGTAAATTCCTAAAATAAAAAATATGGCAGTTATATCACACTTCACACCATGTAGCCTATTGTTTTGAATCAGAGTTTGAAAATGTAAATGCAAATTATGAGGGTACAAACCAACCATTTGTTCACCTTTATTAATCAAAACTCCATAGTCTAACAATGGCAAAGCAGTCAGTGCTGAAAAAAAAACTTTAAATTAAAAATGGATTTGGAGAATAGCGACACTCCAACATACACACAAGACTCAACACATGATTCCAAACATGCATACGTACATAAGTTTTTTGTAATTTCTACTTTTAATATCACTGCCATTGTGAGTATCCATCAGATCCATGATGGCATGTACAGGGTCTTTCCACTCTATACAGTTGTTACCATTGCATAAAGAGTTCATTCTGCTATGCAAATATTAATATTTCAATGCAACTCATTCTCCCCAATGTCGGTAATGATTTAATAGCAGAAAAGCTGAGATCATGTAGGAGTTCAACTAAAGGCATGAACCACATAGCAGTGCCTGAACACAAGTGGCATACATTATTAAAAGCCTATGGTCACAAGGAAGCTCACATTCTATCAAACCACAGAGCAAAGGTAGTGACGCTGCTGACTGCATTTTGAACCCGCACTGAGGATACCGAGCATTACAAGATAACCCCCTCTCAGAAGGGGAGTGTTTTTTCCAACATAGCCCATTACATGAAGCTTTTCAACTCAATGTTTCCTTGGGGGTATACACACTGGAGGTACTCAAGGTGTAGAGTACTGCAACACTGAATGGATGTGTACATTCAACCATCACGTTCTTTCATTCACTGTAATCAGAACATTAATGGGGATTTTATTTACTTTATTTGAAGCAGTTAAAATGCCAGAAATAGGAGACCAAAGAGTCTCTACTTTTACTCCTTTCACACAGAGATTCCACAACACTGCAGTAAAGAACCCCATTATGCCTGCTTATCTTTTTATAGACTGAACCAAACAACGCATGACGTGGAACGCAACAGTGTTGGTGTCTAATGTGTGTGTGGAATCTTGCCAAGGCAGCTGTCTGTTTTTACACAGACGTCAATTCAGTTATGTTACGACCCATGCTGCCGGCTAAACAGCCGAAACACCCCCCACACCCTCCTGTGTACAACCCCAAAATACTGCCACAATATCAATATTGAGATATTTTGCAAAAGAAAATTTGCCATATTTTATTTTCTCCATATCGCCCAGCCCTACTGGTAAAACACTTGGCTAGATAAGCAAGTTAGTGAGTTTATAAAACTGCCTTGCTTCATGGACAGGATTCCTGGACTAGTAACTCAGCATGAAAATCCACAACCGGTAATTACACCTTTGCTTTTACAAACTTGTCTATGCTGGTAAGTCACACTTGAGGCTTTCCACCTATTCCTTATTTTATGAGTGGTGTTTCTTTCACAAACCAGTCTGCACTTGAGCTCAAAATTAACTACTGATAACTGTCAAAACTTTGTTAGTTTTAAGAGATTAACCATTGATTCTGGATTTGATCGATGATATCCTGATCAATACCAAAAATGTGGCTTCTTCTGCTGTTGAAATCTGAATCAATCTAAAACTGTGCAATACATCAATCACTATAAATACTTTTCCTTGTGTAATAGAGCAAAATTTTAGCTGTCTAAATTGTACATATTGTTGTGTTAATACTTTTTTTTTTACTTTTTCTTCTTTTCAAAATTGCTAATACTTTTACATTTCTTGTTTATATTGCTTTTTTCTATTTATTCTTATTTTATTGATACTTATTTATATTTCTATTGTACACTTGCTGCTGCTACAATGAAAATGTCTGCTTTGTGGGACTAATAAAGGAATATCTAATCTAATAAGCAACTACCATTTTAGAACATTTCATTATTAACCTCCAACAAACACAAACAGCATTTTTCATAACCATATTTTGCAATGTGATATATTACTATTTCAATAGAGGTTTCTGTTTGATCTCCACTTTAATAAGTTTCATACTCAGTGTCTATTGTTAAAGTTTACTTGCATTGTTAGTGTCATCTGCAGAGCACAATAGCTGATGATATAGCTCAAGAGCTCAAGGAGAGAGTGTTTCATTTCATTTCATTTCCTTCCTGTCACTGATAATGGTCAACAAGGGAATATATAGATCCCCACCTTTCCGTTATGGCCCCATGTTAAGGTGTTACTTTGATTCTGGAGTGATACTTCATAAAAACATTCAGATCGTGGCTCAGATAACAATATGGAAAAAGCTCCAATTTAAACAAGGTCACAAAGGCTTGTGCCCTTGTTTAACAGAGGTACAGGCTACAAACAGAGACAGCATCATGATCCACTACCACGCCCCGCATGCCCTAGCCCTGGTACCCAGCTAGGGCGAGGTTATACAGAGCCTCAGATCTCATAGGGCTGGAGTGCTGGCTCAACGTCAATCACAGTAATGTTAGCTGACACATTGGTGAGGGTGGTGACAGGGCAAGGTTATGTGTCACTGTATGCTCATGGCCTGCATGAAGACCACGACTGCCAGAGCTCTGTCTCATGTGAGGGGTCACCCTTAGGGTTTGGGATCCAAATTAATATACCCCACCACAGTTGCACAGCACCTATCAGCGAATGGCTCAGCGCCGTGGCTGAAGGCCTTCCTTGCCTGAAATTGTACCCAAAGCAGCTTGAAATACACCATCACTGGCACGCCATTATGATATGTAAGGATGCTTGCTTTGTTAGCCAGCATGTTTACTCTCAACTGCTGTCCTCACGGAAGCAAAGTTAACTTCATAATTTGTTGTCTAAAATACAGTTACATACTAGGTATTATTGTGATGATACAGTCTCAACTATTGGTGAATTATTCTGTCGTTTCTACAATTAAGAATAGGGCAACAATTAATCATTGCAACTTTAACAAGGCAATCAGAGATGGCAGACTTCACCCCACAGCACCCTCTGTTGGGTTGACAGACAGACAGACAGACACCGCCGCCCAAAACAATACTTCACTCCCACTCCGTGGGAGTGAAGTAATTAGTGACCACTGAGCTTATGAAGAGTTCTTAAAAACAAAGAATGGAGTAAAAAAAAAATGTATATTGGTCAATCCAAACTCTGCTGTTTCTTAGTTTCAAACTAAATGGCATTATATCCACATAAAAAAATACAACATACTCATTTTCTATAATAATTACCCTATAAGCTCTGCTGTATATTCATGTGATACAACATTAAACCTTAATGGAACTTCAAGAAAAACTTAGTTATGGAGCATTATTGCAAACTCAGCTATTCCACCACTACAACCTTACAAATCTGATTCCCAAAATGCTGGGATGCTGTGAAAAATTATAAAAATAAAAATAAACCACACAAATGCATACAAATTCTGAATTTAGGGTGAATATTTACAAAACAAAAGCTCAGTTTGAACTAAAAATGTGTCTTTGTACAGTTTTCAGTTGAATATAGGTCACAATGGATAAGCAAATTACCTCATTCTGTAATGTACTTTTAGACAACATTCCAACTTTTGAGGATTTGGGGCTGTACACTGTCTGCACGAGTTTTATAAGAGTCATACATGAGATCTAAACGTGAGGATGTTGGTTTGAATGTTTCTCCTCCGGTGATGGATTGTTGAATTAGGCCCCTCTGAGTTGTGGATCACGTTCACCTGGGCAGTTGACGTTTAATCAATAAACATCTGAACTGTTGCCATGACCCTGAGCCATAAGGATTTAATTTGGCTTTTCCTCACACCAACGGCAGGAGGACCCCCGCGGATTTCCAAGACAAACCTCCAGTCACCTGTGGTTTATTTCAACATCCACCCAGCAGATGGAAACAAAAATCTTATGCTCTATTTTCTGCAAGACAAATAATCAAACAACTCTCACAGTGTATGACAATAGGGTTTAACCAGGCCTGTGTCAACACTTCAATAACTATTGGTGTAATGTGCTAATGATGACATGAAAGGTTTGCCCCTGTTGGTATTTATATCCTTCAGCACCACCCTTAAAAAAACTTAAGAGTGAGGCCAAAGTTTGGGGAGGAAGAGATATTTAAATATTTCCCTGACGGTAGCATTTTTTTTAGCTATCTGTGGCTGAACTGTTGCAACTAATTCATTTTTACTGTAGTTATAACATGAAAATGTTGCATTTAAATAATGAACACAGCTTTTGTGCATAATGTAACATCAACGTCTGGTTTGTTTTTTTATAAGGAGTGGGAGTTCAGTTATTTGGCTTTGGGAAAATCTCTCACAAATGTTTGTATTTAACACAAGCCCCTGAAACACGATATAATGTGGCTATACAGCAATGAGTTCATAGATGTGGCATACATGAATCTTTCACCTCAATTAATATTTAATATTTTCTCTGAATCATTTACAGCAAAGCCCTTTCTGTTGTTCTCCCGGCAACATGTGCATGCAGTGTACACGGTTTTATCCCCACTTCTCGGCCCCGGCCTCCCTCCCTTTCCCCTCACTCCTCTCATTTCCTCTCTCTATCCCACCACACAGTCTCTACCTCTCTCGCGCTCTCTCTCTCTCTCTCTCTCTGTCAGTTGGGCAAGCTGCTCAGTGGCCCTGAAGTATGCCACATTATGCCGCTCTATTGATCATCGTTCAGAGTTACACCCTGCATCTGAATGCAATGTAAATGATATGATGATTCCCTCTAAGGCAACATTAACTTTACTATCGTTCAGCGTTTTCAAGTGCAAAGGTTGACTTCATGAGACAACGAAGTAAACTCTAAGGTTTACGCAGTGGTTGCGCTGGCAGATGAGCAGACAATAATGAAATCAATTTCTAAGCGATGATATTTATAAAGGGGCATACACATATGAGATCAATGACTAGTGAATGATCCTTTTAGATTAGAGAGTGGGCTCTATCTTTAAACACATAATCAGGTTTGCTTTGGAGTTGACTATGCTATCTAGTTAAAGGGGTCAACTGGAGGTCAGTTCATGGGGGTTTCCAACTGAGTGAGTATGCATATGTGAAAAGAAACACTAGAATATGCATGACTGCTATTAACTACATGTTAAACCAGACTTGCTTGTAGCTTAGCTCTGTACGAAACGTGAATGGATACAATACTGCATTTCATAAACAGCAAACCTATAACCATAGAGTATAAGAAATATGTTGTTTCCATTACAAATCAATTCTTTAAGCCATAATCCAACAGAGAGCTTATTTACACATATTCATTCAGGGGGAAATAATGTATATCAATTAACGGGTCAGATACAAAGAGCTATACGAAAAGCATGAAAATGCACAGTTTGAGTCATGAAAACCAAGACTCAAACTGTTTTTGTAGTGTTGGTGAATTCAAGTAAAATTCAAAACCCACTCCAAATTTTTTGTCACAGAAATGATTTATTTTCTTGTCCAATTTGAACTCACGGAATAGAAAATGGTGCTGTTTCTCATGTCTCTGTAGACATTTATCTCTATTATTTCTTCCATTTAGCAGCACACTAAGCTAATTTCTCCATTTATGTTCCATTTTACAACGCACTCTGAAATGCTAACCATACTTTGTTTGTTGTTGTGTGTACAATACTTCTTCCTGTGTGAAAAAATGCTACAATCACGCTGCACACTTTAGATGTACTAGTAGCGAATCAACAACTAAGATGACAAACTTGTAACAGTTCCTCTGTGTATTTTATCATATTTGCCAGCACATCAAAAATATTAAAACAGTTAACTGCAAAACCACAACACTACACTGCTTTTGCACCACAGCAAGAAAAGAAATGATATGGTCACAGCCCGGAACTTCACATCCTAACAGGCTGGAGTTTTTGATTCATGCAAAGACAATAATTCACCATAATGACAAATGATGAAATGTAATGTAAAACAACGAACAAAGCCACACTCACTCCAAAGGTTCTCACCCACTTCCAACAAAACCGCACACTGCACAAAAAAGCCATAATATGATGCATTTGACATGTGTTTAAGTGGCATTGCTCAGAACGGCTCTTTTCCCCCTTGAATTTCTTCCCACATGTCTAGTAAAACATGAACCCTGCATTAACTTTTAACATGACAATGTTCACAACAAAGAATATTTTTTGTTAAAAAAAAATTCAACCTAGAAGTTGCTCTGAGTATTCTGTAATTTTAATGTCTCTGTCACTTTCTTTGTCCCTGCCTCTAGCATTAAAGACAGCAAGCACTTGAAAAGGTTTCCTTGACAAAGTGCTTTCTTTGTGGAGTCAATTAGCGGTGTGAAAAATGTTTCTTAATTACACCCACACTATACCAATGTCATGGCCTGCGTGATGACAATACGACTCACCTCATCGCTTCTTTCTGCTCCACAGTAGGTTCACTCTCTTTCTCTGTCAGGGACTCTGATGCCTGCAACAAGTATGCTATACTTTATATCTGTCCAGTCAGTGTTTACCATTTATTTATTTCCATTAATTAATGAGAGAATGAACAAATTAATTAATTACAAAAAAGACAGATTGCAGGGACTCATTAAATCACATGTATCTGACAGGAGATAGCATTTAAGTCCAGCCTTGATTCTCACCTGTGCTGCCTTTTCTCCCTGCTTGGCTTGGCCTCTCTGCAACACCTTCTTTGTTATACTGCACCTGCATTGACCACAAGTGTATATCAATCTCAGAGCTACACACAAAACACAAACTAATAAAGCCACAAATCTTTGGACCCTGAGGGTGGACCAGTTTGAATGAATAAACTACATACTGGTAATGTGCAGATGATGTTTTCAGATGTGAAATAAGACTAATAAAAGCATGTATTGATGGATCAGTATTTGTCTTATCAGTCCTAATCTATGTTTTATCCATTGTTTTATGCAGCACACCAGCAAAAACTGCACTCAACTGTGCTTTGTCAAAGCCACCAGATTATATTGACAAAAAGTAATTTTATTTCGCAGAACTCTTGAGTTGTTGGCACAGACTATAAAAAGGTTGTTGGTCTTACTTTGCAGAGACCGTTGCAGTCGTTTTTGTTATTGTATGATAGATGAGTTCAAACTAACCCTTCAAAAAACAGTAACATCACACATTAACGAAAACAAACTAAATGAATGAGACAGTGGTAGACGTTCATGTTCTGAGAGGCAAAATTGCTGTTTTTGTCTATGGAGTCTGGTGGCTTTGACGAGAGCAGAGACAATGGCTTCAGTTCCCTACTACTCTCTCTATGAGCAAGTTCCTAAATCTTGGCAGGCCAAGTGAAATCAGCATTTTTGATGGACAACTGAAACAGTCCACTCATTTATAATAATCCCAGCTGTGAAATAATTATTCTCTGCAATTGGGACACAAACCTTCCATTTAAAAACACAATGCATGGCCAAAATACATTAGCTTTGCATTGCTGAAGTCAGAGCTTCAATCAAGCTACAAAAATGTTTGTTTGTTTGTTTTAGCCTGACACTGCATTTTCATAACAAATTAGGTTTCCCCCACAACGACAGGAGTAGTCTACCTGCAACATGACACAATGTTGACTAACAGTAGTAGCATTATTACTAATTTTTAGCTAAATATAACAGTGTTTGTAAGCTAAGGATGGTTCTTAAACTCGTGGGCTAGCCTAAATCCCCTCGGCTAACGTCTCTGCAAAATTGGTTTTAACTGGGTATACAGTCATACCTCGGTAAAAGGTAAAAGGTAGGTATAACATAAGGTAAACTCATTTCACCTTAAGTATAGGTATTAATTAATGAACACAAATTAACCATTGTTTTATGACAATAAACCGCCTCCAGTTGATTTTAACCGACTTGATGCAAAATCATAACTTGCTCACCATTATCGTCCTGCGCACTGCTCATGTGTGCGGGACGGGACCGGCAAAACACCCGAGAACCATTTTTTCAAAGGTTAAAACAGTACATGTCATTGTCGGATTAGCAGCTCAAACTACTTCCATTCAAACAAATGCGCAGTGTTAATTGATGACCAATCCGCTGCCTTGTAGGCAGGACGTTTGTGACGCTCCGAGCCGTAAATATTAGCAATAGGCGCACAAACTAAAAACAGCTGGTGTAGCGGTAACGTAACGTATATTTGCTATGCGCCTCCAGTGTATCCATCCACATATTACAGTATGTGTTTTATAATTATATACATAGTGTAAATTCTTCTTTTACTTCACTATCAGTTATGAAAGTCATAGATGGAGTCATTATCCTTGAAAATTGCAACTTTTCTTCTGGATCCTTACTAATTTATTTGTATATGACCCATACTTTCTCAAATCCTGAGTATCAATTGACATCACAAGCTGTACATTGGACCTTTTTTGCCTATTCCTGAAAAATGGCTTTAATTTAAAATGCTATAGGATATACTGATTGATACTGTGTTAATCAAAGTTCTTCATGTGGTAAAACAGAAGTGTACTCACTATACCGGTGTTTACCATGTAATTGATCTGATTAAATGCTCATATGATTTGATATCAGGGGTTCTAAATTTCTATTATTGTGGCAGCATTCATCAGGCAATTAACCAAATATTTTCAGATCATCTACCAAATCTAACTGTTAACAATAACCATAAATAACAGAATAGAATGAAACTAATACTTTACTCCATGACAACAAAAAAAATACTTCATTAGTTTTTATCTGATTAGCAGATGAGCAGGTTTAAGCAAATGTTAAGAGATATGAAAGATCAATAGCCCCATCTAGTGGAAGAGGACATCACCACTACACTGACCTTTTTAAAACCTCTTTGGTTCTTTCCCTCAGGACCAAGCAACCAATATTCACTTTCAGGCATCCTCTTAGCCCAAGGCTGTGTGCTGTTGCTGTCCTCACCACCACTTGTCTTGTATGGGGAAACTTACAGGGGGAAAGAGGAAAGGGAGTAAATAGACAGCCCTGTGCTTATATGGGTTAGATGAGCTGTAATGATGGCTTTCTACCAACAGATGTCAGACACAAGGGATATTTTGGTTGAATATAATTAGATTTTTTTTATTATACTGCTTAAATTTTAGTTGTGGGTTTTAACAAATTTGTGGTAAGCAAAGAAGAGACAAAGCTGAATAATGATTTTTTTAATATATGATATGGATACATTTTTAGTACAGAGCTGTAAGCCACACAAAAAAATGTTGCACTGAAACATTTGTTTTTATTTTACTTTTGTACATTCTTACATATATTTTCTCTTAAATCTGGTGATTTCTATGGTGTATGATGAAATAGGTGTTTTTTGTTTTCTTTGTTCAGTCTAGTTTACCCTTCAAAGAGGCCAGATTGAATACAGTCATTTGTCATTACCTTGTAAATATTTTTTCTGTTCTTATGTCTTCTTTACTATTTTTAGTATTTAATATTTGTATGTTTGTGTTTTTCTTTTTTTACGAGAACAAGCAAACCGGAGTCAAATACCTAGTATGTATACTCATACCTGGCCAATAAAGCTGATTATGATTATGATTATGAAAAAATCATGTTATTGAGCAGTTGCCTTTTCGGCTTCGATGTTAGTTTAAATATAGTTTTGAGTGGATTTTGCATGTAAGTATGTGTAAAGCAATAATTGTACATGTTATTATATAATTATCGACCTGTTGTTCTACTTAACAGTTTCTTTGCAATTACCGGTTAATGTGAGAAAGGAGAACAGTAAATTTAGCTTTTAAGTTTCATTACCATGCCTTAAATGTATGATTAAAAATAATAATGATTGTAATCAGCTCAGGATTATCACTTCCCTCGTTTTATTGAACCTTTGTGTGAGGGTTCTTAAAAAAGAAAATGTTTTTTGTTGTATTACACATCAAAGCAGTGGGTGGCAGTAGTGCACTTCTTGTGGCAACGTCTTTTAGAGAAACCACGAAGAAGAAGATGGCTAATAGTAGCTAGCGCCACCAGTTGCCGTTGTAATGTTAGCAAGTGAGGCCGGGGTGGACAGCTTTGGGAAGGCGGTGTCCTACCAAAATATTTGGAGAAGGTAACGAAATGGGAAACAGTACAATTTAAGTTTTTAAAAAAAGGCTGTGACATTGAATTTCCTGCTTGTGTAGTTTATTTATGTAATGTCAAACATACGGGCTAGCTGTTAGCTAACTGTAATAGGAGCTGAAGTAGAGAAGTTCGCTGACTTGCTCTCTGCCATGGTGTTTGGGTGAACACATGCTGAACGTCAAAAGCTAAAGCTAACCTGCAATCAGTTTATGCTACTTCGTTTGAGCATCGACCACCGACAGTTTGATTTAATAAACCGTCATGAAAATCTTCTGTCACTGTAGACGCTGTTAAAACGAACTAACGGTATCCTTCGTTTGTCGTTTTGCGTTGGTTCTTAGGCTGTGTTGTGAAAGCTAGGGCTGCACAATTAATCGAAATTCAAACGTTTTCGAAGTATGGACTAGTTAAATATAATCAAATTGCCAAAGGCAAAATATGTTAAAATATAATTCAGAATTTAGTATTGTTGTACCATACGATGTCCCGTTTTTCCAGCTCATGTTCTAAGCTAAGACTTAGGAAAAACCGATTGAGTAACGTACAGAAAAATATTACTCCATCATCATTTTAATATATTTTCAATTAATATTAGAATAATCTTGCAAAAATGATGATCCCTGTAATTTCTTGAATCATATGTTGCAATTATTACCAGCTGCAGTTTGCATGACCCATGATAACTGCCGAGGAGGCATTTGATGTAGCTAGTAATGCTAGTAATGCTGTCAAATCTCCGGTTACCATAGCAACGCATGTGCATCGGACAAAACAAAAACAAAGAACAATTCGGACTGTTCAAATGTTGTTAATTTGTTTCTAGTAAAATGCATCACAAAACTTCACAAACATAGTTTGGCTTTTATAGAACATTTATCCAAAGAATTAAAATTAGTTGTGTGAAGACCTTTTTGAGTCTAGAAAAGAAATGTTGCTTCGTATTATCAGCTATATTTATCTTATGTAATATAAATTTTGGAAGAATATATAATGATTTTAAATTCCCATTGTATGCAGTGCATCCCTAGATAAAACATAATTTAGCACATTTGACACATTTATCTCACAGTGTATTAAAAAGACATGCAGAAAGAAACCCTGCTCAATTACACAAGCCATTAGAGCAGATGCTAGCTAGGCAAATGCATGAATAAGACTATAACGTAAGGAGTTTTAAGTTGTGTCCTTGCGTTAATGTTGTGACCTTCCTTACAGGCTGGTGCTTCATTATGCGGCGAGGGGAGCACGTTTCTCGGGCTTTCCAGGCCCCGGTGGATGTCCATGCCAGTGCAGATGGCCAGGTTTACATGTTTAACAGGAGACCCAATGAGTCCGCTGGATCCTCAGATGATGAAGAGCTCACTGTCATGGAGATGAGGCCACGGGTTTTCCGAGACCAGGAACAGGACAGACTGCAGCTGCTGGAGCGGGAGGTGTTAGATGGTGACAACCTCAACAAGCTTGCACTGCAATACGGCTGCAAGGTAAAGATTAAGGATAGTCTTTAATTGTTTTCTGGTGTTTTCCTTCTGTTGCATATTAGGTGTTGACATTCCTGTTTCTGTCAACAGGTGGCAGACATAAAGCGGGTGAACAACCTTATGCAGGAACAAGATTTATTTGCACTGAAATCTATCAAAATACCAGTTCAGAAACACAGCTTTTTAACCGAGACATACTCAGACCTCACTGACCCTCAAGAAGAAATGCCACATTCATCTGTAAGACCAGAGAAGCCACTGGACCGAGCCAGAGTCCAACCACATCTGCAGGAGGTCACAGACTTTCTAATGGAGGTGGACCAGGATATTGAGAAACTGATTCAGACCACGAACGATCAAGATGAAGACCTCTTGGATAACTCTGAGAGACAGCAAAGGTTTGGCTTCAGAGGAAAGCGCCTGACAGGTCACGGTGCAGACTGGGGCATCCAGTGGTGGAACGCTGTGGTCGCCATGCTCCTAATCGGCATCGTCCTGCCGCTATTTTATGTCATTTATTTCAAAACTAAAGATAATGGAGTAGTTTCACCAACAGATGTTAGTGGTGTGGTACAGTCGTCCACCACCTCTTTAAACGCCTCGGGGACAGGCCTCAGTACAGGAAGACCGAAGTATTTTCAAGAACCAGGATAGTGCACACTCAGAAAACCAGAATAATGTTTAAGACTGTTGGGTTCACAAGGTGACAATCAAGATAAGCCAAATCTCTTAAATTTTAACTCAGTGCAATACCACCATGTGTTGGTGAATTTAACTTTTTATTTTATACCGTAACTGTGATGCTTGAGACAAATACTAAAATGTTTGTCTCTAAGTGAAATGGCAGCACACTGTTCTCATTTTTGTGACAATTTAGGACACTAATATTTTGTCAAACAGAATAGAATTTCTGGTTTACTGGTGATTAATAGTCCTTTGATTTGTCTGTTGGGATTATAGTTCTGTGGGTGCTTTAGTAAACTCGAGGTACTAATTGTTTGTCTTGCTCCTCCTCACATGACACAAGCGGAATAATGCGATGTAATAATGAGAATATGTACTTAGAGGGGACAAAATCCACTCTGTGTCGGCTTTATTTAAACCACCGGTGCCTGTTGCCAGTATCAACGCATCAAGTATCATCAAGTCAGTGTCATTTATCGAGCGCAATCTTAATATCTGTCCAAAAACTGTAATTCATGTTTAAACATATGCCAAAAATGATGAAATGGGCGTGTGGGGGTTACATGTGATTGACATGGGTTTGAGCAATACTTGTGTGCCTTGTTTGATTTAACTTATTTGTGTTCGTTGTTCAGTTATAACTATGCACCTTCTGCCTTTCTCCTGGTCTGAATACTGTGCCAAATTGTGTTAACAATAACAATGTGGTGTGATACACTTTATCTTTTTAGACATGTGATTTGACACTTTGCAATCTGTAAAACACAAGGTGTTGCATTAAGAAAATTACATTTCATCATCAATTAGTTCCCTGAATTAAGTGTGAGATGTATAACGTGCCTTAAGCCCTCATTGTCAGGTTTCTATAATATTGCACATCTTTAATTGTGTGATGTGTAACTGAGTCCACCATGAGCAGGTGGTGAATTTGTGTGGCTTGTCCAATGCACTTTTTAAACTCTGAAGCATTTAATTTATTATAACTGGATCTTGACATATTTTTGAAACTCTAAAGTCAATTTGTAAACCAGTTTAGATGGAAAAATTGACCTGACCTGTTTTTATTCAGCATGTTCCTATTTGAATACAATCTTTATAGTGTGAAAGTGTCTCTGAAGTATTTTCTGTGTCTCATGTCAGTGTGTCTCTTTTTGTGTCTGGTTTTCCTCATCACATTTTAACATTATACACAAATACTTGCGATTTATTTGTACAACTCTGTTCACTACTGGTAGCAAATCTACAACTAAATATATACAGATATATTGAAGAGCTAGAGTATGTATCTTGGCAGTGCAGCTTTTAAATACAAATGTGGTTTTGATTGGTTGTAGTTCCCACAGTTACCAAAAGATGGCAGCATGCACCAACTATTGCCATGGTGTTTGTTTTTGGAGGGATGGAGTCTGACAAACTTAATACTTGACAGAGCAAGAAAGCATATAGGGATGATTAGCATGGTATATTGCATCGTTGGACACATAATTAATTAAAAATGATTATTCGGACAGTTTTAATGATAAACAATGCCTGTGCAGCAGCTCTATAATTTGTGTGAATACTTGCATGATGGGCCTGGTAACGCGGACATATCAGTAGCTCATTATAGCATATAAATAAATATAAACTGTATGTTGCCAATTTGGACCCAATTTCTCTTTTTATTGACCGTAAAATCCGAAGTACATCAGTAAGGAACATCTGCAGTGTTACTGGGTTTTAGAAAGATTTGCGTTGATTGACATTATGACCCAAACACCCAAACATCATACAAAGGTTTGAGATCAATGCCAGTTTTCCAAGTCTTGCCTGATTTAGTATTGAGAGAAAAACAGTCTTCAAACCTTGTTAGCAGACAAACCTGTCAGTTTTCTCACATTCTTTCAAGTGAAAGACTGAAAGTTAGTTTTAATGTGAGTTGACTGATTAAAAACATGCCATTTGTACACCCTTGGTTGCCACAGTCAGTGTTTTTAATATGAACCATTGTTTTTATAAATCAACTATGAATACAAAAAATTAAATGAAACACATTGTAGAAATGAAATATGTTTTCACTCTGTTAAGACCAGCAGGACATTTAAGGCCTAAAGGCAAGATTTATTGTTTGAAGCACGAGGTCAGCACTACTAAAACTAATAGGAAACTCAGTGTCTGGATGCTCCGCGGATGCTCGTTGTAATGGAGTCTGAATCTGGATATTTTTGTTGAAAGATAGTATACCCAAACACCGCTGTCCAAACTGTTTTTAGCGTGCGTTTAAAGCCAAAATCACTCCTAAAAATACATTTTTAACTGCTGTAGCCACTTCAAAGGACAGAGACAGCTTAATAAAAGTTAGGAAGCTTATGAATATGAATAAAAGGACTTTTATTTAACCAGTGAGGATGCATGTAATAGACCTCTACATCGAACAGTAGTCCTATAGCTTACAAGTGAGGGGTAAAACAAGCTATATTAGTATTTTCCGAGACTTGGGAACAAAAGTTGAGTAGTTTAGCTCTATTGCTGCAGAGGCTCTATGCCTTTTATTATTCCATGACCTGAGACCCTCATTTCATAACTACAGCTCACGAACCCTGCTCTGATCTAGCTCCAGGCCGCAGAGCTCTGGCGTCCGGCCAGCTCCCAGGCTGAGTCTTATCCTACTGTTGATACATGGGCCGCCCCCCTTTTTTCTTTTACCTCCAACCTGGACACTTCTACTCCCTGCCTTTCTTTATTTGATGAAATCCATATCAAGTCTGCTCCTGCACAGGACAGCTTTTCTAAATATAATCAGATTGAAACTTCAACAATCCAAATATGGTGTCTGATTAGATTTAGACGGTACATGTAAATGAGCGGAACCGTTTCTTTCAGAAAAAAATGACTAAAATTTGCCAGTATTTAAGTTTAATGCTTTGGGTTGTTTTTTTTATACATTTGAAATACATTAAATGGACTTTTGCTTGTATATTTAAGTTGAAAATAAAGGACCTAAAGTATATTCATGCACACTCTGTGTATGTTTTTGGGGGTGGTGTCACAGAAAGTTTTGAATCCAGCACATTTTTGGGGTAGAGCGTGCTTTTATGGAGGTGGGGGCTGAAGCGGAGGGGGCTTTCCCCCCTGAACAAAGCACAACCATCCATACGGTCTGGGTGGAGGGTAAATACAGTGAAAAGATTCACGAGCAACCCGAAGCTCTGCAGCTTTAAGAAGTTTGCACACTTGAGCAGCTGGCAGCGGGCCACTTGGCCAACATAAACAGCCCTAATCCTTTTTCCAAGGAGCTTTCAACACTCATCTCTCTGGCACATCGGCCACTGACTCACTCTCTCTCTCTGACATTCCTGTCTGTTTGGAGTTCTGCAGAGCCGTCACCAGGAGGCTCTGTAGCCCTTACAATGTCAACCCTGTTGGGTTTATGCTGTTGATCATTATTCACTGCTAAGGTATGTGCCTTCCTTTGATTTTCCCCTGAAGCGAAACAGGTCTCAGTTTTCACTCTTTCTTAGTGGGAATGGAGGCTTAGTTTCACGATGTCATGTTGACCCGAAGCCCACAGAAGTATGGGTTGTTCTTACAATTGGTGTTGACAAAAGTAAACAGGGAACCTTCATATGGTTACTGTTTTTCACCTCAAGACATTTTTATCCAATTTTTGGTGAATGGTTAACAGTAGTTTTTTAAACCTTGTTTCCACTTTTAAGGCCAAATAAAACTTAGATTTACAGTTCAGCCTAACAAAAATATCAAAGCTTATATATAACATTTCACACATACAAGAATTTAGAGCTCTAAACATAAATACAGTCTAGATGATTTCTGTGTGAGTGAGGCTAAGGTCTGTGTCAATGGGGGCAGGGAGATCCAGGGTTCTGATTTCCTCAGCTCCCGGGGGGATTTGGCAGACACAGGGTAATTTGTAGTGAAATTTCCAGCACAGTTTGTTTTGCAGGTGGCTGAGAACGAAGGCAGGGCGTGGTGGGGAATGAGAGAAGCAATTTGCTGTCTGTGGGCTGTGAATGTGTGTATTGTTGCACAGCAGTAGGTTTAGTGTTGTGCCGGTATGTGCTATGGTCAGGGCTGGACTAATGGAAGGGAGGCAGCAGTAGGCAGTCATGGATAAACCTAAGGATTTTAGAAAAGGGTGTAAATAACATTATTTTGTTACGGCAGTGTGAAATTACTCAAGGTCAATCTTTGTCTGGAGAAGACTGCCCATGCTGCAAAATAGAAGTTACTTTTCGATCTTCTTTTATAAAAAAGACAATATCAGTTTGACAAAGGAGCCAAAAAATGGAGGGGGGAAAAAACGGTTTCAATCTGTGAAAGAGGTCACATGACAAAGCAACATGAGTGTGTATTCCAAGGCTCTCGCCAGAAGACATTTCAGTCTCACATGCTTCGGAGTGGATTCAATTAAAAACTCTTCTCTTTGAATCCGCAGCCAGAATTTCAGTGTATAAATCCATGCCAGATGTTACAGCGCCACTCGAAGAACACACAAGGTGTCAAGGAAAGAGCTAAGACTGTTCAAATTGTTTTTATCAGCATATCTTCGGTCTTATGAGAAACATGTATTTGAGCTATGAAACTAATCCACTAGAGAAAACAGAAAATATGCTATCAAGGAATATTTAACCACCAGAGTGGGATTTTCTTTTTTAATGTAGGGGACTTCGGAGTCAAATGCATAATATATTGTATGCATGCAGTATGTTATCCCTTAAGTCTGACTGTGTAAGGGATCATCTGGAGACACAGCTGGCTGGAGAATGTGATGTTCTGTCACTCACGGTCCTGCAGGGGCGGCTGTTTTTCTTTCGCCCCCGCTGTGGAGGAACCAATTGTGCAGCACCTGTTTTACATTCCAGCCGAGGTCTGAGGGGTCTTCACCCGAGGGACGCTCCTGGTCAGACTACAACAGATAGAGTATATGAAGAGAGAGAACATATAGAGTCTGCCATTGTTGTTGTTCATTGAAGCCTTGTGACACCTCCAAGACATCAGCATGTCTGAGATGGATCCACCACAGAATAAACATCTTCACAGAGTATTTATAGTCTCTAAATGTTATAATAATTATTGGAGAAATTAAATTGAACTATGCGATACATTTACAGGGTTGGGAGGGTCACTTTTAAAACATATTCTACCTCTTATTACTGAAAACATGAACAGAATTTAACATATTTCATTAGATTACTCAAATTCTAAATATTTTGGTTTCCTTTTGGAATATGTAAAAATTGATAAAAGGCTCCATGCCAAAACAAATTCCTGACAGTGTTTTGGCTGTTAGACTCCTCGGCCACAGTGGCGTTTGCATTGCAGGCACACACGTCTTTGAACATTAAAAATAAATCTGCTAATGGGTATATATGTGCCTCATATGAAACAGATATGGGAAAAATGTTTAAATTTGGTAAGGCCAAATGGTACTTCTTCCTACATTCTAAAAATTGTGACTGAAATCTGTATGCAGTCTTCCCGTACTCCTCAGTTCCCAGCCATTTTTATGTGCACTTTAATATTGTCAGACATTACTGAGAAATCACCAAAATAACTGCTGTAATGAGATATTTAGCTTGGTCTTTTTTATGCAAGTCATAACTGTGTCTTTTATTTTGAAAATGAAATCATTAAGTATAAAAGTAATACTACAAGAAATACCATAAGGTTGTTAGACAGGTTAGCAACATTTTTAAATAACGTAAATAGTTGTATTTGAGTTGCGAATGAGTAATCTCTTTCTTTTTCTTCCTGTTGTATTACATTTTCTCCTGGATTGACGGATACCACTGATATACTCAGAGAATAGCACAACGTACCACTATACAGTACAACTTCAATGAGTACCATCATCTTACTTTCATTTTTTATTACAACTATTAAATCGATAGAGTAACATGCTGTAAGATACATTATAACACCTAACACTTATGCATATATTAGATTATTATACTGTGAGAGAAAGGCTGTAAATTAGCTAACACAGATAACAGTTTAACACGCCTTACTGTATCTTATCTTAAGTGGTGAGATCATATACTGTCTCATATAAACTTGCTCTCCATTGTGTCCTTGTTGGCTGAGAAGGACAATGTAAAATGTTGGCAGGAAGAGAGAATCCGCAGAGACAGGCATGGATGAAGAGAGGATAATGGTTTGGACATGCTTCTCCAAATCACTGGATGCAACTCAACTGAGCACCTGCTTGGCTCGAAGAAGCACAACAAGACATACACAGGAGGCTGAATTTGGGCTCTCAGTCCTCTGATAGTATATTACACCTGCAGTGCTGATGAAATTTACTTGAATGTGTGCCTTTAGAGGAGACACTAGATTCACTTGCAGAAACATTTTCAATGGAGACAAAAAACAGAAATAAACCCACACAATATAGATGCATGATTAAAATGCACCAGGAGTTCCATTATAAACATTCAAATCAATCACGAGATTATTATACGAGGTAATCAAGTGTAAATTGGTTGAAAAGATACTGAGTGAGTTAATATTCTTATTTTCACATAAAGGGGAGTAATTGATTTTTCTCAGATCTTTCTCCTCCACCAGCTTGTGGATGCCAAATTAAACACTTTAAATTCATTGGTGTTTAAATAACTGGCCAGAAAGACATTTTTCCCTTTCTATTTTCTGCCTTTGAAACATTTTCAAGGCCTTAACACGAAATCAGGCCTCTGGATCTGAGCTGCAGGAGTGTGTGTGTGAAACAGCTGTGTCAGACCAGGTGCAGTCTGCTCCGTCCTGCAGTCTCAGGCACAATTTATACCATAATTCCTGGCGGATAATTCGCAGCTCCCCTCTGCCAGATGAACTCTATTAAAACTGGATGGCTTTTTAACTGGAACTGGAATGCCCCCTCGCACTGGTGGGGGATTCCTGTTATTAAAAGACATTTTTAGTTCTGTGGTTTTATTCCACGGGAGGACTTTTGGGGGTTTTATGAAATAAAAGGGAGGATAATGCAAGTATGTACACTGTAGAGACTGGTAATGATATAAAAATCCTCCTCTGTCGCCTTCATTCCAGTCACATTACACCAAGGGAATCGTTAACAACAACTGGAACAATGTTGTGGACATATATATTGTGAAAACACAATATTACAGTAATTATGCCAGGAGACAAACAACACCCCAGCAGCGAGCCCAGTACAGCAATTTGTCTGAAAGATGACATGGGTAATGAGAACCACTTGCTGCTGGACTCCATAAATTCTGTCAGGGGTTTGGAGGTTGCAGGGCTCAATACTCTGCTCATCCCTCTGAAGTACTTGAAAAACATTCATTGCACGTCACGCTGAGAGATGCCGAATTTCCTGCCATTCCCAGATGTTCCCGTGCAGATGTTCTCAGAGGAGGCTTTCAAAGGAAAAGTTATTTGCTTGAGAAAGCTGTGCTCGTGTTTGCCGCTGCTCACACGTCTACGCAAAAGTTGGCGTTTGCAAGGCAAGTCTGAAACACATTAAAGATTACACGAGGCCAAATGGCATTTAATTAAAAGCAAATCATGCAAGTTAAGAGATTTAAAAAAAAATTTTCATCTTGAATAAATAAAAAGATACAAGAGGTGAAAAAATGCATTCAGTTCGCTTGATTGTGTTTTAGAGTACAGAAAATGTGTTTTGCATAAAGATAGATAACAGAACTTTAAATAATGTATCCAAAATTAATTACCTATAACTGTTATCGGGGATGACATGTTTCAGTTTGTCCCCAATGTTGGCCATTACAGCACTACATCTTATCTCATCCTGCAGCTGCTTTTTACACTTTACTGACACAACCAAGAGGCAGATAGAGACTGTCAAGGGAAGCAGGGTGAGGTCAAACAAAGTTGATCCAAACATGATAGAGGACTTGGTCAACAAAGAGAATGGACACAGAGAACAAGCATCTATCTCTCATCACTGGACTCACAAAGCTGCCATTCATGGGGGAGTACTTGTCAGCCCGTTCCCTTTGGCGAGTGGCTCCTGATCCAAGGCCAGATAAAAACAGAGCGACAGGCCGAAGACTGAATTGTAACCTTGAAGATTATTTGGCATTGGGGAGACGGACAAAACCTGGCTGTGAAAGTACTGATGCAAGACCTTTCAAGTCAAAATGAAGCTCATGATGGCAAGCTACCGCGATGAACTGTTTTAGTTCTGAGATGCCGTAATGATGCCAGAATATACAGACATGAGAGATGTAAAGCGATCTGTGTATTTGTGTGTACACAGACACACTGACTGGTCATTAATTGTGCTTGCAGATCAGCAGATCTTTGAGCAGATTGCAACAATCGAAGCCAGTGTATAAACTGAGGGCAGTGGGTTCAGTTGTGTGTGTTTTTCTGTATGTAAAATGGAAAAATAAAGTGTAGGAAAACAACAGGGAGGAATCTTACTCAGTATTCTTGCAGTCAGTGTCCTGTTGGTACAGGTCAGAGCAGAGCATCGCTGTCATATTGAACTCTCAGAGAGGTGCAGCAGGAATATTGGCTCTGTTGACTGACAGCCGGTCATGATGCTCAAAACTCCTTAGAAATAGGTGGCTTTCACCAACAGGGGTTGATGTATCAGACATGCTATAATATTTTGTCAATTTAGAGGCACAGCGAGTGGTATTTTTCTTTTTAAAAAAAGCTTATAACTTATAACCTACCAGAAGTGTGTATTTTATTTTCATTTTGTTGTGTTTCTGGGTGTCAGCTTTTGGGCACTGGGTGTGCAGCCCCCAGACAGTGCGTGCAGAGTGTAGGCCTGACTCTATAAAAATGTACATTAGGTGCCAGATTGTAAGCACACATCCAAGAAGAAACGATGAAAATGGCAGACTCAGCACAAAAAAACGAACGTGAATAAAGCGAGGTGAAATGCCAAACTGACTAAGCTCGTTCCAAGCCAAGAGTGGATCTGGGGTTGGCTTTCACCTGCTGGCGAGCACGGCGGTCAGGGGGTGAACGGGGCTGGTGGAGAGGGGCCAACTTTGAATGTTGTGTTTACAAAATGCAATAGACAAATCCTACTCATTGCGCCTTTAAACACCTTTTCTGCCCTTAAACACACAACGGCCACTGGTGCTTTGAGCTAAATGCTAACGCCAGCAGGTGGAACATTTAAGTTTTCTTTGTCTCTATCATAGTTTAGTGTGTTAGCATGCTATTTGCTATTTAGCATTCAAATCAAGAGTGGCTTCGTGGCAATGGCACATAGCTGTTTAAATTTGATGTTAATCCTTCCAACGGCCATTTCACTCAAAACCGGCTGGTGGCACTTTATAAAAAGTCAGAGGATCACCTAACTCAGTATAATTCATCCTCTGGGTACTGTAAATGTCCTGACAAAATTTCATGCCAATTGATCCAAGAGTTGTTGAGCAATTTCAATCTGGACCAAAGAGGTGGATCGTCATGGCTCTCTTTAGAGTCAGGCTACAAAACCCATTACATGGTCAAAGACAAATGAAAAGGCCAAACCATTAGAAGTAGGAAAAAGATAACCACACGCCAGGAGAATCTGAGCTAAAAAATATTTTAAGTAGGTCGCTAATGTGCGCGGCCTGTCAAACATTTCTGGAGCAGGTTATTATGGGATGATAAAATCCTTTCCTTTTGTCCTTTTGTAATCGCTGGTACAAAGACATAGGATGTAATGACGCACCATTCCTCAGCATTATAAGAGACTTTTATCAGCCCTGATGAAGGGTGTCACAGAGGCACTTACGCTTCAGTAAACTCAGCCAGACACCGAGCTAATCAACACTTTTTAACTGCGCGTGTAGATGCACACCGCTTTTATGGCACCAAGATAGCAATCAGGATTAGTGGAATATGCCACTTGAGAGATGTAAGCACACTCCTCTCCCTGTGCCTCTCAGCTCGGTGATAAACATACAAGCAGCCCCAGACTTGTGTACAGAGAAAGATCATAGACTTCTGAGCTTCAGGCTTGTGCTGTGGTCTGTCCTAATACTGAAAAACATTCAAGCAGAGTCAGGCTTTTTTTTTTTTTAGAGCAAATGAAAGATTAACAAACTTGCAAAATATATTTTTGTTTTCTTTCACCCAAGTGGCTTGAATTTAAAGTCTTTATTGCAGGAAATGTGTTTTTACAGCCTGCACATGAACATGTTTCAAATTAAAAAAACTGTTTAGATACGCACGAAATACACATAGATAGAGGCATACACAAGCAAACGGATCTATACAGCTTTACACGCAACGGCTAATGAGCTATTTTATTTAAGACTGCTGTGGCAGATAAGAAAAACGTATTCAATACATCAAGTGTGATGAAATCAGTGTAAATGGATACAAATATAAGCTGGTTTGACTCTGAATGAGGACAGCAGTTACTACATGCTTGTACTTAAGTCTATTTATAGTCTTGATTTCGATGACTTCACATTTGATACATGTAGAAACACTTGACTTGCCCGACTTGTGTCTCAACTCTTTAATTTGATTGTAATATGATCGCTCGCTTTATGAATGCACTATAAAATCACACTTCGTCATTTTCTCCTCGCTGTGGAATTGATATGATTTTCCTCGGGTTGATCTGTTTTTCTGACCTGATTTGTGCTCCCATGGATACAGCTGCAGTGGAGAAAGAGTGGGGGAATGGAAAACATGATTCCTTTCTATGCTTGAAGGTACAATGTACACAGGCTGTATGTGTGTGTGAGTGTGTGTGTGTGTGTGTCAAAGTGATGACAATGAAGCCTCCCAACACACTGTAACCCGATGCAAAAGGTCAGACTTTGTTCTACACTTGCAAATACGGTAAGCCACTCAGATCAGTGGATAGGTGTGCTTTCAGCTTTTAGCTCCATGTGGACTACTGTAACTACTACCCTGTAGTACTTTTACATCTGTGTCAGCTAGCCAGTCATTGAGTCTGTCAGTAAGTGAAACGCTGGCTGGCAAGTAGTAATTGAGGCAGTTTGAGGCTGTCCTGTTTGACAAAATGTTAGAACTGTGTGGCTGAAAAGTAAAAGCCTGAACAGTAAACAAACACAAGGTGCACAGCTGAAAGGTGGCCAAGAATGAAACAGGCTGGCTGTTGAATCTCAATCAAGCATCTCAATGATCAGACTGTAGTGTTTCATGTGATATTTGTGTTAACATAGAATAACTGTTGTGGTGAACCTTAGCTTGACTTCCTCTTTCCTAGTTTGACTTGACGTATGTTTGGCAGTCCTCTGTAGTCAGACTGGAGACTTGAAAACATTGACCGAGCACTAGATCTGAGACTCTGTGACGCCGTTGACCTGGAACTAAGAAGGAAGTTCCTAAGGGGGAGCTTTATTTATTTCTAAAATTTTATCTCAGGAATGTGATGAACCTACTAGCAGCTTTCTTTTCAGGATGCTTTGGTGTTTAAAGGGGATTTATATGGGACGTTTTATCCGTCTTTGTAATTCTAAATAAACCTCAACACTTTCTATTCACAACTTGTTTGTTGCATTGGACAGAGGAGGTGCCAGGGCCTCTTCATTGTCACCATGTGGTTCTCCTTGACGACCGAGGGGTTTCCGAGGTGTTTTCTAAGCCTCGTCTGGTCGGACCACTGAAGCTCCTCTCAGCACAGCAATGACTGAGTGACAACAGCCTCCCGGAGATAACAGCAGAGCCCGAGAAAGAAAGACCTCTGGATATCAGTGTGTGTGTATGCACATGTCCCTGTATCTGTCTGAGAGGTAATGAGTGAGAATCAGGCCCGAGGGGAATCACGTCACCACCAAGATAGCCACCATCGCCTAGCAACCTCAGCCCTCAGGCCCACTGAAGGAAGTGAAAACCGATCCTCTTTTTTGTTTTTTAAGAACTAATAATGGATCTTTTCAAGCTGACAAAAACCTGAATGTAATAAAAATGTTGTCTTTCTTTGATGTCTTTAAAGGATAAGTCTGGTGATTATCTTTATTTTTCTCATTGAAACCAATCGTATGAAAAGAACAAAGAATAAATTAATAAAGAAGTATTTTCTGTGTAGCTACAGAGGGAAAAAGATTTTTAGACTCCTTTTGATGTTCTTAAACTGTTAACAACCATCACTGAACCACAGCGTTACACTGGAGGACATGTTTCTTCGTTAGTAGTTTGTTTAAGTTTTATCATATGGCGTATATGCTGTAAATATATGCTAGCACACAAAATCTGCACGGGAAAAAAGTCCCCAACAAGTTTTGGATTTACTCCTGTTTGAGTAACTTTTTTTAAAAACTACAGTGCCCAAGTGTTTAAGAAATTACTGGGCTTTCTAAAAAATAGTTTGTGATTTACGTCTCCAGTAAGAAAAAAAATGGGCTTGGGACTCTTTTCATAGAATGGGTTGACAATAACAAAATATATATCATCAGCCTTATTCTTTGATAAAAATGTATTTCTAATCACAGGGTTTTGCAATCAAAGTAATATTGATGATAAACGTTGTGTATAAAAGTACTTTAGTTGTACTTAAAGTAGATAAAAGCGGGTTAATGCATCCTAGTGAGCAGTTTGTGCGTTGGCTCTATATGACGGCTTAATGTGAGATGTCCTTTATAAAGGAGCTGTTGCTCGCTGTCACTCTGCCCCAGCCGACAGCGTCCAGACTCTGAGCTCATTTCAGTCGTGTTACTAGACAAATTATTGTCTTCCTGCTAGACACCCCTGACGAGGCACGTCAATACTGCAGGTGCAGTTGGGCCTGAAATTGCTTTGTTTAAACTTGTCAGGTTGGAATGGAGATTTCGAAGAAGGATCTGTTCTCATTTGCACGGCTAAGGCGCTGTGCAAACCTTCAGAGATTAGCACCTCAAACTACTGTGTGTTTTAGAAAAAGGGAATTTTTTTTCTAATCTGAAGTTTGATGAGTTGATCACTTG
>CAFUXE010000491.1:216667-261766 GCA_903364295.1 Serranus cabrilla
AGAGCTGTCAATGATTTAAACTTTGTTCACGAAGCTTCTAGTTTTGCATGTATTGCTGTTTACGTCCCTTTTCTCCCCCGTGTTACAGTGATTGAAAGGAGCTGTTAAAAGTGAATGTGAAGGGATATGCAAATTGAAAACTAGAGTAAATCACATTAATGTCTGAGGATATTCAAATTTATGTTTTCAGCATATAAAATAGCAAATCTCCCCCATTATTCGGTGCATTCATGCAATATTTCTTCACCCTATTGTTTGTCAGTACGCTTCATCCTTTATAGTTACCACTTTCTATGGACTTCAAGGGAGCTTTTGTCTTCTATTTTTTTTTATTATAGATGTTCAAAATGTCTAAAGTGTTCTACTTTATGAGGTTACTTATCTATACTTTGTATCTGTTGTTGGTGTGACACAGTTTTCCTGCCTGGGAAGACATACCAACTGACGTTTCAACACTGCAGCACTTACACTTCATGACATTTATACTGCATTCACCTCCTTCTTTTCAACTGACATTTCAACTCCATTCAATGCTTACACTATGACTGACACTACAAACCCTTTCAGTCTTCACTCTTATAGCAGCAATACAAAAAGAAGCTCCTTCAGCTTCTCTAACGTTCTCTGTAGATGCATGATTTATGTTGACTGGCTGCAGTGCTCAAAGTTCAGCTGACACGTTAACTGACATCTGCCATTCGTCGTTTTATGCACTTCAACTGACAATAATTTCTTTCAGGACTTCCACTTGTATCGCCAACGCTTCGACTGACATTTAATCTGCTTTCAGCACTTTTAATTCAACTGGTACTTCAACTTCACTCGGGCTTTGCTTGCACTTGAATTGACAGTTCAAGTTTACTTCGTAATGACAAATCAACTGTCAGTTTAGCATTTGAATTTCTAATGCAACAATGTTTTTGTACTTTACTTCTACTGCCACTTCAACCTAAACCTTTAGCCTTAAAACTATTTCAACTGTGAATTGTCTGCAGTAAACATGCACATTTTCTTTAGAAAACTAGACTTCTCTAGATTGATGTGTCATAATGTTTCACATATCAGAAATTCTTCATTAGTCATTAGACTAGACTGCTGAATATCTCTATTGGGAGACGCAGAAATGTTCAGTTAAATAACAATGAAACTAAAAGAAAAGTATATTATTAACTCAAAATCCAAGTTCCCACCTTCAACATAACTATGGTAGAGAAAATTATACTATAGAAAGAAATAATGTACAATTTAAAAGGAAAACCAATGAAATTTGACAGCATATGAAGTTAGCTTGTAAACAATAAAAATAAATGAAAAGCGTATTTAAGATATTTGAGAGGTTGCTATACATGTATGTGTGTGTGTGAGTATATGTGCGTGTGTATGTGTGTATTGTGGTGAAGTGATGAGGTAAACATTTTTTAATTTCAATAAAAAAATATCAGCATAGTATTAAGTTAAATAATAACAAATTAGAAAAAAAAAGAAAATTTTGACTCTAGACAACTAAACCTGAGTAGCACATACATCGTACCTCACTTTTCATATCAAAATGAATCAATGTAACAAAAAAAAATGCAACTTTGTGTTTTTTTCATTTTCACAGGTGTCAAGATTGCTATCAGTCAAAAAATGTAAAGTATGACCGCTTTAAACCACTCCTCCTGCACGGATTATACCGGCTTCAATAGTCTTTCCCCCCAATTTGTTCGGAGGACAAAGGGCAATGATGCACATTCCTGAGAGCAGCAGCGGAGAAGCATTCCATCCACTGTTTGTAATTGTTCACAGCTGTACGCAGAGTCTGCTTCCTATTTGTCACATTCACGGGTCAAGCGTTACCATATTTTTCATAATCACTCGAAAAACACAAGTAAAGCTCGAGACGGAGAAGAGTGTTTATGTACACTTACTGCAGTAGGTGAGGCAGTGCAGCTGTTAGCCTCCCTGCACCTCGGCTACTTGCTCATCTTCTGCGCTTTGTTATTGTGAGGATGTACCCGCCATTTATCTATTTGAGCGCAGGGCTGTAAATAAGACCTTGTCAAGGGTTTCTGTAGGACTTTCCTCCTATGTGACAGCATGAGGCTTTTATTATGTGAAAGGTGTCTCTCCTTCTGCTGGCAGTTTGTCAGTTTTGGAGCGTCTTGGATTGGAATAAAATTACTGAAAGCTGCTGCTGATTTGACTCGTTGCTATATATCAAACACAAAATGTGTCCTCATGAAGCTAAAGAGGGCTGATCTCTCTTTTTTTAAATCAGTAAGTAAAAAATGTCAGCAGGATTTAGGTATTTTATTATTTTAATTAGATTATTTAATGCACAAATGAGATAAAAACCAGTGTGAATCTCTTTTCCCGTAACAGCACTCTCCCTCTTTGAGCTTCTCCAGAGCCACAACATTAAAAATAGGTGTTATGATTGTGTGTGTGTGCGAGAGTGTGTATGTGTGTTTGCACAGGTGCCAGAAAAATTCAGCTCTGTGTACAATATGTGCTTGTACTGAGAGTGAATGCAAGTGGTTCTCCACTTGAGAACAGAGCGGCACCACAGTCCGCTTCATTGTTTATCATCACAGCCTGAAACACAGCATGGATCACGCAGACGGCTCAAATCTTACGCTTTTCTAATCAGCTGAGGCCATCGGATCAAACACACCAACATGTATTTGCTTTGTCTGACAAATAGGGAGCTAAAAGATATTTTTAATGTCCATTGTTTCAAAGGGAAACAACAAACACGACACATTCATGCTCAGGATCTGACATCAGCTGGAGCAGAAAACCTCAACCATCTTGTCCAAGTAATTCACTTTGCCCAAGCCACAAAATTATAGTTTCTAAGCTTGTGGGCAGGGGAATGTGAGTGACGGTTTTCTTGTGGACCTTGGGTATGTTTTCAGGAACCACAGACCTAAAAGATATCTGCAGCCAGTAGAGGGCGCTGTAGCTCCTGGAGTCTCTGCCTGTGAATACTGTGTTGAATATAAGAAACTGCAGTAATATCTGTGCTCAGCTACAACTGCATTTGGATTTAATTTTTGCAAGAATAGCTCCTTTGTCATGTGTTTTATTATCAGTGATGAGTGACGATGGTTTCACTAGACAAAAGACACAAACAATGTGATGGTCTTTTAAGATTTGATGATATTTTTTTGTTTGGACTGTGTGATAAACACTGTCCTCTCTGTTGAGGCTCATCTTCCCCGCATGAGACCCTCTGAATTAGACACAGATTGACGTTCTGCTCTGTTTTGTTTAAAAGCTGCAGTTTTACTCTTTCCCTACCTTATTGAGTGTGATGTTTGCTTACATAAATAAGTGCGCGTGCGTGCGTGTGTGCGCGTGTGCTCGCACTGGGATGAGCTCTATGCTAATGCAGTGTTGTGGTTTGTTCTCCCTCCTCTGCTGGTCTGAGCTGAAACAGCTGCCTCGGCTGCTTCGCCTCCAGCTGCTTCCAAATTGTCCCGCCATTAAGCTATTATATGTTTACAACCACAGCACCGAGCAAGCCCACTAGGTGCTAGGAGCCCTGATGATCTTCCTCTGTTGTAATGGATCATTATCCCAGTTTCTTATTACAGAGCCTTTGCCACACTGTAATTAGCTGTGATACAGTTATCTTAACCGTGCTGTAAAGGTATCCGGCAACACTTTCGACTATCCTATCGGCCTGGATACAGAAAGTGAATCTTCAAAATGAATTTACTGAATCATGCAGAGATTTACATAAACTGCCAGTAAGAAGATGCATCTACTTTATCTAAATCTGTCATAATGTTTGAAGAACTGATGCCCCTTCATACTGTGAATGTGTGATTTAGCATAAACTCCTCTCTAACATAAACCTCATATGTGGCAACTGTCTTTTTCAGTCCTGCTCTCAGTCTGCTGTGGGAGAGTGCCCACTCAGAGGAGAGGAGCCCGAACACATTGATCTTATTTGGACAGGCTTTTGTCTGGGACACGTCCAAACCCAAACAGCCAGGGGAAGCACCACAACAGGGTGTAAGTAATTCTCTTGCAATCCAGACACACTCTGCATAGGTTACAGACAGAGCGAAGCCACTTGTATCATTCAAAACACGGATATTTCTTTATTCACCGTGTAATGATTTATTCAGCCAATGCTCTCTTGTGTTTTCCTCTCCGGTTTAGTTGTTATACTGTTGTTTAACAACATTTATGCTACTTTAAACCGAGCTAAAAGTCACATGCCAAAGAGGTGTTTCTCTGTCAAAAAAATCCGGCCCCAAAACCCATCTGGTTTATGTTATGACAGCACTGCTCTAAGACGCAGCTTGTATACAACTGAACCAGTTAGCAGCTTTCAAGAATTGGATGCATTCACTGTATGCATGTTTCTCATTAACTATGAATACAGAATAAAACTGTGCTTCAGTGTGTTGCACATATTCAAGTCATACCTATTTCACAATAACTGTTTACTGAGGAGTATATAGAAAAACATGTACGTATTTCTTTTCTATTTCTCAGGTCAGCATACTATTATCAGGACTGTCCTCATACACTGTCTTTTTCTGTGAAGAGGTCGCTTATGTTCCTTGTGTAAACACAATCATAAAGTATAAGGATTATATTTTTCTGTGTGTTTCCATTTCTGCAGTTTATGGTGGAAAATCAGCCCTGAGTGGTGCTGATCCAAGCCGGGGGATGAAGAATGACTGCTCATGCACTCATGGAGGAAAACAGTAAATAATAACAAAAAAAAAGAGAGCTTTAGGGTAAAGCTGAAGCGATCCAGTGATAGACAGGTAGACGGCTGGACACAATCTGTAAACAGCTACACTAAAAAGAAAACTATGAGTACAGGTGACAATCTTTTTCACCATGATTCATTTTTATCTTATATAAAAAGTAAGAAAACGGTTAAAAAACGCTCATTTTGCTTTCTTACCGCATATTAAGACATCTTTAAATGCTTGAAAAATGACTTCATCTGTTAAAAAACTCTCAAAATTCTGTTTCTGTGCTGATAGAAACAGCTGATTTAACAAAAATACTGCAATGTTCAAAAAATCCAGAGGTTGGCACGTGACAAAAGGGTGATTCTAATCACGAAGGGTTTATCTTCTTGGTAACATGAATGCTCAGCAAAAATCAAAGAAATCTGCCAGTTAGACAATGAGTCAGTTTGGCGAGAGTATGGTACAAGGGATCATGGACATCCTCAGTAAATTTCAGGGCAGCTCTGATTTAAATACACTAATACCTATTGCGAATGAGTCAAACTTTTGGCCTGGTTAAAGAACTAGATGAAACATCAAGGAGTCTCAGAATGTGTAACCATGAATATCCAGTAGATATATTTTCAGCAGATGGAGTGCTTCAGGGCCAGATGCACCGAAACATGTTCATATTTAGCACCAGAACATTTACAAAGAAAATCAGGACGTCTACATATTCTGTTCTGACTATTAAACCTTCAACCATGTTGCAAGTGTTCTTTTTTAATATGTGTATGGTGGAATTACTCAGTGGGTGAAATGTTCAAGGATTGCTCCTGTTGCTAAATAATACTACTATAAATGAGGGAATTCTCTTCCACGTGTCACTCCGTGGAAGGATTGCAAAGCAACAGGTTCCTGCCTTTATCTGCCATCTGTTTAGAATAACGCTGCAGAAAATACCAATTTTTTGAATCACAGAGCCAAGTTTACGCTCAACTGGTTGCACGGGGATAACATCAGATATGCAGTCCTGCAGCTTTATGGCTTCCTGGGTTTGCTTTTGACTGGATGGCTATCAACAGCTGCATCGGATAAACACTTACCGGGATGCTCTTAAAATGATTCAGAGTTAAAGGTAGTTAATGCTCCTGTCTTATCAGTCATTTGTTTTCTGTGTGAAAGGGAAACCATGGCTCTGTTTTGGTTTGTTCTGATTATGCCAAGAACTTTCACAGCAGGGAAAAAGCCCTGACACTTTTTTACTTTATCCCATTAAAATTCCTTAAAAAAAACAAAAAAATCTCAAAAAATGGCCTTGTTTGACATGCGTGCACAAGAGCATCTTGTGTACCTCGGCACTTCTGCACACTGAAGAGAGGTTTCACTCAACAACCAGTTCAAAAATGAGCTTCTACGGACAAAAAAAAACCTAGCAACTGAGTAAATGTAATAAACAAGTCAAGTCAAGTTTCCTGAAATAACCCAATATCACGAATGAAAGAAAACAGAGGATGCTTTCCTGATCCAGGGCAGACAATAGACGCCATGTGTACAGACTAGCAGAGCAGAACTACAGTGCTGACATTCAACATGACCAAGTTAAAGATATATGTGTGTATATGCAGTAATACAGTAGATATTTGGCCTTGAATTGCACAATATCATAACACACGCTGTATGTATAACAAGTGGGCTGCAGCATCTCTATCAGGACTCAATGTCATTTATATTGACAACCATCTTTTGCTGCAATCTTTACATACAGTTGAGAAACACATTTGAATTGAATTACTATTAACTATTATAAAGTACTTGGATTTGTATGTACTATAGCAGTCATTCCCATTGGGTTCTATTCTGTCATTACTCGTTTCTTTCTGGCATTTTCTAGGCAGACACACAATCAGTGCAGTGTTTGTGTGTATTTTATAAGGTTTTGTAGGTAAGTTCAGTTATTAATGCCTCACACTGAAAGATACAGAAATGCAAGGTCAATAGGTGCATATAATATCATCAAATCTGAACACATCACTTGTTTTGTTAAACATTCCTGGTAATAAACTCCTACAGTTGACTCATCAGGTATGAGTCACTGTTTGCAGAAATCCTCTCTTTATTATTGCCTGCTGCTTTTCCCAGGTGTCTTATTGAAAGAGGATCAACATGCTCGGGGCGAATCACATTTAGTGCTCTGCTGTAGGATGTGATTGGTGATAGATCAGGCTGTATTAGGTAACAAAAGACTTGAATTAACTGGCTGTCAAATCAATAGCAGTCTCCTCTTCCTTTCCTCTCTTTGTCTGTCTGGCTCATTCTGTGCAGGTTGTTCTCATTCACTGCTCGTACATATAGCTGAGAAAAGTAATGCGCTACTATTCATATGTAACCCACGTAATTGTGAGCCAGGAGGCAAAACTTCTTACTACCCACAACCTTGTGGCTGTAATGATTGTGACAGAAGCAAAGGAGGAAGTCGGGAGACGTACGATAAAAATCAATAACGTCTGCAAAAGGAAGAGGGGCGGGGTGGATGTATGGGTAACAAATCGGAGGACTTTCACCTCAGAGACAAAGTGTTTGTGTCCACTGTGAAACCAAACATCACAGATGATATTTTACAAATGTGCATAAGGATCATCTGAATGGTCTTTTTCTCTCAACTTAACCAAATTCAAGTTCCATTCCGCAATGTGAACAACAACTTTAAACAGAATCATCACATTTCATAAGATCTCATGAATTGTTGAAACTGTTGTGTGAGGATACGCTGTTCTGTATTTGTTATTCTTCTTGAATATATCTAAAAACAGCTCTCTTTATGTAGTGTTTGGGTAGGAGGCCTGAAAGAGGATAGTTTCCTCCTCCAGGACACACACACACACATGCAGACATCATGTGTACAGACCAGCAGAGCAACATTACAGTACTGACACTCAATACTATATCTAGTATTTGGGTAGAAAATATACTTCTAAAGGACATGGCCCTTAAGTTTAGTCTATGAAACTGCAAATTAGTGGTTCATAAACATAATTTAAGGACAGTGGTTCCCAACATGAGGGTCACAAGACGATTAACCAGATTAGAAGACAGAAAGAAAACACAAACATACTACACATGATTATCTTTTTTACCCCCAAATCATTCTCTTTCCTTCAGAGTTTCTCAAAATACTCCATTAAAACAAGAAACCGCACACAAGCACACATTGCTTCCTGTAATGACCTCACAAGCCACAATGGTGTAAGAAAAACTGGCTTAAAATACATGTTCTTTCCTTTTTGAGTGCTCCACAGGTGACCCTGTCTAACTCTCATAATATTTAAATACCTCTATTGTTACTTAATGTGATAAGTCACATTACATCAAATTAGCTTACTGGGATCCTAGATTAGAGTTTTTTCTGCCTTCTACCTTTGTATTAAATAAATTAAAGTCCTTTATGAAAGCAAAGCCAGACAAATACGTATACAATTATAGGGTGAACATGTAAAATTTCCTGTTGCACACAACTTTGCATTGAAGATTATCTTTAAAAATAATCGTGTTTGCAGTAAAAAATGAGTGAACTTGCAGGGCCCACTGTTGTCCTTTGATTCACTCCTGTGCTTTATTTTAACAGGGTTTCATTCTGTAAAACAGATCGATGGCCGTTTGAGATAACTGGATGAAAAGCGCAGCTCTGCAGAATAACACGCCTTACTCTCTGGAGGCTTGTCGTACACACCAACAGGCAAAGGTTACAACATTTTCCTTTTTTTGACATCACACGAAAGCCTTATTTTCTATGAGCATGCATGCAATTCATGCATCAACATACATTACCGCCCTTCCCATGTGTCTCTTATTTCCCTGCTCTTTATCTGAATGTATGACAGATGATGTGTGAGTGTAGATGTGTGTTTACTTTGTGCATCTGTGACTGTCTGTCATTGTGTATCAGTGTGCACTCTTAAGGTCAGAGCAGACTTTGCCTGCTTATTTTTGTCGGAGTTGACTGCCTGTTTGGTGAGAACACTAATCTGGAGCTGTCAGAGCCGCTCTGCTGACTTCCAAAATGTACATGACCTTCCTATAAAGGAGACTTTTTCAAATGAAGGTCCATCTGGTTTATTTGAGAAAAATGTGTCATTCAGGGTTCAAAGATTATATCTTATTAGGAAAAATGTTTGGTTAAAAGACTTCACAATTCAATGTCCTAACTTTGCTTTTCCACTGAGATTAACAAAAGTACTCAAGGACGTTCTGTGGGGATTTACAGCAGACATCACCGAGCATGAAACTGCACTTCAGTTTTTAGAGTAAGGCTTTAGTGAAAATGCATGTGTTTGGGAAGAAGTGAGCATACCACTGGATTAATAAGATTATACTGCCTGCACCAGTTGTGTGGGAGTTTGTAAACAGATTTGATATAGTTCTGTTGTTGTTAAACTTCAGTTAATCAGGCGTTTTCGCTCCATTATTGGATTCTTTGTTCCACATGGAGGCATGTGAGAAAAACAACAAAAGTTTTCTTCACAAATTCAAGGTAGCACAGGGTGAGTAATTGAAATACGAATGGTCATTTGGAGGGTGAAGTATTCCTTTAGGATGGAGTCTCTAAACCACGAGAACAAAATGTGTAACTGGGTCACTCACTCGCACTGGGCACTCGCCAAAAAAAGTCCAGGCAATTTCCAGCTTTGGGGTGAGTTTTAGCCAATATGAGCTGATTTTGGGATGTTCTTACTGTGAAAATTATTCAAATCTGGATACATTTCTGTCATATTAAATATTAGAAACCAATTAAACACACAAAATTAAGGCTATGGAACATCTGTGTGGTACGTTACTGTTCTACATGTTGTGTGTCCAAAGCCTTACTCACTGGGTTGTTGAACTGATGTTGTGTTTAATATGCATATGAGTGATCTTCATTACTTTTACTTACTTTCATACTTTACTTACGATTTCTATGAACTGAGACGTCAAGTGCAAAATCAAAAGAGAGAAGAAGAAATGGCCAACAAGCATGTGAGAAAAGTGTCAAAAGAGTTTGATTTGAACTTTGTGGTTTATAAAAAAAAATATATGCTGCAGTACAACATTCAACCCTCAGAAAAGGCTACAGTTAAATGTTTTACTCTTAAGGTGTATTTTTTATGATAAAGTTTCATTTCACGGTGTAATGCATGTGATTAAATGTCCTGTATTACGGCTTTGGCAGCAGTTGTAGCTGTCCTTGGAGGGCGGAGTGACATTTTACTCTCATTTCTGTGTGACAACCCTCCCATACAGCCAGTGATTCCAGTCCAACACATGAGGAGAATATTAAATTGTTAGAGCACCAAGTGTTGTATAATGGGATGTATTCCTTTTCTGCAAAGGTAGAAAATGAATAGTGAAAAAGAAGGCAACAATAAGGGATATCAACATATCAATATATCACCCAGACTAACGTGTACCATAGCATCAGCTGCTCCACGCAGGAGTAGGACTTGAGGAGATTAAAGCAGAGGCCAGGAGACAGAGAGTGCACAGCATGTTTCCAAGGAAACAAGCTGTGCTATGGACAAGCACTTTTTGATTGCAATGTCAATATTCAGGAGTCTTGTTAGAGCAGATGTCCACTTGATTATTCAGCTCCACAGAGAGCAAAATCCCAATGACAGTCACGTCTCAGAGTTTGCAAAAGAAAGTTAATGCAAACAGAAGCTGTCAGCAAAGGTGTGTTTGTACTGCAACCTGAAACACTAGTTGGGTGACAAAAAAACACGTCCACATAACTAAATGACAGAATAGGTAATGACACCCACATGTGACAATGACTCCAAAAGCGACCTGTATGACTGTTTAATTAGATGTTGTGAAACTGTTGCATGGTCTCAGTTTAAACCTGTGAATGCCTTTTAAACATATTGTTAATGTGCATATTGTTAACAAACGACTCCCTAAAAAACATAAATTGTAATTTTTACACATCTGTTTTAGTGCAAATTCAACAGATGGGGTATAATATGTAAATCAGTGTTCTTTAGAGGTGCTGGTACGTGATTCCTTTCATCTTTGTTTGCTGTTTCCAGCCTGTGTGCTAAGCTAAGCTAAGCTAAGCTAACCGACTGCTGGCTGTAGCCTTAAACTTACAGCTACAACAGTTGTATCAATCTTTTCATCTCGCTCTGAACAAGAAAGCAAATAAGCTCATTTTCCATCTCTTTAACCAAAAAAGATTAATGATTAGTGATGAACATGAACATGAGGGTTTGAATCTGGGGAAAAAAGAGCCGTATGTGTGGGTTGTAACGCTGTCAACAGATCCAGTGTTGCCGTCTGCAGCTCAGATGTGGCAGACACTATGAAGGTTTGACATGTGTGTGGTATTTATGACTCCTTTCAGGCGAGACGGTCTACGTTGACTTGCGCTATGTATTATTTAAAACTCTGACAGAGGGTTTTTTCAAGTTTGTCCAACTTTTTTTCCTCTCTTTTTCCCGCTTGTGTTTAACTGGGTGCCAAAATGTGGCTGTGTGCATCAGGGCTGGAATATATCACGTACGGGTGGAAAGCAGACGGGCCGCTCTGTGTGTGGCACAGGCCTACACTTGGATTAATTTGTGTGACGTGAATTAATGGCTCACTGGAGTGTGGTTGACGCCCTTTAGTATCACCCGCAAACTACAGCGCAGCTCGAGATGAGATCCCCGCTGCATTAGATCACCCACCAGGCTGTGCAGAGACGGGAGATGCAGAACCAAATGAAATGATCTTGTCACCTAAATCTGTTTTTGTCTGCCTGATGAAATCCTCTCCAGCGGAGTACTTTAGTTACAACTCCTGCTCCCCTTGATTGGACTGGAAACTGTCTCATTCCTCATGATTAACCCGAGTTGAGAATGTGAAAAAGACCCAGAAGTATCAGACACTCATCACTATCCCTCTCATCTGGCCAAAAATATGCTATTCTGGGAGCTTGCTATCCTTCTTTGTCACACACTGTACTCCACTTGCTTTTTCTTCCAGAGAAAAAAAAAACATGTCTTTTATGCGAAGCCTGTCATTGTACCTGGGGAATAGAGCCGGGGTGTGTATGTGTGTGTATTTTTAAACTGAAGGTGTGCTTTGACTCCAGCATGTGATTAATATATTATATTGGTTTCAGGCTTGCAGTGAGATTACAGTCACACTTCTTTCTAGGTCCCATTCAAAAAGCCACTTTGGTCAAGTAGAACGCGTCTTATTTTAAAGCGGTGATCATTATTGCCTCTATCCCTCGGTGGCGAGCGAGGAATCAATCATGCTTTCATTTCTGTAATTCCAGGTTTAGTCCACTTAAGGAACAACTCTGTGAGCGCCAGATAGTGATTGGCAGCGGGGCCGTACCATGCTCAGGTATTGATTTTCAGCTTTGTTTAGTTGGCCGTGGTATTTTCAAAACTGCTCAGTGTAAAGCCAAGCCATTTTTTTTCCTGTGCTTCTGCCACTGCTAGGGACAATAATGCTGTATAAGCAATAGGCTGCCTTAATAGCATCTTTACAGGGAGGAGAAAGTGAAATGAGACGAGAGCACCGATGGAGTTTAAAGCAGCAGAGTTTAAACTGCCAATAAAACTTTATCTGGTTTTCAGAAGTCGAACAGTAAAAAGCTTCTTCAGTATTTTAACCTGATGTCCTGATTACAGTGCATTAAAATGTTAAGTATCATTGCTGGTGGAAGTGCTTAAATATGCTACTTGTAGCATTTTACCACCAATAAACAGACACGGACGAGGCTGGCGGCCTCTGCTTGGTGTTTTACTTTATGTGCCACCTGGTTGAACGTTGTCAGAAATCTGCTCGATGCTTTACAGCATAAAACAGAAGGAGGAAGCCGTTCTTCCAGCTCTAATGAAGCATTCAGATTCCCTCACAGTGGCAGATGGAGCAAGAGAAACACTGATGGAATAATCATGATTATCCTTTTAACCGAAGCAAAACAGAATCATTTAGATAAACAGGATTTAGGAAGAGTTAATGTTGTCGTGCCAACAGTTTAGTAATATGGTGATTTTGTTTTAATGCTTTAAAGGCCACATATGATGCTATAGTCTTCATGTAGTATGTTTGTGTCAGCATACATTCAGGTCACACATGAAACCATCTGGATAAAAAAGTTTGCAGCATGAGTCCTCATTATATTTTCTATTAACATAATGAGGAAATGGTTTTAACTAATGTGTCTGGCAAGTCAAAAAAATGTTGACTGAATTTATCAGTAATAATCTGCGTTGGCAACGTAATTTCCACTAAAATATCCAAACTTGCAACACAATATCGGCTTGTAGTAACTACAGAATTACTCTACTTTTTAATGGTTATGCTGAAGCGAGGAAAAGATCACAGTCTTGGATTAATAGAGAGTATGTCTGCACTGAATGAAAACACAAGACATGATATGTGCTTATTAACATTCAACCACAGCCACCATATTTTCCTAACCTGAACCAGAGCAACCACAGATGGGGCTCAGGATGCGAATAATCCTGCTCTCTGGTGACAAAGTCCTGAGGTTTGTACGCCAACCATCCAACCTGACTGCCAGCGCGGTAAATAAATACGACCCTTCATTCAGTATAGTAGCATTGAGACCTTGAGATCTTCCTAGGATTGAGCCGTAATTTAAAGGGATAGTTCAGATTCTTTTGTCGTGGGGTTGTATGAGGTTCTCATCCATAGTCAGTGTAAGATGGATGTCAGCATACAACACAGAAACGTTATAGGAAAGTTTTTACTGCAGAGGGGCAGCAGAAAAATGCAATTCAGCCACCTAAAAAAAAGGTGAAAATCCTTTTCAGTTCTAGTGTACACTCTATCTATAGAATATTCTCACCACTTTACCTTGGCACCACACAGCCCTTACGTTTGACACAACATTTTCTCAACATAGAGCTTCCATGATTCTAAGTGCAAGTGCAAGTTTCTCAGCTGATCGGCTGTTTGGGTTTACAGAAATGACAACAAAGATATAAAAATAAATGAATCTGACCCCAACAGTCTGTTTCAGTTGAACAATCTCTTGCTATACAATATTCTTAGTAACTGTAATCACAGTGAGACTAACTGTCATTTCACTCAGACTGTTTATTTCCTTGATTAATTATTGTGATGAACTTCCTATAGCATAGAGCAACTAATTCATGAATCTACACTTCTCTGAATCCAGTACCCTTCCTGTGGTACATTTCTATTGAACATTTGATCCGACTCTTGTTTACAGACTCATCTTTATCAAATCTGTAATCCCCATTATCGAATTTGCTGTCCAGCACTGTTTTCACAGTAGCAAAACTGCCTCCAGTAAAAACACACTGCTGTCTTCAACATTTATTGGAAGCATATTTACCGTCCATTTAAGTATAATAATATCAGAAAAATGCCGTATCATATTGAATTCAACCATATTCAGCTCTAGATGTGCCATTAAATGTTTCTACCTGCTCTGCAGTCTTCCACACAGAACTGACATAAATCAATATGGCCTCCATTTGAATAAGAATCATGGCATTTTAAACAGAAACAGAACAAAAAGATACAATGAGCAACAATGGACCATTCATGTATAAAACATTAGATACTAATGAACCTTTAACACGGTAAAAGGACGCTTTGGAGCGAACATTTCGACACATTTAGCTACACAGCAGTGACCTTGAAACAAGGTGGGGCTGTGTATTCTGAGCTCTGGACAATTTGTCTCTCCAATTTCTCTGCAATTCCTGCAGTCCATCACTGTCATAAGCTCATTATTGATCAGAGACTGATGCGTCTCATGTTCACAGTTAGTTGTCTCCTACTGTATCCTCATCACTCTTATGTGAGCTTTGCACAGCATCAGAACTGTAAAATAAAACAGGATCTTCAACTATGATTTCCAGTAACAATAACAACATTAGTACTTTGATACGGAGCGCACTCTGAAGTTCAAGTATCTTTATTTATGGGTTTTGTGAGAAGGCGAAGATAAATGATTTTCATTTAACTCCAGTGGTTCAAAGAGACGGAGCAAAATGTACGCCCAGCGATCAAAGAGCCACCCTGGAATCTGACTGGCCACCCGTGTTGTCATCTTACCACAGTAAGAAGGTGATCGGTGGTTGCTGGTGAAACTAAAGCCTCAAAATATCTACAAAGAGGCACAAAACCACCACAAAGATACATAATACAACCACAAATAGATGGCAAACAGATGCAAAATGGCCACAAAGAGGCATAAATATACAAAAATGGGATGCAAAAGACTACGAAAATGCAAAACGTCCACAATAAGACCCAAGTTGACAACAAAATGATGCAAATCAACAACAAAGACTCACACAAAATAACCAAAAAGAGTTGCAAACCGACCTCAAAGTGATGCAAAGTGTACTCATTTTGATCCATTTCTAATTGTGTCCCCTTTCTTTAAAACTAGGTCTGGACCCCACCATTCAAAAACTTCAAAACCCGCCCCTGTTGGTGGTTTAATTTTTAAAATGAAAGCTGTGGCAGTAATGGTACCCAGCTCCCTCTCAATAAGATGGATATACTGTAAGCTTTCCAACAAAACCTTCTAAACGCAGCCCGAAGCGCTTCACTGTGCAAACAGCAGCAGGAAATTACTCCAAATTGTACCCAGAATGTGAGTATGCGAACAAAACGCCTCGTACAAGTGTCTCAAATCATCCCGCAAATGTCTGAGGACTGCATTGTGGCATGAAAGGAACATCCATCTCATTTAAATAAGTCAACAACTCCAGAGTATTTAGATTTCGGGCTCAGCAGACGCGGGGTGCCTCCACAGGAGACGCCCCCCGGCATGTTAGCTTTCTGCTGATTGACTCAGCGGGCTCTCATTATTACGAGCAGAATGAGCTGTAAATGTTCTCACAGCCTCTCCTGTTTATTTTCAGGTTACATTGCGGTTGGGGAATGTCACTTCAATGCCAGTTTTGTTTTTTCTCTCGAATTGAGAGGAGCAGTTAGCACATTATTTATAGTATGCTTTATTTAGTATTCCCACTGGAATAATCCCACAACCTATTTATTATAACACTGAGGGGGACTCTTCAAAGCTGTAGCTCTACTGTATCCACTGCCTTCTGCATGTCTTTATCTATAGGATATAAGATTACACACACATTTTGAATGTGTTTGTCTTTAGGCTAAAGAGTGAGATAGCGTAACTCTAATAACGTCAGGAGGAGAGAACAGCGGAGGAGCTGAAGGGGTTTGAAGCTAAAAAGAAAAAGCCACAAATGGATTCACGCATCAAAGAGCTCAGAGAAATGTTTTCTCAGAATCAATACGAGCTCTCCTCGAACAGGTAGAGCGAGCGCAGGTGGTATTTTAAGAATACAACCTCTCCCTCTGCTCAGGATTATCTGCTTACCCACTTTCACATATTTATGTGACATTATGTGTCTGCAGTGATGAAGAAACAAGCAGCTCTCCGTTTCACACTGTTGTATTTGACTGTTTAAAGAGGTTAATTGCACTGCAGTTGCATTGATGGATTGAACAAAAGCTACAGAGAGAAGTAATTTGTTCACATAATACATGAATCCGTACAAATTGCGATCCTGTAATTGTGGAGGCTTTTCTTGGACCGCTGACAAGAAGCAACTTAATTTAGCATTGCACATTAAGGGAATCGTGGTGGATATGAATGTGGTTAATGAATAGTACATCAAATATTTTTCACCTCTGGTGCACAGGATATAAATTCTGCATTGCAGCTACAGAAGATCCTTCTAATGTTTTAAGATATTGCCCATATCTGGATTCTGCATTTCATCTGGCGGTTTCTTTGAGAAACGGAGAGCGCTATAAAGTTCACAAGGTTCAGAGTCACATTTTCCTAAAGCACTGATGCGTGTTGTTCTTTTTGTCTTTGCCATAAAGAATAAAAAACAAACAAGAAAAATACACGATTTGGACCCCTTGCAGTGCAGCTTAAGCTTCCAGCAGTTTATATTAATTAACGTGCCATACAGCCGAGCTAGCTTCTTGAATGACAATGTTTTCCTCATTTGCTTCAGAAGCTCTTATCAAAAGTGATAGACCTGGCGAGATCAAAGAGCAGCCTAGTGGTTTCCCCTCTGGCACTTTCTGACTGGGAGAGTGAGCTTTTAAAGGACTTGTGACAAGCACATTGCCTTTGAAGCGGATTAGTATTGTTACCGTCTCATGTTGCACCACTGTCCCCAGAACTATCTGGCCGACTGAACCCCACACAAATTTCCCAGTTGTGAAATATTTGTTCTCACCATTTCAAAGTGGCCCCTTGAGCCCTATAGTGCTGCACTATAATCATAATGAACAGGACCTCTATAGGGCCCAAAAAGCTGCTGCTGATAAAAACTTATTAAGCTTCTTTTTCATGTCCCCGAGGTAAGATTGATTGCACTGAGAGCCTTTTAATATAAATATATTATCTCCGGACAGTGATATGAAATCTCACTCTGAAAAATGCTGCTGCAACACTTTATCAATGGAAACGTGATCAGAGGCAATCTAAGACCGCAGCGCATCTGAAATCCTGCAGCTACAGAATATACAGCTGAATAACCGGCTCAATATTTTTGTCTTATGTTGAATATCATCACGTTATCTTCCGCTGCGTCTTGGATTCCTTTCACTTCCAGACAAAGGAAGAATTGGAAGGCAGCTCATCACCCACTGCTAATCACAGCAGTCACTGTTTACGGTTCATCACCGAAATAACTCCAAACAAAAGGGTAAACAAGATTCTGGGAGAACAACAATCTCGTGATTGACACAAGATAGATTTTGGATTGGAGAATTAATGGATTGTAGAGCACTCAAGAAATAGATTTGACATTTTGGGAAATAGCGTTTCACATTTAATTAATTTCATGTAGATGACGCTTTTATTCAAAGCGACTTACATTAAGTGCATTCAACCATGTGAATAACCCCAAAATCACAAGAATTATGCAAGTACATGAACTTCAGCAATCATGTGCACTGCTTTAATGCTAAATTTAGAAACAAAAAGAGAGAAAGAGTTTTTTAAGTCAATGTTTAACAAGAGAGACTTTGACTTGGACTGCTACCAAAAACGACCCCGTATTTCTCCTGCTACCAACAGGGGTGCACATTTAGGAAATGCTACTGTGGTGAGGGTAGGAGGAACAAACACATGTTGTCGTATGATTAAGAGGACTTGCAGAAGTGAAAGATAGATACCACTCTCTTATCTGTGTGATAAATATGGCAATTGAGCCAGCAAATGCTTAGCTTAGCTTAGTTTAGCACTAAGAACTGGAAACAGAGGGAAACAGCTAGCCTGGCTCTGTGCAAAGTTACCAAATCGGACTAGCAGCACCTCTAAAATTCACTAATTAACCTGCTATACCTTTTTTGTCTTTCTCAAGAAAGCACATTAGCATTTTTCCCAAATTGTTCAGCTATTCCTCTAAGCACTTCTCAGCCTCAAAGTTTATTCTTCACTTCGAAAACAAACTTTTACAAGATCAATTTATTAGCTTCTGGAGGTAGAACTGAAAAAAAAACTACTTAACATTTAACTGACTGCACTTAAGTCCACTAAGTTGAAATTGATGAATAAACAGTCGCTACATGTCTCGCCCCCTTTTTTAAAGTTGTGTGAGTGAAGCAGGGTCTAGGATTAACAAAGACAGGTAGAATTACAGCTTGAGTTTGGGGGCAATTCAATAGGAAGTGAATCAATCTGAGGATTAATTGTTGCACCACATCCTGAGCAGCAGACACTCGATACAGCCAGAGGGAGACTGCTATAATGGAAGTGAAATACAGACAGCACACAGCTATAGCAGCTTAACCCTTCACAGCTCCGAGCACTTGTTTAATGTCTTCTTAGAAGGCAAAAGCAAGTTTAAAATAGAGACTGGGCATCAGTGACAGTAATATATGGGTCAACATTATGACAGGTTTATCCATGCCTGAAAAATTACATTTCAAATAGACAAAATGAATATTATTCAGTGCCATTTATGTATGTATTCCAGTTTAAAAATTCATATTTTTCATGTGAAATCCTTCCAGCTTGTGGGTCCTTTTGTGGCTCAGGTGTCTGTGACATTACGTACATGAAGGAAGGGAAAAAGGGCTTTTCAGAAGCAAAAGCATTTCGGGGGTCAATGATGTGTTATGAAATCCACATTTTACAGCTGAGAGCTCCAATATAACGTCGTGGTTATTAATATGTAGGTTGTAAAAAAAAAGAAAAAGAAAAGTGGAGCTAAAATTAAACTTTTTGCTTCTTGATTTCTTTATCAGCATCTCCTAAACTGCATGTGTTATGACTACAAGCTGGCTAATATACATGCTGCAAATACTAAATAGATTATCTTCTCAAGCAAGAGAGATCTATCCCTGCTTTGTTACCAAATATTACTGTGATATTTGTGTCTGAAGTACAGAAAAAAGCCTGCAGGATTATTGTATGAGACCAAGGTTAGTGAGCTGTTGTTTGACTATTTTATAAACACTTTCACTCTGCGTGGATCGCTTTGCATCAGAATAAGATCTCAAGAGAGTAAAATACATTTTATGGAGAGAGGCATTATTATGTGTATCTGTGCATGCAGTGTTAAGTCTAACTGGATTTTTTACATTATATTATATGAGGTATCTTGGCAACAGGGAAGTTTTTATGGTATTATGTTTTTGGGGCATCGGTCCCATTGGTATGAGTGGGATATCTCAGGAATGCCTTAAGGGAATGTCTTCAAATGTGGCATAAAACGTCCACTTGAACTGGAATTTGACCTGATTCGAGGTCACTGCTTTTGGCCATAACTCCAGAATCATACACTAATTATTACAAAATATAACACAAATGTCCGAAAGGATAAAATGGTGAAGAGTCAAGGGTCAGCTTCACTGTTATATCATCATGTTCTGCAAATACACAATTATTTAATTTTATTTTTTTATGAACAGTCTTAAGAATATGAATATTTTATTTTTAACCAGTTTGACCTCAAGTTGTTGACCTTTCAATCTCATCATCCAATCGCCGTCAGCAGATGAAGATATCCAGTTTTTTGGGGAAATAAATGTTGATGTTTTTCTGTAAACTTTAAGAACTTCTTGCTCATGTTCTTGTTCTCGTTCAATCCCATCACGACTAAACGACTTGTAGAGGAGCCATTTAAAATTTAGATTTATAACCCATCTTTAATAATTCATATAAACCTTTTCCTCCCAATAATTTTGATCCTGAGGGTCTGCTTTTACAAGTCAATAACATTTTTAAAGGGAGCTTAGGGTGACACTGACTGGGTTTTTTTTTTTTGTGAACCTTTGTACAGAGTCAACAATATGTATTGAGGCACTGAGCTAAAGTATAATAATAAAAACGACTGTTCTAAATTCTAAATGACAAAATCTCTCAGCGAGGTTGCCATAGATATATTTTATTGAATGACATAATCTGACCGACATCTGTTGTCGCACATATTAAATTCTCTCGCCGTGTCAGAGCATATGTGTACACACATATTCCCATGAACATCTTGCAGATTTTTGTCTCAGCTGAGATTCATCGCAGGAAATGGATTCCTCCTGGACATTACTCTTCCGAAGAGATGCTGCTCTGATCTGAAGCAGGTACACACTGTCATTTGTCAGGTGTCTCTGCGAGCGCTCTTATGCTTTGACTTATCGCATCTGGGTTGGCTGGAGAGGAGATAGGCTCTTAAACAAATGGCCGCTGTCACACAAGGGGAGGCAGCCTTTAATGAGCCTGTCTTCACAATTGGCACGGTCCATGTCAAGCTCCAAGCCTGTTCTACGCCAAAGCGTTAGCACTTCTCTAGCTTTACTACTCATTATTGTGTGTGTGTTACTGTAATGCAGCGGTACCACAGGGAAAGAGCAGCAGCGTCCCTGGAGCTTCAGCAGACGTTTTCTGATCATCCTGAATGTCCAATTACATTTACAACATTTTCCCTTTGTGATCATGTCTGAACAGGTTACACCAACTATAAACTGGCTGCTGATGAATAAATGAAAAGTGTATGGCAATCATGCTCTAATGATCAAAGCTAATTCAAGCCATTTGTGATCTCCAGCATGCTTTAGGCCAACAGTAATTAATTATTTACTAAAATGTGAATGCTGACCTTTGGAATAGAGCCTGGGTCATGAAGTTGGGATCATTTTGATTTCAGTCACAGTCCTCTGTTAATTGTGGTTTCTCATTGTGATATGTTTGGGAGAGCCTGATTAATAAAGTTTTGAGAAGATATACACTTTGTCTGTCAAGAACAAATGACATTGTCGCATTTCATGGAAAGAGGAAAAAATATTTCATTCCAACTCTATGTGCAACCGTGCATATAACAAGCTGTTTGTTTGATTTTGGTATTTGCCATCATAATGTTATTTTAATCATATTTAAAACAGGCCAAAGGCTAATGCTATATCGGGGTCCTTGGCATGGCAAAGTTTGGGAACTCCTGTATTAAGACACCAAGACCTTGAGAGACACTATAGAAGGATCCAAACTGTGAATTGGAACCAAAAAACTTGTTTCTGCAAAACTTGCATTTGTCAGCAATTGGATGGCAACTGCTTCTGTTCTGTAAACTGCTGAGAAAGCCCTTTATTGTATTAAAAAAAAAAAACCACGGGAGAGCCAGACATCCATACAATTCTCTGTACAATATTCTTTTTTAAATGGTCTCACTACAATAAAGGCTACTGGAGACTAACATCATCCAACATGAATAAATTGGGCTCATTAAATCCACAACAGCCTCAGCTTTCCAGTGATATCCTCTAATACTGTTTCGGGAGCCCATGTTGCAGAAGTATTCAAGAACAAAAAGCATTTGTACTGCATGAGAAAAACGCCAGTTTGCCAGTTTAAAACCTCTTGTCTTCTCAACTGTCACCAAATTTAACCATTATTAGCATTCTCATCAGAATAACAGTGACTCCTAAGATGCCTCGCGTGTTGCTAAGGTGACATACAGATTTGTTTTGAGTATTAATAAACATGAACATATGTGGATAAAATGCTAAATGCAAAACAAAGCAGCCTATATACATCATGGCAGACTTTGAAAACCTATTTAATAAATGTTAAATAATTCCAGTTGAGTGTATAATACTGTAAACAAAGAGCTTACAGGTGCAGCAGCCTAATGATGCTGATGGAGAAAGCATAAAGCTGAATTCTAATGATGAATTCTAATGATAATTCCCAGTACTATGGGTCATTTTATGTGCTCGTGGTTGACAGCTAACTGTCTCTTCATGCTTTAATCTCATACAATTATAATGTGTTTTCAAAGTGTAGGTGGAGCCGAGCATTGTCCCCCCCTCACAAAGGCTCTTCAGCACTGCTAACTAATATAGCCGTCTTATCTCGAAGCCTTTCAGATGAAGATAAATGGGTCAATTTGAAAAGTAATTAGCTAACCTAAAGCCAATGTGTGTTTCTTGAATAAATGCCTTTCATAACAAACCTGCAATCGCCTCTTTTTTCCTTTGTTCTCTGAAAAGTGAATCTGTTTAAGGAGAAAAGAATAAGATTGATTTGCAGTGCTGCTTGCTCTCTCTTTTCCTCACATTACTGAAATACCTGCTCAGTATAATGTACTAAACTCAACAATGAGGGTAGTTGATTGCAAAAACTAGCAGCCGTAAGGATCTCACTTACTTTATCACACAAAGGTTGGAGAAACAATTAAAGACACTAAGTCTGTGAGTCAGACAAAGCCTGGATGAAGGTTGTTAAGCGTCACGCTGGCAGAATATGTTCCACAGAGACTGAATTGTCTCTTTGAAGACTGGAGACAGATTTATTGCAAAGGAGTATCAAAGCAGAAATCCTCTCAGAGATAAATACCTCCATCTATTTTTTCTCTCTCCCTGAGAGATAAGGACCCAAGCTGATGATCCTGCCGCGCATTTCAGACGGCATGTTTTCAATCTCAAAATAGGGTTTGAATATTCCCAGTGGTTATCCAGACCAAAAGGCTCTTTCTCCCAATCTCTTTTAATCATGCAAAGATGTGGACACAATGCAGAATCCAAATCTACTTTATTTTTGAGAAACCTTTCTTAGGAAGGGCTCATTCAGGATTTGGAACCCAGACTTCTCACACCCAAAGGGAGAATCATGGCCTGAAATATATGAAGCCACATTGTGTACAAGGGGGTTTGACTTGCTGGCAACTGAAGCACGAGAGGACAAATGAGATGGGACATCTTGTGCAAAGGGAAAACTCAAGTGACAAGCACTGGGTATTAGACAACAAATACGAGTTGCAGCCACACTGGCTCTGTGAGGCTGCACTTTGGGGCAACATACTTGAACTAAATGCTCAGATGCTCACAAAGAAAAAGACGGTAGTAGTTTATAGTTTATAGATTGTATTCACATTTGTAAACAGAAGACAACAACATGCAATGGGCAAGGTGGAGAGTGCATCTTACAAATGTTATTGAACAGCCTGTTGTGCAAATAGAATTATAATTTGAAATCCAAAAGTTGATACTGATAAAATATTCAGCTTTTATTGTACTGCTAGCATCGCTAATGGCAAACATTCTGTGTTATATTTGGTGTTGCTGATCACAAATGTTGTCAATGCAGTAAAATGTTGCACTATTATCACTGTTCAATAGACATACTACCAGATAACATGGATGCTATCAAGTAAAACAAGGCAATGTAGATATGATTTAGATATACTATATAAAACAGCATTAAAGATCCATATACTGTATATTCAAGTCAATTTAAAGCAACTACAAGAGTTTTTAACTGGTTATGAAAAATTCTCATTTTAAAAGTGATTCCTCTGTATGATCTACATAAGCAAAGGAAACTATTAGCGAGAAGATATTTCTATACAGTTTTTTCTAAATGCCTGTCCTCAGTTTAAGTCTTTGAGAAATCAGACAAAGATCAGAAGAGCCTGTGTTTCCATTTCCTCAGACAAGTAAGTTGTACATTAGGCAGTTAAAAACTAGCAGGAGAATCTTATTTTTGACATTATATTTGGTGGTTATGGCTGATACTGGCAGGAAAGATAATAAAATAATTGACAGAAGAGCTAATGCAAATCTGAAAGGGAAGGGAAAATTTGCTGCTCATTCAACAGATGGAGTGAATAGTGGGATTATAAGGGATTTTAAATCAATCTTATCTGGCTCTCTTCCTCCTAGACAGGCATGTAATGTATTTATCTTATTTATGAAATATATTGCAAGAAGTGGTTTTATAACAATATATGGATTTATGTTGGTGTAATATGCCACAAATAGATACATTACCTAATCATTATACATCCTACAAATGTTAGAAATAGTATTAATTAAGTAGGACAATATCTTTACCTTCATAGAAACATTACCGCTTTTGTCCACAGGGGTCGCCAAAATCCACTAAAATAAAAGTTTCACATAGTTGCTTTAATGCTTAAACGTCATTGTACAGCACTAATACTACTAAAATATTACAGTATGGGCAGAGTTACAATAGATGCATGCAGTGTATTACAGGGGGTTTATTATGGTATGTCTACAGGATACTCATGGCAGTTTTGGCAGCAGATAGTTAATACATTAGTTCTGCTCAGCATGCTCAAATACCCCACTGTGACAAATACAGATGCTGACAAAACCCAGAGGATATTTTCCTGTTCATGACAAAGCTGTTTTTAGGGAGATTATTTTGTAGCAGGATGTGGTGGCTCTGAGGTACAACAAACACTTTGTCAAGCTGCCTTTACATTCCTCCGCAATGTCAAGGGCAGACTGCACCAAACTGCTGTTTGAACCTGCTTTCCTGCTGTTTGAAACTGTTTCTTGTGATCACAACTGAAACATTTACTGTTATACCGTCCAACGCCATGTCCAGGTTTAAATTGTCATTGTCATTATGACTCAGCTTGACATAAATAGGCAGAGAGCAATTTCAAACCACCATCTGTCAGCCAGGTAATGTGAATACAGTGGCAGAGGCTTCCTTTCTTCTGCTGTATGGAAATAAGGCAGTGTTTTTGCTTCACACCATTAAACTCTCCCAGTAGGAAGAACAGCGTTTTAAACAGTCATTTACATTTTAAAGTGCCCTTTTGAAGAGTAAACTGAGAATTGCCAGTCTTGTACAAGTGTCGGCAGAATAATAAATCCTCTGTTTCATTGAGGTTTCCTGGGAAAGTCACAAGCCCAGAGTTTCACAGTCACAATGTCAGCTATATGCAGTTTAATGCTTATATCCACAATATACATCTTTCTTATATACATCATCATTATTGGCTTTTGGGGTTTAGTCGGGGCAGTCCATTTTTCCGTGGTGTTATAATAATCTACTTATTGTGGCTCCAGTTTTTTTGTTGACGTGAGATGAAAATAAGTTGACTATTTATACAAGTCTGGGCTTTTCGAGCTGAACAGTTTACAAAGTTACCAAATAACCCTCGAAGCGAGCAATTACCTACGCAATTTTGTCCAACTGATTGCAATTACCTGCGTCTGCACTCCAAAGAGCAGAAGTCCCAAAACGATTTTGATTGTATGTGCTTTTATTATTTGTAATCTCCAGTGATGATGGTGCTGACGAGACCATTTAACATCATAGCATTAATTCTAATACTTATTATTAGTTATTATGTGTGATAAGAGATGCTATTTAGACCTAAATAATGGGCAGAAGTTGAATGCATGCTGGCTTTTAGAAGTGTACGATCATTAGGAAGATATTTGTATTAAATAAGTAATCATTCAGATGTACATGACTGTCACTGTGATTATTGAAATTCATCATAAGACGCTTTCTTTTCTTTAGCATGGCTCATTAATTATATAATGGTGCATCATTGGAAATGTTCCAACAATCATGACTAAACACTATTCTTGACACTGCGGCAGCTTTTCCTCCCACTCTCCCTAAAAAAAGTCTTCTTTAGTGTAGTGATTAACAATTATTTTCAAAAAGCATATGTTCTCCTGCAGATGAAAGCTCGGTACTCCTCCTCGGCTGTGCTTCAAAGCGGCATGAAAACAAGCCATTTTCTGTCATTTTGTTTTGCACTTTGCCTCGAACACGCTGTAAATTTCAAACGACAGGAGCCGCATAGATACAGACGTATATTCGGTTGTTTTTTCCTCTCGAGTGGCTGCATCTCACTCTGCCTGCTGGAGCAGAGCCGCACATAATAGTCAGCTCTGCTCTCTGACTGTCGGACGGAGCTCTTAAAAGTCAAGCACAGATTGGAGGGCACTTCAAATAGATTAAAAGAGCTGCCTTGTTGTTTGTGCGAGCCCAGAAAATTGTGTCGGTGAAAAAACACAGCTGATGTTTAAGTTCATCTGCATTCACACCAGCCAACGGATCGTTTTATCCCACACTGAGATCCATTTGATGCTTCGCTGGATGTAATGGTGGGAAGGCAGCTCCTGCAATCTCTGAGGGCACCAGTGCAACATCCAGCACATCTTCACTTCATATTTCCTGGGAAATTATATCTCAATCTCACTGAGGCAGTTTCCAGCTTCTCCAACACAAATGTGGCAATTATTTTCACTTAAATTCACTTTTACTTACAGATTCTCATCTTTTGGCTTGAGATACTAAATTGTATCATGCCATCTAAAATAAGATCCACTCTAAAGTCCAAACACTGGCTTTTTTTGGAGCTTTCAACGATTATCACTCAGTCTTTTTTAAGATTACAATGAATAAACATGCACATCGTGCAGGTGTAACAATGTAATATCATATAGCCAACATACATATTAAACTATGACCTCTCACAGTGGGCATTCCATCCATTTCATAACCTCTTTCTCCACCACAGAACTTCAAAATAAATATAATAATACATAGAAATGTTGTTATATACTCTATCACACACCTTCATCTGCAGGTGGAGTTATTTAAAACTATATTACTACATATATTGTATTATTATAACACTATTTTAAAATGCCATAACAATCCGGAGTAGTTTCCAAGAAACAAGCGAATCAGAAACGATCTGATAATGAATGAATCATGGACTGAGGACTGTACAGGAGACAACGATGACTTGGGACTTGAGATACTATATTAATGAACCATTAGGCAATAATTAGTTCATAAATATCACTCTCTTCATTGGTCGTTCTGATTAATTCTGAATCAGCCTCTGAGTGGTCCAAAATTAGTGAGGACTCATTAATTATTAAGTATTTAAACATGAAACAAGTAAAATTGTGCCTCTTATAATTACTTCTGTACCTTCATGACTTCATTATTATAATCAGGAGTTCAAAGTTACTCAGTTGGGAACTTATTATAAAGTGTTAGATATGGTAGTTATCAATGTTTGACAAAATGATCTCAACTTAAGGTCCATTTGCTCCATTTACCCAAATCACACTGCCCTAAGTAATGTATGGAGTTCATTTAAAGTCTATTTTAAAGACTATACTTAGAAATGACATGGTGAATTATTCCACTACATGGCAAGCATGTACAGAAGTTTTCTGTAAAGAGTTCCTTTCTCTGTTGTCACTTGTCCAGTTTTACAGCATTATTCAGATAACTGACTTACAGTCCACATTTCAACAACCACAGCTATTTGAAGCTTCTTTTCAAGTTTCCATAAGGTTAAGAAGTTATGTAAAATACTGCTTTATATGCCATGTACTGTATAGGTTAATATGACTAGGTAACAAAGACATGTATTTCTCAGTGAGGTCTTCCGGTAGAGTAAGATCACCTCGTTCTACCGGCTGTCAGCTGCAGCTCATGACAGGAGTCACATTCAGCAGGCAGCACATGAATGACACCTCGTGTGATTATCTGTTTCTGGAGTGGTAGTTTCCATTTCAGCTGTTACACCGCCCTCATTGTACAGTATTATTACACTGTCATGGTGAAGCTGTTTCCCTCCGTTGTTGCAGATACTGACTCCTTCGATCATTTCATAAATTAAATCAAACTTACGAGGCAGCGGTGAAGCCACTGCGGGTTCAGATGAGGAGGTTGAACTCATTAACATAGTTAAGCGCTGCAACGCTGCTCTCCAAGGCACTGCTCTGTGGTGTTAATTAGGTCACAGCTAAGCTGACAAGCTCCACTGAAAGTGAGTTAGTTTATTTCTCACTATAATGACGGTAGGGCAGAGGATAATCCTTCGCTCTGTGATTGGCTGCAGTCTGAATATGAGGGCATCTTATTAGCGTGTAATGGATTTAAATACCATCTTCTTCTTGTTTATTTTCTAGGGTTCAGTTATTGATGCTCACCCAGACCTCTGCATGATCATCTGTCACCAGGTTGCCATAGTCAGTCACTGGTTGCCATGGAGATGGGTGCAGATTTGTCAGTGTCGCTGCAGGTGGGAGCGGCGAGACTCCAGGTTTTAATGTTTGTGTCAACATCTCGCACGTGGAAGTTATCTCAATTTAAAAGAAGAAACATTCTGCACCACAGCGTGTTTCTTTCTTACAATTTCAGATATCATGTGTCTTTAAAACGTGCCATTTCCAGCAGGACAAACAGGTTGTGGATGTGTGGGAATATGCACCTAAAGCCCATGAAGTATTCATGTAACCCGTTTCCCTCTGTCAAATGTCTCACCAGAGACACAGTATCAGCCTCATTGCCTTCCCTGGGCCCCATCAATAGAGTGAAATTAATACCACCTTAAGTATCTTTAGGGCAATCTTTCTTTTTCAGAGGCAATGAGATTACATGTATCTCTATTGACTCGCTGTTATACAGTATGTAAGCGATCTATTTTAATAGGATTAAGCCATGTTGTATGAGGACTCTTAATGTGTGAGCAGCACAGATTTTTAATGTCTGAACCTTTGGCTCAAGAGCTAATGTTGTCTACTCACGATTACCTGAGTCGGAGTCTCACGAGCTGCAGCGCCAGACAGCCAATCGAATCATACGCCACTAATTAACTTTCAAGACTATGCAGAGTCATTTCATTACCAGTGCTGTTTCCCTTCATCATATCTCTGCCGCTCTGTTTCAGCAATCAGTCTCTGGAAGATTGAAAACTAAATTGAGTTTGTGCGTAATGCAGCTCAGCCGCCAGCGAATGCTAATTTTGCTGTCAGCGAGTAAAACAACACTGAGTGGGAAAAACACTACCTGTGCATGAGACTATGCAGCAGCACTAATATGAATATCTTTTTCATTAATATATAGTGCTCCAACTCTGCTTTGATACACTGATCAGATCTCTGCTGTGTTCAGGATTTGATGCTTTCATGCATTTTTTATGTCTAAAATCAACCGTCTCCCTGAAACTGTGTTTATATACGACTAATTTGCAACAGCAAATGTGTTTTTTGAGGGAAATGTAATACCGCCCAAATGTTGTTTTTATTGACTTGATGAGAAAAGATTTCCATCAATGTATTTGCAAAAGTTTGAAATTTTCATATCAAACATTTCTACAAAATGCTCAATGGCAAAACTTTGTTTCCCTACAATATCCACTTGTATGAAATATATACTATGACAAACATTTTCATGGTTATGTTTAGGCACTTAGAGGACATGTGTTGTTGTTTTGGTTTATTATATAAGAACTGAACATTACAGGAAGAATCAGACACTATTAAATTGAGACCAAATGAACAGTGATGTGTTCACACAGGCTCCAACAAATTAAGTGTGCATACAATCAAACCGCATTGTGGTGCTTACAGGTGTCACGAATATGTGCATATATGCAGGAGGATGGGATGGATGGATGGGTAGTAAATGTTGTTTTATTTTAACTTGTGCATAAAGTTAACTTATGTAACATACTTAACTTATGTTATATAACTTAAGTTATGTGTCACATGTACCTATTTTAAACCAAAAATGATCATTTCTAAACCTAACCAAGTAGTTTTGTTTCAATTCATGTTGACCACATTTTTAAAACTGTGATCTTAATCAGAGACTAAATATGTCTACCTAATATGTTCTCTTAAAAGGTAATTCACAATGAAGTTTTGTTTTAAGAAAACATGATTTTTCAGAAACAGGATTCGTTCATTAACTCTGAAATACATTTTTTTTTGTACTATAATGTGGTTGCTTACCTCTGAAAAAAGACTGAATTTGAAAAAGAAACAAAATCGGCAAAGTGATCCGTAATTTACACCTCTAGTACAAGGTTAACAAGGTTAAAAACCTCATACGACAGCTAGCAATGATGTTTCCTATAAAACACATTTTCACAATGGATTTAAAGGAATATAAGCGTCCTTTCTAGAACACAGAGTTACTGAAATCTAGTGTGCATTCATATACTGTCTCGTACAGACACAGGGTCCTGTGGTTGTCTGCAGTAAAAGCTGGTTCTGTGTCCTGTTAGAGCTGCAGGACAGTGTGACGGAGCGTCCTGACCGCTGGTCAAGTAGCCGAGTCTGATGACTTAATTAAGGTCACAGGCTGAGAGCACAGTTTGCCCATCTCTGCCTCATTAGCATACCTCTTTGTTCAATATGCTGATGTGAGGCAATGATTTACAGTTAATCAGCCTCACAGTGTTACACCTCTGATTATGCCAATGTGTATTACTGAAACAGGCTCTGTAATTGGATATTTGGTTTTGTGATGGCCAAAAGGTTTGGAAAACATCATCTGTAACAGTTTACACACGCACACAGCTTGCACCCTCCATCGCTGGAGTGTTGAGCTCATTTACCCAGCACTGAGAGAAAGGTGATAGCTGACAGTGTGAAGTAATCTGCTCTATTGATCATGCTGTCAGACAGGGACTTCAGTAACTGCAAAAGCAAACACAGCGGACGTTAACCCTTTACTCTGCGGCACAGGAGGCGCACAAAGGTTATACAGATGCTAACGAAACATGAAAGCGTTTTAAACACTAAATTTGCTTTCATAACATCACACCTCCCTCTCTCTGTGTGAATTTGTGTCGGTCCTTCGGCGTGCTTTTACCTGTAAGGAGAGGAGTGTGCTGCGGGGATCATTTACTGACACTGGCGTCTACGGTTTTGGAGATCAGAGGGCGAATCCCGAGGGGGTGTTGATGCAGACTCGCGCTTTGGTTTGAGGATCTGTATTACGTTGCTCCGTCAAGCCCCTCTTCCATCAAGTTCAGGGAAACGGAGCCCGTTGTTACCCATAAGCCCATGTGTCATTGAATATTTATCATGTATCTGATTTGAGGGGGAGAGATTCCTGAGATGTGGCAGCGCCCCCTGAGGCCTGCAACTCAACACCGGGTAATAGAAGCCCTAAAATGTGGCTGTCATTTTCTGCCTCTGGGACATGGTTAATTAATTACATGTTGGCCTCTACACTTAACTCTCCAAGCAAACCTCTCTGCGTTATTTCACGAGTTTGTCCCAGCTCTGCCAGCGTGGTACAGTGTAATACTGTATGTATTCATCTGAGGGAATACAAAATGTAGCCCAAATCCTGAGAAGACGCAGAGCAGCCTGAGCATTTCCTCTGACTGTCAGCCAGCGTACTGTATCTCTCGCTGTGCCGTTATTAATCCAACTAAAATGAAGGAGTCTCTTTGTCTGAATGTCTGTCTGCCCTTTGATTTTCTTGACGTGCTCATCCGATTGACTTCACATCCTCACTGAGGACCCGAGGAAGTGAAGTGTCGAGTGTGAGACATGCAGGACACATTTCTTAGCGTAGTGTGTATGTACACACTGTGTAGACTATTAACTGTTACACCACTGAACGGCATGCTGGGTAAAGCTCAGTAAAAAACAGATGATGAAACAATGATTAACACATTTTATTTGTACAGCGCTTTAAAAAAGTCCTCAAAGGTGATTTCACAACACAAAGTTTAGTCCAGCTCAATCAAATTCTGGTGCGGTTCAATCTATGTTACACTTTGTTTGGTCACTTATGATCGCTCCAGTCGTACTCTGGTGTGGACTAAAACAACCAATTCAAGACCACCTGCAAGAGGCTCCAAACAAACCTCAGTGTGGATCGATTACACTGAGAACAGAATGTGACCCAATTACAGAAAATTAAGCAAAATGCAGCAGGTTGTGGGCTACCTGCACAGGAATTTTGTGAAATACACAGATAGTAACAGATGCAACATGACTGACAAAAAGGTCAGATATTTGATTCACCTGGGCCAAAGAACACGTACAGGAGATGCTGAATAAAGTCCACAAAATGATGTTTATAAAGCCAATCAATGAGCGTCACCAGGACCCAAACATGAATATCTGTGGAAGATTTCATGGCAAATAATCCAAAAGCAATCCAAACAACAAAGTGATGGTCAAGTGTGAGTCAGACATACGAGTAGATCCATTCAAACTATTTAAATGTTAACAACTCAGTTGTTTTGCAAGCCGCTGTTTCAATTGTGTAAAACAAAAGCAAAGCTTGTCTCTGGTGTGTTTGATCAAACTGCATCTCAAATCTACAACCATCAACAACAAGTGTCGACCTGATCCACTACAGTAAGCTGATTGAAATTCCATACCATACCACCATATCAGAGATTCTTTGAACAGCATGTTATTTTCCCTTTTTTCACAGCAGGACTAGCAGACAGACACTAAATGACAGTGTTTGTGTGTGTGTGTGTGTAGCGCGCTGACGTCACACTGTATGTGTAGCACACTGTTAGCACTGCATGTGTTTGATGTACTTTCACTCCTGTGCGTTTCAGTTAGAGCCGCTCCGTTGTGGAGGAGATCGATTTTCTGCAACAGGAACATTAGTGATTCTCGAGCCAAGGGTATTAAACTCAAATCATTGTGTTCTATTGTTTGGCATGTCTTATTGATTATTTCCTGGGTTTCACTGGCGAGAGTGAAATATTGTAGCCTCAACAGTCTTGCACACAAAGAATTAGATCCATTGGAAAACAAATAACTTGTGCAAAGTGATACAAAATATCTGTTTAGATGGAATCATTTCATTCGTGCTGTGTTGGTAAATAGACCTGAAACAGCATGTAATACCAGATTCATAGGTCACTATAGGTAATAGTGTATACAGACGGGATTAAATGGAAATGCAGTCATCCCATGTGAGGCTGCCCTGCGGCTGCACTGTGCTCAGATTTACAGTGTGAGGAAACTGACAGCAGCATCACTGCAACATGTTAATACAGCAACACTCTGCAGTGAGACGGCGACGGCGTGAGAGAAGAAAAAAAACTGTTCAATTATTGATCCACTGGCTCAAATCCCTCATTATTTCATAGTAGCAGTTAGGGGGCAGTCCCTAAAGACGCGGCGGCAGAGTCTTCACAGTACACCAGCTCACAGAGACGCACTGTGCATGATAACTATGATGAAACCCCTTTTCAGCTAAAATCAATATTCTGATCCATGAGTCACTCTTGCTGTCCTCTCCCTTGAATTAGACACAGCAGGTACTGAGAGAAAATGTCCTTTTCTGAAGGTGCAATCGCAAGAACAAAGATTTTTTCCAAAACATGGTGACATTGCATCATGTTGGCGAAGCTGACGAAACTGACCCTTTCGCAAACACGTTCAACAACTTCAAATTTCACCTCCCTAAAATTTTTTTAATTTATTTTGTTATCTATGGTACACCATCTAATTATGCAGATTTTATTGCAGGAAACAGCAGTTTTGCCTATTGTTGTTGCTGCACTCATCACTGGCGCATTGTTCTTAATGAGTTTTAAATGTGAGTCTGTCAATACTGTGTGAATCTTCTGGGAGGATAGATAAGCTCTGTCCCTATTGTCGCACAACAAAGCAAAAAACCCATTATTTAAGACAAAAGTTAAACCAATAAACTTTATAAATTATGTACCGATTGGTGGCTTTTTCCTGCCTCTATTCATCTGATGCGCTTTGTTTTTCTATCGGTGTGACATTTACTGTATCGGCGTTATTGAATGTGTCACTCACAGACATTGTTTCCGTGACTGATGCATTTAGAGTCAAAACGAAGCATGAATTCTTTACCCTGAGCGCTTATACTACAGCACAAACAACACGTATATTTGACAGCCTACACTGGATCGTCTCGTGCAGAGCTGAGCCAGGGGAATGTGGCGCGGAAAATATGGTTATTTGCCCTCAATTCAAATGCATCACTAAGCCTTGTTTTGTTTATGCCCGTTGAATTCTTCATTGAAGACTGAAACCTGCTATTATCCTCCGTCCCCTCGCTGAGTTATTCATCTGGGTCTCCTGTCGTGTCTCCTAAATAAAAAGCCCACAGCGCCTCGCCAACCTCCCTCTCCTCAAGCACCTCAGGGTGTCTCACAAAGCAAATGGTCACACCGGGGCCTGTCAGCCCTCTCCAAAGCCCATCCTTTGTACCAGCTCTGCTCCAGTCTCACCCCTGCTGCCCTGCACCTCACTACAAATGTCAAAGAATATTGATTTGGCTCAGAGTGACAAAGTCTTCACTAACATAGCTGCCTTTGTACTACTGCAATAAAGAAAAAGACCTGACCTTCATACACGCCGCAGATAGACACTATCAATATTTCAACCCACAGTGTAAATTGTCTGCTGATTTTTTATTTGTCTTGTATGAATGATTCTGCCAGTTGAAATATCACGGCGGTACAGTAATTGCAAAAACGTTGCCATGTTGTAAGCAAGCCTCATAAACGCTGCTCCTCTGATGAACCCGCCGTCTCTTTCAGAAACCAGCTTCTGAAGCATCACAAATATTCCTATGAGCCTCTTAGCTCCTTAGATATAAACAGCAAGGGAAGCAGAAGACATCATCTAAATTTCTGACTGATATCAGCTTCAAAAAGTGCATCAGAGGAGAGCCGCAGACCAACCAAACAGAGGGAGAACAAAGAAAACAAGTGCCCAACAAGTGGGTATTGGCATTAGAAAAAAGCTAAACTTTCACTTCCACGAGATTCATATTTCAGCATCAAACGGGTGAATATAGATCTGCCATGTCATCAGCGGCGGCCATTATTTGAACAGACTAATGTGTTTCGTGCCATGGTTACAAAAATCCAACACAATGTCCGATAAACTGTCCCATTATTTGTCGGCGTGAAACAAAAGAATGACATTTATCAGAAATGTAATGACTACGAATTGTTGCGCTGAATCGATGTGGCACGATGCCCAGTTCCTTACGTCTTGCTTGGCTGATATCTAATTGTTTCTGCAGAAAACTCATTAGGAGTCAGTTGACTGGAAATTCTCGCAGGAGAATCACTGCAGTCATCTGATAACCTCCACGTTCCCTTTCAGAGGAGTTTATTCGAAATCCTCTTACAGAGACAGCGAGAACAAAAAGCCTGTGATTTCCCTGAGGTGTAATGATATTAGTACACCTGATTATAGTGTAGGAAGTCACATACAAAATAGACTCAGTGTACACTGTATATTGCTCGATGGCAGTGTTGTATGCTGTGACATGGAGGTGACTTTCCTCTGAACACAGAGTAATAAATCTGCGGTGCAAACAATGACTGATCCTCAGATCAATCATGTTGATTAAATGGGTGTGTGGGGAAATTAATAAACCTTCTTTTGACGTAGTAAAATGATAGTTTCAATCGTTTGAATTTCATAAAAATCTAACTTTGATGTCTTTAACTCTCTGATGAGCGTGATGCTGTATTTAAATGCCTCATCAGGTTTTTCCTGCAGTCATCAGTCTGAGTTGAGAGGCAGTTTGCCCTCTGCCTGTACTTGCACATGTCCCTCTCCTCCTGCCCTGCTCGCTCAGGGGAGCACTTCTCTGTAACGCTAGATGCATCCGTTGCATCTTCATCCCTCATTATTTTACCCCTCAAAGACCTTTGCTGGAAACAGGAGATGCTGCAATCTGAAAGAAAGGTTTAACTCTTTGTTGTGTCACACTGTGACCTGTGTTGTCTCATTTTCTGTCTAGACGTGCTTTGAAAAACTCACCTCAACTTAGGAAATGCACGGTTTTTAAATGGGGAAAACAACAGATTTTGTTGTTGAACATACAAATGCAAAGGAAATATCCTCTCTGCACAGCTGCCATTAAGATGTTCAGAGAGTAGGGATTTGGCTACTTGCATGTAAAAGATGCCACTCAAAGGGATAAAAACACATAGAATTATCAGCGACTGAGCAGTTCTCCTCGGATATATGGAGCATGTTCATGTCTTTCAGATCATTTTGTTTTTTTTACCCACTATTGGTTAATTCTCACCACTGTTATCAGTTCCAGATGCAGCAGCGGACATTTTCAGCAAAAAGGCACCAAACAGATAAAGTTAGCAACTAGCTGCAGCATTTAGCTGCCAAATATTTTCTTCAGGAGTTGGTAGAGACCAAAATAAGAGCTTAAAGAGAGGACTTCTATTTGCAAGTGGCCAGGCACACAACTTCAAATAAATTCTGTTGTTGCTGCGTATCTTTATCCATCTTGTCACAGCCGTCAGTCTAAGATACTGACGCAAGAGGCACGTTAGTGTCTGTTAGTACACCAGGCTAGTACACTCAGTGCTCCTGAAGTCAGATTACATGGTATAAAGAGTGAAAAAGTCCACACAGGGTCAAACAAACACAGGACTGATCAAGGGGAACACTGTTTGAGTCCTGTGCAAAACCAAAACATGACAATGACTAAATTATTTGGACTACTTAACCAACTTTAACTTAACCTAGAAGTTGTCTTTCCCAAACATAACCAAGTTTTGTTTCAATTCACAGCATTAACAACATGTTCCATATGCTTTAAACTGCCACTGCTGAGGAGCATTGTAATTTATAATCTAAACTAAGCCTTCCTATGTGACGCTTTGTGAAAGAGACCGTGTTAGAAAGAAAGGGTACACTTAGAGAATACTTTATTATAGTGCCCCTTGTGGCCTAATTGATTTTCTGTGTGCGCTCTCAACTACTTTTTACATTTAATGAAAATATTGTCTTGCGTATAAACACAGTTATCGGTCTTAATGTCAACATTTCCCTTCATTCATTCTTTTTCTCAATACAAGACGTGACCACAGTCAGTAAATGAGTTTGAAAAAAAAAAAACTAATTTAAAATCCTTGTTAAAGCTTCGAAAATCAATTGCAGATGCGGTCGAAATTGCCTTGCTTACATCTGATTAAATAAATCAGTCTGATTGCACCACTAACAGCTAAAACTCAATTGCCCGGCTGATGGTTTCTCTCTGTACTTTACTGCCTGATCTGTTCCACTTCTCAAAGACTCAGCCGCTCCGTCCCCAGAGGCTTTCACTCTGCTACATAATGATTGATTGCCATTTCTATTTCATTTAGGAGCCAGGCAATAGAACAGGTAAATGAATTGTGGGTGTGTGCATCTATTCTATGAGTGGGATTTTGAATACGGGGTATAAATTATCACAGTTTGACTGACATTTAATACCCCCACATTATTTTAACTGACAGACTACAATTATTCCCTCCCGAACAGCTCGGCTCAGTTTGATTCTGTCACAGATGACAACCGAACACTCCAGATACACACAGAAATAGAAATAGACGTCTAATTCTTGTGAGATAAATATTGTTTTGTCGTTTTTTAATTTAGTTTTTCTATTTCAGGTGTATGGGGGCCTAGTGTGGTTGAGCGATCAAAATTATGGCGTCAAGAACGCTCTCCTGAGTGTCACACAGGAAAATGTCCAGTGACAATCTATTAAAATCACTAGAAACTTTTTTAATTTGCAGCATGACGGCAATCTGTATAATATTCTAAGGGAAAGTGAAGAGTGATTCACCACTGTTGGCTTGTTGCAGGATTTCGGGTCGTTCCAGGTTGGAATGCCAAAGAAATCCATCAAATAATTATGTTGTGAGGTAAAATCAATAGCGTGTTAAATAAATGATGTTGTTGAGTCAAAGGTGCATTAAATAAATGGTGTTAAGTGTGATGTTGGAATTAGTTCTAATCTAATCCGACGTGATGCCGCTGTCGCTGCTCTAAACTGATCCTGATCCCTTAATTGGACCTGAGAGGAATAAGGGATATGTAGCATTTTTCTACAAAACATTCACTAGATCATGAGCCTTCTTAATGGAATTAAATGCAAAATGAAGTGCTTAGACATGCTAATGAGACAGGAACACTGATTATCGACCGACTTGCTGTTGTAAAGATAAATGGAAATGCATTAAATCTGAAACTAGTGGTAAAAAATCTGCAGCAAAGTCTGGGTTTGGCGTCACTCTTCTGTAGAAACTAACTTGTCGTCTGCGGGAGGAAGTCAGCGAGGAAATAAAAGCTGCAGTCATTATTAATTGTCAGAGTTCGTTGTGCTGAGTGATCAATCTGTTGCTGAAGTTGGAGGTTGGTAATGGAGTTGGCCATCTGACTTTAAGACTAAATCTCTGCAGCCTGACTCACATATTGATGAGCAGCTGCTGCAGAGACTAAAGAGTTACTTACTTTACTGCAGCCTAATGGCTCATTTCTACTTTTCTTTTCTGGCAACGTCATTTTACTTGCAGATTTTGTGGCTGTATGTCCGTTTTTGCATCCTTATGCAAATTTCTCTAGTGTATTAAGAGAAAATGTCCTTCTGTGTGTCACAAGCTATAGCTTTGTCTATTTATTGGGTGTTTATGTGGAATTTGTCCGCAGTAGAAAAAAAAGAATATCGATGTATTTAACCATCGTCTCCTGTCTTACAACTGACTGCCAATCAGTTTCCTGAATTTTCAACTCTTCAATTTTTTCAAAGGTCAGTGCTGTAAAGTCAGTTTACAATTTCTGAACAGCGCAAATTAGCATGTTAAAGTTCAACAAAGTCGAATTCTACTCAAAAGCTCTGCACGGATTTCCTTCCAAGTGAATCCACCGTATTGCATAAAAATTAGTTGGTTTTGTTCTGAAATTTCTCTGCAATTACGCAGTTGGGCGTATATACACAAAATATTTACACTCGATCTTTGTATGAGCGTACCGTGTCGTGCATGTCACATTTGCATGTACTCGCATTATGCGGAGCGCTGATTAGATCGATGTCAGGGGAATAAAGAAGCAGTAGCTGCAGGAAACAGGTGGCTCTCGCCTTCAGACCCAGTGAGAGTACTTTGGTTGTCTGCCCTGGACTGAGCTAAAGTTGGCGGTTTGGATCACTCTGGTTGGCTTCTGGGCTTAGTTCCGCTACGCGCAGGGTCAGTGTACCAGAGTGCCATAATTACATTTGGCTCCCACTCCCACAACAGGATTAGGTGATTTGTGGCCAAGAGGCCTTTATAATTGCCCCTGATTACCAGTTGCCAGTGCAGTGTAGAGAAAGGTCAGTTGGTCTGCTGTTCAGACACCCTTTTGGCCCATAATCCCTCAACACCCCGTGTCTGTGTCGTCCCCTCCCCCCTCCACACCTCTGAACATTGAGCCCGATGTGGATCATCACTTTTGTCTGATATTGTCTGAATCCTAATTGTCACTCTTTTCCCTTCACTGCTCAGCGGCTAGAAAACAGAAACAAAGAAAAACTGCAGCTGATGTGAAGCCTTACCACCATGTATGTGGTCTCCTTTCAGAGAAGGTCGCTCATTATCTGTGGCTGACAATATATGACCTTGTTTGGTACCACAAGAAAAAAGACATAGCAATGATGCATTGTTTGAAAGAAATTGCTTCTTTCCTCTTTCTCATTTTCGCCTCTCGTTAAGCTTCGTAAGGGCTTTGAAAATTCCCTCAAGCCTCCTCAGTGTTTTTCTCCCGTAATGGTGGGATTCTTCCCCCCTTTTTTTTAATTCCAGCCTTTGTTTGCTGCTGAAAAGGGACGGCTTGTACAGAAATAATTAGCTGCATTATGTGTAGAGATATATGCATCTCCCTTCTGAGGTGAAAATCCTCCTATTCATCTTATTTTGTGGAAGTCCAGCAGATTTCTCGACTCAAGCTTGTCAGCACTGAAGGCTTCACTACACAGAGCTGAATACAGTGAGAATGTGAGATATTGTCATCGTACTTCATTGGCATTATTCAAGACATTTTGGATAGTAGATATGATTAGCATATTCAGATGAATATCATGGAAGTACTGATGTGCAACTAATTTATCAAACTGACTCCTTTCAGAATTTGCCTATGTATGTTTCTGTCTCTTTTTCCTTCCATTCGTCTATCTGTTTGGTTGATATTTCTTTTTATATTTATACCCATAGAACTGAATGAGAGTAGGATTGACATTGAACTCTTTGCTGTGGTCATGTCCAGCAGAAAACGGTGACTTGTAAAGAAGTTAGCCAGCTACAATGATCCCAGTTCCTTACCATGGCAACAGTACACATAAAAATGGCCGCAGCTCTCTAAACATCCTGCTATATCGATTTGAAAGGGAATGTCCATTATATTTTCACACTCCATTAAAACTACTTTGCTTAGTTCTGCAGTTACCAATAAAGACTCTGGATCAGCTGAAAAAACATACACATTGACATTTTTATATATCAGTTTTGCCAAATATAAGTGTAAAATTAAAATCAGCTTTATTGGATTATGCTGATCTTTAGTATGTTCTTTTTTTTTGTTTTTGTTTTTTTACTATAATTAGTCATTTTCTTTTTCACCGACCTACTTTTTACTTTTAATACCTCAAGATCAGGTGCTGCAATTCAAATTACACAGTAACTAGCTGGCAAGTGAGCAGAAAAGTCTAATGGTTGACTTAAAGTAATACATTTATGACTATTCCAATCATAGGAATTCAACCTGACTCTAAAGTAAGCCCAAAAATAGATGATTCCATGCAACCAATTTGTCTTGCACATGTGTATGAATTGTGCATCTGGATAAAATATTGAAAGTCTCCAGCTATCCCATCTATCAGAGGGGTACTTGAGCCATGTGTGGAAGTACGTGGGACAATAAAAGATTTATCTATATGTTGCTCCTTGTATCTTCCTTTGCAGCCCTGTATTTTCACTGAGGCTGATATTTGCAGTCTCAACACAAAGCCTTTTGACTGCTCTTTGATGACTACTTTGTCCCCTGTAAAACCACTTTAGCTGCCTCTGGATGTAGCACTCTGAGCAAGGCTTATAAAAGATTTACGTGAGAAATGCAGTTTGAAAAAGTGTCGGCAATGTATTGCAACATGTGTGTTATTGTTCATTGTTGGGTGCAGCCAGCCTCCTCCTGAGATCCTCGGCTTTTCAGATAAAGGATAATGTGAATGACCCAGTGTGACTGTTTGTTCTCCAATTTGTTCTGCAGTTTCCCTGGATCCTGAGAGGTGCCTTTGGCTTGGAGCTGCCTCTGAAGCTCACTGAATTGCTTAACTGGGTGAGAAATGAAGATTTATCTGCACATCTGTGAGGCGCTCTGGGTTCTCCGTCACACAGTGTGTCTGAACTTCTCGCTGCGCACAGATGACAGTAAGTGAAGAAAAATTACACGTTTTAATTTCTACTCAAGCTGAATTTGTACAAAGATGATTTTATAAGCAACAATTCTCACAGCTTTGCACACGCAGTGTAAAATAGTGACTCAACTTATTCTGAACTTATTTGGACAATTTTATTTATTCAGGCTCAAGCCCCACATATCGCCCAAACTGCCACTCCACCTTCATTTCCTGCCAGGCCCCAGCGCGGGCTCTCCCTCATCTGACCTCTCACACAGTGAACCCCATGAATGGACAATAGTGCCCTTCAGTGGGGCCCCATGACCATAGCAAAGCCTGCAGCTGGAGCACATAGCGAGGCTGCCCTGGCCCGAGGGCACGCCAACAGCTGAGAAAGATCACTGAACAGCCGAGGGGATTTTTTGGAAATGCTCGGGGAATCACAGATGTGAGGGATGAAAAGTGGCCTGGAAGCCATGCGAGAGGATCAAGAGTTGGAGCTGTTTATTAGATGCAGAGGAGAAAGCGGCCTTTAACAGGTGCTCAGGGGCTGGATGGTGGATCTGGGGCTAAACTGCAGGAGGATGAACCTCTGGAAAGCCCCGGGCTATTTTTCATCAAACAAAGGAAGCAGGGGATTAGGGCAGTTACAATAAAGTCCGCTGGATTTCTAGCTGCATGTGAAAAATAATTATGTTTTTGGGTGAGAGGATGGAAACTCATCCTGTTTTTGTTGGTCATATGAGTAAATACAGAGGTTGAAAGTAACTAAGTACATTTATTTTACAACTTTTGGCTATATTTAAACGTCCTAGTATCCAAACATTATCGTTGCACATCTGGGTGATGCTGTAAAGAGTAGTAGCCTGCTGGAAGAGTTTCAGTCCACAATCAGTCTTCTACACAACTCAATCTGCTTGCTGTGCTAACTTCAACATGTATTTCTAACGCTGTGCAGCTAAAAGTTTCTGGAACTTTGGTCCCACATTTCGCGCATCAGTCTAAATACGTTTTATTCTGTGTGCAGCTCTGTGCACCAAACCATAACGATTCAGCATGAATAAAGGAACCAGGAACTGTTAGTTTTGAGGTACTTGTACTTATTTATCATCAAACTAAATAGCACACTTTATACTTTTACATATTTGCTGTACAGTAGCTTTATACATAAATATCCTCTGTATATTTGTCTGTATTATATATATTATACTATACTGTGCATATCCTCTGCATATAAAACAACAAAAAAAGATAACAAAAAAGAAAAAAAACAATGCAATATTATTAATAATAAATGCCAAGTATTTATGTGTATAAGGTGTATATAATGTATGTATATTATTTATGTATAATTTTTATTCTTTATTCTGTTTTTATATCTTTGTAAACTCTCCTGCCTGTAGCTGCTGTGGCTAGTCTTATCTTAAAATGAGTAAAAATAAACTAGACTAAGAATAAAATACAATGTATATAAACCCCCTGAAAAGTATTTATAAAATCCATAAAGTACAACAAAAAATATTTTGGTACATAAAGTATCTATGACTAAATAAGCAAAAGTTAACATAAAAAAAGCATCCTTAGCAATCATAAGCAAACAGTCCAAAAACTGTGATCAGATTGGAAATATGTGACAAGCAAAGTACTACCAAAAGGACAAAATATATAAATCTTGTGAAATTGGAATGCACAGTAAGGAGATGATTAAGAAAATAGGTAGAAAAAGGTTTTCAGCACCTTTACAGAGGCCATATTGGCCTCACTTACCGACCACAATGAAACATTTTGAGCTATTCTGATCCATTTATTTTCCTCGTTAAGGTAGGTCAGGTATTTCGCTTTGTTTGACCAAATTGTGTGCTTCATGTGGCTCACCGAGAGCTGGTTGGTGCTTTTAATGCTGCTCACTGATGGAGTATTGATCTTTGCATTGCTTGTGTAATGAGTGATCAATGTCTCTTAGCGAACACGTGTCTGTAGCACGCTGTCAGCGCGGCGCAGCTCCTTCTGACATCTTTCTATCGGAACCTTCTGCCATCAAAGCTGTTGCTGTTTGGTGATTTAGGAGCTTGTTTTGGTTCCTCGCTTTTTTCCCCTGAAGGCTTTCTAATTAGATAAGAAAATCAATTATGACTAAAAACACACCAAACATGTCTTATCTGCATTTGCCAGGAAGTTATTTGGTAGTTTGTGCCACGGGGCACACGCAGGCAAAAATAATATATGCTAATGAAAAGCAGGGAGGAATAAAAGTCAGTGTGGGAATGGATCCATTGGTTGTAGTCTTTGGACCAGATAAACATGATTGAAATGCTGCCATCATCATCGTCATCATCATCATCATCATAAGGCTCCCTTTTCCTCAAGTCCTGTAATGATACTGCCGTCCAAGAAGCCATTTGCTCCAGCCAGCCCGGCTGCACAGTGAAGTCGTCCAAATACTTGCCGGCGCCCTCGCTCTGCCTCTCCAAATGAGTTTTCATTAGCATAATGTTGTGTGCTGCTGCTTGGTGATTTCTTTTAATCAACCCCGGAGTCAGTGGTAATTAGTAACAGACGACTAATGGATTCTGATGGACACTCTTGGCAGCCCCTGACTTATCGTCGGCTGATTTGATACTAGAGGAATATCAATGGCAGCTGCGCCTAACAAATGTATTCATATCATGGGATTGTAGCTGAATTAAAATAGGTTGACATCAATTTTAAAACAGCTGTCTGCTAGTGAATTCACCACATTTTGATATTCACTCCAACCTCCACCATTTGTCTCATCCCAGGTTGTCTGCAGCACATTTTAGCTCATTGGATCTCAGATTTGACATTAACCTAATCTTACCCCGCAGGAAAAAAAACCTCTCCTCTGAGCCGATTGGAGGAAATTGACATTCCCTGCGCTGTTTCCATCTTTGACGGTGTCTCACAGCTTTGTTTCTCCACAGGACATGAGGTGATTGGAGCTCTGAAAGGTAATAGGAGGAATAATATCCTGCAGTGCAGAGACACAGAGTGAAAGACTCGGTGCTTCTGCAGAAAGGAGGGTAAAAAAAAGTTGTTAAAATTCATAGGACGAAAAAAGGAATCAACTGCAGAATATATTACACAGCATCAACTGTTCCAAGGACAGGAAAGGTCAGACTGCTCGTCTGGCACGCTGTCTAGCAGTCAATGGGACTTTTGGGACTACATTGTACAAGAAAAATCGAGGATTAAAGCAGCAGAATGGCAAGCTCCAAATCCATACACACAATCTGTGATGGCTTCCCTGCTTCGCTGTCCACATATATGTGTCCCCCGACGGCATGTGTGGGCTTTTATTTGTGGCGCAAGCGAGGTTGTCCACAGCAGCTACTGACCCATTTCTCCTTTCATATTTACCAGCCAACGCAACGCCCCGATGCTCCTCTTCACTCGGCTGCTCTGACCTTTGATGGAGAAGACTTAGAGATTATGTACCCTGCAGACAGAGAGCTTGTCTCCAAACTAATCTGTCCTGAGGCTGAGATTGATGCCGTCCAGGGCTTAGAGAAGTTCAATACAGACGTGTTCCTTCAACAGAAATTCACCAGGATGTGCTACAGCAGGATTGCAAATTACAGAAGTTGTTTAATCACGGATTGATAAGAACAATAGTTTCCCGGGAGACCAGACTCCCACGCATTTAGCTCCCAGACACACAACCTCCCGAACGTCATTCTTTGTCGGTGTGTTTGCTTATGGCCCTACTGTTTCTTGAATATACACAGATCACTCACGCCTACACACACAATTCAAAAACCTGTGCTTTCCCCTTCTGCTCCCACAGTGTCTCCACTCTATCGCCCTCTAACCCCCAGCTCCAGACATACACTCTTTTATTCCTCCTTGTTCAAAGTTATGGCAATGCAAGATTGAATTCACACAGAAACCCCACCCAGCCCGCCTCTCCCTCCTTCCCAGGGACTCAGTATTTCAACACAGGCCGGGAGGCTGGGTGTATATATATGAGTGTGAGCCACACCCCGCAGCTGTGCACCTGGAACTGCTCCCATTCCAGCATGGCAGTGAACCCACACACCTGTTCACACCTGAGGCCTGCGCCTCTGGACCGCCACCTCCTCTCCTGTCTTTGTTTCATCCATCACTCATGAGACTGACACGAGTTAAGAAAGCAAGCAGTTT
>CAFUXE010000491.1:261796-291755 GCA_903364295.1 Serranus cabrilla
AAAGTGTGAGGACTATGCAGAGTAATGCCAGGTATGTAATAGCAGGAGCTCCGTGAACCAAACGTTATATGAAGCAACGTCTGATTGATTAGACATTTGTACTATTTCTCACATCTCTGTGTAATCTCACCCAGCCAGTTAAACCAGCACCGAATACCGTTTTAGTGTGATGAATTCCAGGCAAACGGGTAACCCCTTTTCTTACTCGGATAGAAAAAACGTATGATTTTTGTCTGTGATTGCAACAGGTTTTGTGTGATCTTCTCCAGCTGTGTATCCTTTATCACATCACTACTTTACATTCACAACAGTGCGCCGTTGGTTGTTTTAAAAAGCTTTTCAAGAAAGATATAAGAACAGATTCAGTGAGAAAGCGCTGCAGCTGAAGCCCTGGGTGCTGTGTTGGTTTAAGAGGAGAAATGTTGAACTATGTTTGAGACTTTGCAGCATAATTTCCTGTCTGTGTAAGAACTCATCATCTTCCCTGGAATCATGTCTCCCCTTCCAATCTCATACTTTTACTGGCTTTAAAATCCATGAAACAGTAATTGTTGGATATTTCAGGTACTTTTAGTTTATGTATATCCATAAAGTCAGTCTGAATTGGACAAAATCACAATTGTCTTTAGCAGGAGAGACTTTTAAATCCCAACCTTTTTCTGTATTAATTTAGATTTATTGCACTTTTACATAAAAGACCACATATCAGTGATAAAAAAAAAAAAAATCTAAAATCAGAATCACTTACTTGGCTTCTCACGGAGCTTTTGATGATATTCGAGGGCCTTTCTTCATCAAATCGAACTCCGGTGGTCGAAAACCTCTGTGAAAAGCAAAGTAAGTAAAACTTCACATGAGAACAATTTACCACAGACTATTTCTCTATGTATTTCATGAAATATTTATGACTAAATTAGCAGTATTAGATGCCAAAGTTACAAAAGAAACTGAAGAATTCTTGGTCATAAATTAATAAAGTTGAAAAGTTAAATGCTAAACACTTCTGTCGGGACTGTGTGGGTGTGGTTTGATATAATTAGACTGACGGTGTCATCTCCCTGCCAACATAAACAAACAACCCAACAGCTGTCATCAGATTCTGATTAAGATTCTTATATTGTTGAATTAGGATTGCATAACTCTGCAACCCTAGAAACATCAGCTGTACCTAGAAATTATATGTAGCAGCTTAAATACATGCTGTTTCTGTATAAATATACATCTAAGCATGCTGTAAAGACACGTAGCCATGCATACACTGTACATAACAACCTACGTCATGTATATAATGTAATCTATTAGTTCAATGAATACAAAATAATCTATTACATTGATCATTTAGCACTTTTTTGCACTATTGTATTCTTGTTTATAATTTAACATAATTGACTTATAGATGTTGGATATTGTTTGGTTTTTCTTCTTATATATATTTCTACTTTTTTCTTTTTTTGAAAAACTAAGTAGATTAATGTGCATCACTGACTGCTCGCCAGCATTCCCCAAATAAACAAATATTCAGTTCAAAATATTAAAGTTGACTTTATTAGCTTTGATCATTGTGGTTAAATAACAAGGGGTTTTGTTTGTTTGTTTTGAATCCTCTTTTGACCACCTGTCAGTGTCCCATATGGGTGACTGTGTCACTTTGCAGCACAAACACTCTTTTGCTAATGACTTGACCACTCCAAACAAATCTGGGAGGTCTGAGCGCGCTCACTCGCTCCACAGCGGGGCTCCCTGCTCTCCCTCATGCCTGCTGACAGGTACGGTATCAGACCATCTGTTGTCCTCTGTTACTGATCTTTTACCTCAACAAAGTGAATGGATTTAACAGGGGAATCATCTGCATCTGTGAGGGTTAGCCACCGGCATACAAAAACACCACAGAGAAAACACAACAACACAACGGTGGAGGCTCCTGATGCCATCAAAGCTGCAATGTTACACTTGTTGTTCCCTTCTACCTGCTGTTTGTCTCCTAATGGAAATTAGGAGCGTAAACTTTTCCTGTTAATCTGTGGCTCATATGTGACACTGCTGGCTTGAATGTGGATAGTGAAATTTTTTTTATTTTTCTCCTTCACTTGGAAACATTTTCCTGTGGTTGATCAGTCCAAGTTTTTGAAGTTGGAAGCTATTTGATGGCCTAGAGGTCAGAAGCAGTACTGTGCTGCCCACTGCTCCTAGCATGATGTGTTCACTGGTGTGTAATGGATAAAATCTCTACTACTACTGTGTGTGTGCAAAGAAGAGTCCTAAATAATTGAGAAATACATATCTAAAATCTCACTTTTCTTCCCTGTTCTAGTTCCAGTTGCTGATTTTTTAAAACTGAACTGAAACTCATAAATTACTTACAGTGTCAAACTAACTGCAGTCCTAACACTCTCATTTGTGCAGAATGAGGCTACTCTATCATATTAATGCAAACTGCAACTGCAAATAATACATCACATGAAATCAGTAGAGCATGCTCCATTTTTGTGCTTTATTTTACTGCTGATACCAGTAATAATTTGCTGGGGATAAAAACATGTAAATTCACAGATCCAATATCAGATCAATATATATGATGAATAAATAATTCCAAGCAGGACCTTTTGGTATTGTAAGAGCCAAAATGGGATTCATTTATTAATGATAAATATTAAGTTATAAAGATTAGAAACTGCTATTGATAATGTCATTATTATTTCATTATATTGCAAATGGTTTATATGCATAGCTTAAATGATAAAACCGTATTATTTTGCTTTAAATTCTAATGACATCACTGTATTGTTTAACCAGTTTGATGTTAGATAGTGATTGAAGCAGCACAGTTTTTTGACCGTGTGATGGACCTGAATCCTTTTTATTTTTTCAATTTTTAATTAAACATTTCAAACTGAAGGAACATAGTCATGCTTCGTTGCTCGCGTTGCAAACACTGTGAGCTGACTGACAACAACAAGTGGCATATTATAATGGACAGTGAGACGGAGTGCAGCTGCAGTTATTGTTCTGCTGTTATTAGGTGTGAATATTATAGTAACTTGTAACCATTTAATGGTTTATTTTAGGAAATTGTGCAGCTAAAGTGGTAAGCCACTCACATCTCTGCACATCTTGAGTCAGGATAAAGTTAATTAGTCAATGACATCTAACAATAGCCATGTTAAATTGAATGTCTTTTGATATATGCAATAACACCTGTACACTAAAGGTTAATGTTATATGTGGAAACAGTACATTTGTATTACATGAAGCTAGCCATGGTTGCATTGTTTAAGGTGAGGTGGATCAACACAGCTATAAACCACTGTGGGAAACCCTGAATTAAACTCTATTGTAGCTTCAAACTCTGACAAAAACAAAAATCATCTCCAAAGAAAAACACTGATCCAAGAACTGTAGGTACGCCGCCAATATCTGTTTTTTATTTATTTCTTAATTTTCCAAGAAGGACATATTGGTTGGATTATCATCTTGATCTAAGTTTATTAGAGAATAAAGCAGTGTGCGCCTGAGAAAACAATAACGCCAGCAGCAGTGGAATGTCTCAACAATGAGCGCTGTTGTCAGTTTGAATGTCAGCCATGCGTCTCTGCTGGGAACGGATGTATCTTCCCAGTTTGGCACCAATCCCGTTGAGGTGACTCCAAAAAGGAGGCCACCTTTCATTCTGTAAGAATAATAAACTTTCACTCTCTCCTCCCTATTTGTATGTGACCAGTGCTCAGTATTAGCCAAGGCTGTCACTGGTGAGAGCCCAATTAGAGGCCTGTGACCGCCCCGGGGGCTTATTTTCTGCTCTGTGTTTTGGGGAGTCAGTTGCCAAGCACTGCCATGTGCACTGAAATCATTAGCGACTCTCTGGCACGTCACTCTGGGACTCTAAATACTTTAATTCTCTGTGGTTGTCTCTGAATTGATTAATTGGTCATCCACAACTAACACAGGCTTTTCTATCCGAACAAGAATCCAGTGTGTTGATATCCAGCTCTGTTTTACTGTAGATGTTGCTGTCTGACTGGCAAAACCATTGTTCCTTGGTTTTTTATTTGTATCTGTCCCTTTAAAACCCCTTTACCTTAATTATCTAATGCTGTATATAGAAAATAACCACATGCTGTTACTACAAACTTGAAATGTTTGTATTTAAGAATTATGACTTTTAAATCCATGCCAGGTTCAGCTGTAACAACATCTTTGTTAAAGCCGCTCGTACGGTTTTAACTGAGGAGGGAGGAGACATTTGATCTTTTTTAAAGCAAATATATTCTGCACACTTTGACATCATCTGGCACAAATAACACTCCAAGGTCTATTAGCTGACATGGTTTACTAAATCAAGGCTCATACAAAATGATGGCAATAGAAATGACTGAACTCAACTGCTTTGTCAGTATTTTAGAAGACAGCTGGACTGTTAAAAACAGACCAAAAACACTTGTGGTCTCCTGCAACAAGTGTTAGGGGTGCAGGACCACACACGTAGTGCACACACTTTGCCAAAATCTCACTTTTTTTAATTGTTTCAGCGTAAAATAATACGAAATGCCACCTCAACCCTGTGATGTTTCAGCTCCGGCAAGATATATGAACCTTTGCTAAATGTGTTTAAAGCATTTTCACGCCTGAATTGCTTATTGATTGGAAGATTCCTGAGGTCAGTATTTATGATGAATGTAGTCGAATGTAGTATTTATAAGTTGCCATGTTGTCACCACAAAACTGTGGCTAAGAGGGACGCATTTTTCTTGATTGTTTTATTGTAGCAGCGAAATGTTGTATTCAAAAATATGTAATAAAATACATAATACACAAGTTAACAGTCAACTCTCTGCTCAAAGAGATAAAATGAAAGCCTTTTTTGTCATTAATTTTTAATTAAAGTGTTTAAAGCTAGAACAACTTTGGCATCCTGGACCCAAAGAATATTGTTCCAACCAGCCTTTTTCACTAACAATTGTTATTCACCGTACCAATATGTGAATGATAGAAAGTATTTTTAATTTAATGAACGTTATACATCAGTTTCATTTGCCATGCTGCGCGAACCTCCAACCAAGTGGCTAATGTTTCAAGCATGACGGAGGTTTTTCAGCTTCTTATGCCACTTTGGACTAATGTATCAGCCAATAGAATACATGTAAAATAACCGTCCAGTCTTTAATGTTCAGTAATTAACCTGTTGGTTTCGATACTCACCAGGCGTGTGAAAAGGAGTTTACTGGTGCCTCGCCTTTGGTGGAGTTAATGAGGTTTGACTCCACCTCCTGGACGTGCCTGTGGAGTTTCAACAGCAACCTGAAACATGTAGAGGAGGAGGTGTAAATTTAATGAGACACACCATCAACATTAAAAGATGATCCTGCATTATGATTCAATAGGTATTAACTTTAACCAGTATTAACAAAAAAGCCCTTATATCTCTTATATGTATCTCTTTTATGCCTTAAGCAGCTGCAGAATGTTACAGTGTGGACTGTAAATAGACTGTATATAAAGATGGACGACATGACAGCGCCTAGCCTCCAGGAACGGCGCCCAGCTTTTAAGTCAATTTGATACAGTGGCCAAACCGTGCGCTACAACTTTGAGGTCTGTCACATGACAGCACGGGGCCCAAAGGGACTTTTCCCATAGGTTTACATTGTGAAGAAGAAGTCTGTAATCAGACAATGTTTTGGTGGTACATGAACTTCACAGTACAAAAAGGTCCTCTTTGAGTTCACATATATCCAAATCAAGAGTTATTTTCCTTCATTCATTCATGTGAATGCAATTTAAGGTAGTTCTTCTCACAGTGATTTATGATCAGCTGTTCTTTTTTTTACATATACGTTTGGTTTTAATACATTATCTGATGCTATAAAAAGGGTGTGTGACATCATGGTTAACAAATTGACTCGCAATTGGTTGGCCCGTTCTGTGGCTATAGCCTTTTAGCTCCATTTTCATAGTGTGAGAGAGAGGAGAAGCGTCATCCATCTTTATTTCTATTATGAAGGTTGTATGGCTGAAGATGGTGTGTTAGCATGAATCCAGTCCCTGGTGCTACACACATGGGCTTTTAACAGAGGACCATTGTTTCAGCCGCTTTTGCTGTCTGAGTTGATTTTCCTTCTAAGTAATATTTAATTAATACATGATTATATGCAAATGAATGTGTAATTGCATTACAGAAATACATGAATTCTGGGATTAATAGCATTAACCACATTAACAATGTGGAGGTCTTCGAAGTGCAAATGTAGCATATGGCCTCAGCAACAAAACCACACAGAGGAGGGGGGTCGGAAGAAAAGCCCTGACCTTTGGCTGTCTACAAAGCATTCCCCAGACTGCGGACCCATTGAACGGAGGTTCTTCAGAGGTTTGGTATAAAGAGCATCTCTAATGGGAACGCCATGCGCAACTCACCGCAAATACTGATATCACCCAGGAAACTCTCTCCGTGCAACTGCCAATGAGCTGTCATTACTCTCCAACTAGACTACAGGATGAGCCGGCTGCATTCAGGGCCTTGTTGTTTAGCTGCTTTGTTCTAATGTAAAACATGTATTTCCTCTCTTTGTCACACACACACACACACAGACACACACACACACACACACACACAGGACCCAAGTGTCATGTGTCCATCAGTGCAGTTTGTAAATCCAGTTGGTATTCTTGGCTTCACTCCACTGAGGATATCTGTCTCCAATTCAACATCTGTTTAACAGTCCTGTCAGCTGGAACAGTGGATAATCTCTAATTCTTCCAAATGTGGCACGAGTCGTGCATAATGCTGGCTCCAACTCGGGGAAAATAAGAAAATAAATGCACATCCAAGCAGCTCTGCCAAGATATAGATTAACGGCAACTGGCTCTTATTTATGCATTTGGTGGGTCCTATCTGAATTTTACAGTATCACTGTGCCTCCAGAAGTCCAAAATATAAACAGCAAAGCTTATATTTTATTTAGTGGCTGGAATGTTATTTTTAGGTTAGACCATTTTTTGTGTTTTTTTGAAGCCACTAGGCTGTCAGTTACTTCAGATGTTGTCGAAATGGCTGTTAGAAACACTCAACACATTTAAAAACTCTTATCTGGTTATTGTGTTTGCTCAGCGTGCACACTCCATCTAACTTCTCAGATTTGGTTGGTGTTTTTATGATGCTTATCAGGTGTTACAGCTCTTTTTGTCGTGACGATCTTCATGCTTCATAATGTCCTCAACGTAATCTACCGCAGAAAAAATGGATGAAAGGAGAAATATATGAAAAAAAAATAAAAAATAAGTGGGAACACAGAACGAATTGTCATCCATGCCTCTCGTGAATGGCTTGATTAAGATCTAGCAACAGCGGCATTTCCGCACTTTCAGCCAGGACTTATGCTGTTATTCCTTTGCTTCACTGGGAAGGCAGAGGAGGGTTTGGTGTAAACACCTCGAGAGGGCTTTCACTATCTTTCAGTGCAGGTGAGAGGCAGCGCTCGCTCCACAATGCACCTCTGCAGCACGAGCCCCCCGCACTGCCGCTATCTTTCCACCGGGTTCGGGGGGTCACTATTTTCCCACCGGGGGAAACTCTTTTTTGAGCTCATATACGACGGATGCATTATAGCCTCTGAATGAGAATCGTAGCCTTCAATGTGCATTCCTCTGGGTTTCTGTTCTTACAGAGGGCCACTGAATAAGAAATCAGCATCTCTATAAAACGCTCTTTTTGGCACACAGTCCCCCCCCACCTCCCTTCCCCAGCTCCAGCCACCCCTGACTCCCCTCCCCCCACTGCCATTCTGTGAAGTTAGGAATCCATAGGAGGTTTATTTGAGATGCAAGCACAAGTGTGAGAACACTGGGCTTGGGAAAAAATCCTTTCCTTTGGCCTGAATGGGGGCATTTCAAAAACCAGACGTTTTTTTTTTCCAGGAACTCCTTCAGGCTTAGTCCTCTGTCAGCTGAACAAAACACTGCAGCCATTCAGGAAAAATAAAGCTTCATTACTGGCTAATTTGATTGAGTGTCATTGTGATAAAAGATTTGCCTCATTTAAAGTCCTTTCCCCCTCTGTTGTTTCCGTTTTGTCTTATCGGGATAATAATTGTAACAAGCCTATCTAGTAAATATGTTAGAGGCCTGACGATGTTTGAGGGCACAGATCAGATGCTTTATCCACAGCTGAGGCTCTGCTTAGCTACTGGTGTTCAGAAATGAAAAGAAAAGTCAGTCACAGAGTGATACCCAGCCGCTTCATTCAGCTCAGCTCCCATTTACACTTTCTGAAAACATCAAAGTCGCTCACTGTCGGAGTCGAATCATAGAAAAAGGCACACAGAAGAGAGAAAAAATCCAGAAGTCCCTTTAAACTCAACATGGAATTGGCTTTTCATGAGGACCAGTTCAACTGTCACATACATGAATAATGCATTGCATTGAGGGGTTATTGGGTTAATTTGTTACTCTAACACACCATTTCTTGGGTTGTTTTTCTACTCCTGTGGCACAGAACACATTGTATCCCATAAATCTCTTCTGCAGCTTTACATGCATTCTTTCTGCATATGATTTGCACACATTTTCATTAACAATTGAACAACTGTTTGCTGCCATTGGAGTCCATAAGTCTCTTCCTTAAAAAGCTGCACCTCATAAAAAAGAAAAGATGTATTTCTGCTGACACACAGATTGTATTTTCATGGAGGCATTAGCACCATGAAATGGATCAAAGGATGATATTTGCAGAGGCTTTGCCGGTGCAGCATAATGAGGTGACTCCAATAACACTGTTGTAGAAACCATCCATAATGTGGACTAATGCACAGATTTGGAGGACAGTAAGAGAGTGGCTTTGAATACAAACTCCGTCTTGGCTCTGTTTTCCCCAGATTCTTTGTTTTTTCCCTCCTGCTGGCTTTTGCTCGAGTCGTGTCTTCTGCATCCAAATTTAAATACTTCTAATGACACAGTTCAGGCTTATTCAGTGATGGCAGGGAGGCTTTCAATGAGCCTGTTGCATAATCACCCACATACTTTACATATTAATGTTGCTTATGTTAAAATGAGTAATGCAGCTATTTTTGTTTTATACTCTTTAATTTAAGAAATATTTTAACAAATTCACTTCGCAAACTTATTTGCTGCCTGCCCAGATTTTCCTTGGTGAGATTCTGTTGAGCAGCAAATGAGCCATAAAAGAAATGTGCTTTTGTTTACTTCCAAATGAGTTTGTAGTGCCTGGATGAATTGAATCAGTGTGTCTTAAGTGACTTTCTCCTATTGTGCTGAATATTACAGCTTTCTGGGAACTAACGTCCCTGGAGAAGAAGTTGACATAAATCCAATTGTGCAGGGACGTTGCACATTTGTGTTTCATTCAGTCTGCTGTGGCTGATTTGTGTCTGTTCGACTGGAGCGTCAACATGTTGGAGTAATGTTATGTAAGCTCCGAAAGGAAAGCGTGTGAAATAAACATGATGTGATTCTGCAAGTGCTTTAACTCGTGATTATTTTCATCATCAATTAGTCAGATAGATGGTTGACAAATAGCAGTTATGATACTCCCAGTAAGATGTGAGGCTAGCCTCTTTTACACATGCACTGCAACTTTAGTGAAATGTCCGACTGTGTGAATAAAGCAGGTAACTGTCACACGAGAATTCACAGCTAACAAGTTGGCGTGTTGGTGACTTTTCTGTCCTGCGATTGTCGCAAAACCGGAAGAATATAAACATCTGACGATGAAGAAGAAGAGTCATTTAAACAAAGACGCCAACAAAAACGTCTAACAGGAGAGACAACAAGATATGGGAACTTCTATTGGTTAGGGCCAACACCACAATCAAGAGACCTGGTGGTTTATGACCACATTACAAACCAGCTATAGAAACATAACACTGTGATTTAAGGTTGGTGAGAGTGTGTGACACAGACTCCTGTCGTGTACTACATATGTGAAATAGTAACTTATATGTTTAAATGTCTTTTTTTAACTGCACACTATCTATTCACTCATTCATTCATATATGACAAAAGAAGGCATCAAATCTGGAACCAGTCACTGGTATCTTAACATGATGAATGTGTGAAACAATGGCACTGAGAACACACTGTACACTGTAAAGTCATGAACTGGAGCCCCATATACATATACAGCTACATGCACAAGATCGTATGCCTCAATATTTGGTGTGCTCACACTTAACATTTTTGCTGTAATATGTCTGGCCATAAAACACCAAGCTGTTGGAATAAACAGCTTTTTGGGAGGTCTATCACTTTAATTAACACTGAGGGTGAGCCTGACAGCTGTGATGGCAATAGGCGAGCCAATCACAGGTGCTGTGAGGGGCGCAGGGAGGAATGTGAGGGAGTGTTTGACAGAGGAGGCCATGTGCAGAAATAAGATGACAGGTGGTTGGCCTGATCCAACGCCAGGCTGCCAAAATGAGTTTGCCTTTGGGAGCTCCAGGGAAACATGACAGTGTTAATGAAAATGGCAGCGGCTAAATGTGTTACGCTCCACAACAGCACATCCCAAGGTTATGAAAGTATAGAGAAAAAAGTCTGACATTACCTGAAATAGAAATGAATTGCATGAATAGGAAATGGCCTTTTTGGGCTGTATTTAACTTTTGTGGGTATTTTTTTCCTCACACAATTTTCAGTTGAACTCTTAACTTGGTCTCTAAAGAATGCAGTTTTGTCTGTGAGCTACTGAATATGACGTCCAATTATGTAAGATGTATGTTGAAGTGGTTAAAATGAATCTTAGGTTAGAAATAGGCGTTAATATTAAACTCACTTTGGTGTGAAAGTTCTGCTCTATCGTTACAGATTAAACATTAAAAAGTCTCTTCTTTGATTCAGCAGCAGAGCTCTCAGATTTCTGCAACAACCTGACTTCCTCTGCATGTTTTGGAGTCTCTGTGGGAGCTGCTCTGAATACCGCATAGCTTCCAGAAAGTAGAAACAGACACCCCCAGGTGCAATGCAAGATTGACAAGCATGCAAGCACAGAAACATGCAAAGAACATGTTTTTTTGCTGTTGCTCTTTTAAAGGAAAGGCTTTTTCTGTTATACAGAACCATTTGTGAACTCTTTTACATTTACATAAAAGCATCAGCCAGCAAACATTGTACCCAACAAAACTCTCCCTGCTCCTGAAGAAGGACTTAGATCTTGTATAAAAAAATAAATAATAAACAAAAAAAAACAGTCTAAGAAGTTTAGAGGGGAAATCACTCAATTGTTGGAAACATGACTCTATACTACTTTCTGTAAGAAGTAATTTACTTTAAGTAATTTACTGTAGTCTAATAAATGTAGGGGAGTAAAACCTAGAGTTTTTTTTTTTTACAATAAAATGTTGAGTTGTTGTAGAAAGTAGTAGAAAATGAAAATGCTCAATACTTAAGTAGAAGTAGCTCCAATCTTGGAACTTGTGCAATCGGTCTGACTATGATTTAGCCTCTGGGAACAGCCAATATTTCTGAGGCAAACACTTCCCCTTTCATTCGCCAATCATTGTTAACAGTCCGATTGGCAACTTGAGGAATAATGATGGGGTTGGAGTTGAGAGATGACATTTACGACTGGATTATTTTGCAAGTAGCCAGTTTATTTAAATTAGCTAAAGGGCCCATGGGTTCCAAGATGTCATTTCAGCTCATACATGATTGGTCATTATCATTTGGAATACAAAGGGAAACCAGAACATTTTCTATACTAAAATATAATAGATATCATAATACCTCAAAACTGTGCTTAAATATAGTGTTTGTGTAAGTTACTTTCCACCACTGCCGCCCGTCAGAACAACAATCGGTTTAATCCTTGTTACAGTTTGTTTGGCCGTTTGTAAACGCTCCAATCGTACTCTGGTGCTGACCAAAACAACGGGTCCAAGACCACTTGCGAGAGGGGTTCTCGGAGTGTTTCCAAACAAATTCTTGCAGTGCAGTTTAATCGCACTGTGAATGTAATCTGACCCAATTACCAACCCCAAACGAGGATTCATGCACACGATAGATCAGTGCAGAGTCAAGATAGGAAAACTTCGACAGCAATATTTCATGGTGCGTTCCGCTTGCTTTGTTTCCATGTTTACATTTTCCGACGCCAACTTTCCAACCAGTAAGAAATAATACTCCAAGTATACTTCCGGCCCGCTAAAATTTATGCTGAAAGCAAACCAGACTAAATAAACCAAAATCAATTTCACTCTGATTCGGACTAAATAAACAAACCTGAGTTGGGAAAGTGCCTATAACCTGCCATTGGAACAAAACCAAATTCAGTTTTTTCCCCATACACACTAAACTTTATATTTTAAAATTTAACCCTCATCATTCACTTACAAGTTCATGCAGGAATAAACACATCCTGTAACAACTTATTAAGAATCCCTTTTTTTTCTGTTGGTACCCACAAGACACTGTAGGAGAAAGCCGCTAAGCACGTACACAAACACATTCACAGTGGTAAACAGACAGACAGTAATGTATTTGTCGCCTGGGTGTGTATTTTTGTGTACATATGGATGAGTTCTCATCCCTGACAGCATTATTCCTCCATGTTACTGTAGATGTTCTCAGTGTCAGCTAAGTTTCCCCCGTGTTGCTGCTGTGCGAGGAGCCGTGCATGCCGAGGCCTGTTTCCTAAGCCTGCCATTCTGACACACACAAAGGTGCTGCTCATCCAGGCTTTGTGTCGGGGATTAAGAGAGCAGATATGCCGCAGCCGCAGAGAGACACATTGAAAAGTTACTGCTTCCGTTTTCTCACATAACCAGCTCATTTAGAAACTCTGGTGAGAACACGACACAGGATCGTCCCACGTGGAGGAGTGAAAGTATCCGCAGCGGCCGATGATGTCAGGGTTTAAAAAGTGAAACGTAATTACAGTATATGGAAGTCGCCACGAGGGAAAATGGTTAAACCGATAATCCGGAGTGTTATTAGCAAACAAAGTAGACTGTCGGAGAGTAATTTAACTAGCCTGACAAGTTAAGGGTTTTATCACCGAGCTAAGCACCGCACAAAGGGCGTCCAGTTGTTTTTAACAGGTTTTCAACCAAAGAACAGCACGAGCCGTCAAGTCCAATCAGTGTTGCACTCTGATGTCACAACCCAGAGGTTCAGAGCGCCGGACTGAGAGCAGCAGGAAAAGATTAATGGCCTCTGAAGCATGTTGAGGTAGTTGGAAATATACTTTAGAAACAGGTTAAACTGTGAGGCTGAACCTTTCTTTAACCGGAAACCGATTTTTGGAGCTGAAGTGTGTTCTCATTTCTCAAAGCTTTTATATGATCATTGAATAAATAATAGTTCTCACAGTTTCATTGAAGATGCATTATTCTCTGCTTGGTCATTTATCAATCTTTGATGGGTGTTTGCAAAAGAAGCTTGAGGAAAAAAAAAAGAGTTAAACAATACATTAAAAGCACTGATTAAGCAAGAATAAAGAGTGATGTTGCCACTGCTTGCATGGCTGTCAAAGTAATGAATGATTGGACGCCGAATAAACCTTTCTGTGAGACATATTTGCTTAGTTGTGTTGATAAAAGCGAGAATCCAGCTGCATGGATGTCAGCGCCGCTGTAGATCGCTGTGAGGCCTGTCTATGCTTATCTCTGGATCTTCCAGCTCTCTTTTCATACCCCCTTCATGCTTTCTGTATCTGTCTAAGTCTTCTCTGCCTGGTTTTATTTGAGCCGTTTGCCTGTGTGGTTCCAATTGGATGCTTTAGAAGAGTTTTTTTTCCCTCTACCCTCCATTGTGTTAAAACTATACTGGCTGACAGTTGCCTCTGTGAAACCGGGGCTTCAGTTCTTTGTCAGCCTGCTGCATTGTGACAGAGAAATCGCAGGTGCAAAAAAAAAAAGGACTTGGTAAATGAATAGAAAAATATGGTGGGAGAGGTATGTGTCTGATTGCAAATCCTAAAGAGGCTGAATCTGAGAGACAGAGAGAGAAAGCAGGAGGAAGTAAAATAACAAGCGACTCAGGATGTTTTAGAATAATACATGTGAGCCCTCTGGGTATTTCACTGGATGTTTGTTGGTCAGAGGTGAAGTTTTTGAAAAATTCATGAGGGTATTTTAGACAGAAAAAGAGGCAAAAACGCTTCATTCTCAACCAGCTCTGTTACTTCGTCTGCTTTAAATCTACTTGGAAAAGCAGTCAATAGTGCCAATCAATACTGTTAAAATGCAACAGAGGACAAGTGTGGGCACATTCTCAGGGTTTTTGCGCAGCAGAATTCATTCTTGGCTCTGGGATCTGACAGAAATTGGGTGTCTTATCTAAAATGGCAGAGTGATTTCAGTTTCCTCTGCATAGGGTGCACTGATCGACTGAGAGCTCCTTGCAGTTCTCCACATACTGAGGGTAGCACCAAAGTTTAAGAAACACAGGTTACATTTAAAGATACTGTTGGTTAAATCAAATGAAATCCGTCACATCTTTGTTTATTTTTTCACGTTCACATCTGTCTGCCCTACGCTCTGCTTTATTCTCCTGTGTGTTGGGTGTGGTAGTGTTTTCCAAATGGGGTGAAGTTGGGTCTTAGGCGAGAGACGCTGAGTGTTTGGCTGCTGATACCCTGGAATTTGCTGCAAAGATACAGCTGGGATCACGAGTGCGGATCACCTTACTGTGAAAAAGAGACTGATAGCAGCTGGAAAGCAAATGAGCATGTGTCAGCCATCTGGAAAAGTCACCCAAAACACTATGCATCCTCTTTGCTGAGACAAAGGAGTCATTTTACTTTACGAAACAACTTGTTCCCCCTTTTTCCACTGCAGATGTTGCAGACAACTGTACTTCCCTTTTAGTCACAATCTATGCAACAATTTTAAGCCAACACATCATCTGACATATCACCTCTCACACTCAGCAAGCCTAAAACATGTATTCCTATTTTTGAGATACTAATGTTTTGGTCCACATGCCTTCACCTTTACAACAGACTCTACTGCGAGCTAAGTGAGCTGCACCTGCTGCTGTTAAGGTCAAAAGCCGTCTGCTAAATTTGGCAGGTTATAAGAACTGGCTAGTAAAGTTAATTTGTGTTTGTCCAGGCCAGGCTGGTAATAGCTCCGAAGCCTTCTATGGGCCGACGGCTCGGCCCTGAGCACAACCGACAACAGCAAATCTTCAGATGAGGTGAGCTGCTAACATCTTGTGTGGCATCCATGGTAGGGTGCTTTTATAGAAAAGGGCATGAGGGTGTTACAGTTTTAAACAGCTCTGCAAAGGCTGTCACTAACTTTGTCTCCAGTTGCTTACTAGTGTTCTTACACTTGCAATTTTGATTGCACAAATGCACGAAATCCTGGATCTTGCACTCATAACGATCAAAAACTTGAGTGTGGAAACCTTGACATCTTTGCCATGTAGCCAATGAGAAGGGATCACCAACCTATTTCAAACTTGTGAACAGCAAATGAGGAAGCTGCAGCAGTTGCGATTGAAATGGACAACCCCACCTTGCGTGAAAAAATGGCACAAACAAACAGGAAACAGTAAAAGCAAGTTCCTTTTTAAATAAAATTGAAATAAGAGCTGTCAAATATTTTGGAGGGTAAAAAAAAGGTATAAATAAAGCTCCGCCAGGTTGCGATTAAATATAAAAAAGGGGAAGAAGAAGCATCCAATTTGGCAATCGTCATTTACAGTTAATTTATAGTGGTCAAGAATGATTTCAGACAAGCCCATCTGTCAAAATCCACTCACGATCCAAATACGTTCATGGTGCACAGTAAACTTCATGGAAGTGTTCTAACAGACGCATCCTTATGAATTGTGTTGCACCTGTAGTTGTGTTAAAAAAAAAAAAAAAGAAAGCTTGAGATAGAAGATTAACAGTCCACTGTGTGAACTGGGCCATGTTTGACAGATTAATACTGTCAGAAAGTTTCAGAAATTGTCATATGCAGCTTTCCCCGACTTGCAATATGGGAAAGATTTGGACAGAGCTGGTTTCAGACACTGTTTGACCATCCAACAAGCACTCGGGTTGAAGCATGCTGACAACATTACAGTGAACAGCTGCGAGCTAGTAACATGCCTCACAGAACCAACACTTGCTTTGTTATACAATCTAGACAGATTCAGGCTCACCCCATGACCACAAGCCCCATTCTTCACAAGGACTCCATATTTGAAGGGATTCTGCTGCTGATTCTGCAGGCTGTAATCTTCTATCCTGTAACTGCAAGCATCCAAGACCATTCACGTCAGCCTCCGAGATGTAATTCTGAAACATAAAATATGTCTTTGATAAAGAAGCTGCAGAAGTGCCAACAAACCCTGACAACATGGTGGTAAAGTCTCTATCACTGAGAGTTACATTTAAAAACTAATCAATGGAAATCACAGAAACAGAACAAAAGCAATTGAGCCCATTTGAGGGCAAAACACTATATGTAAATATGTAACACAACAAAAGTATCTAATGCTACGAGCCTAGACATTATGTGACCATTATGGAATATTCTGGAAACACTTTCAAGTTGTTTATTTCCTTGTCTTTTCCCTTTCTGACTACATTGTATTAATAGTAGTTAGTTTTATCAGGAGGTGATTAAGGCTTCCTCCACAGTAACATGTTTAAATCCACACAAGCATTTTAGCACAGAATCAGAAATAATCCTCGTCCATAAGAACATTTCCATTTTCAGGGGTTCCCAAAAGCAGGAGTAATGTGGACAGTAGGCTTAAGATGAAAATGTATTAATCTGAAGGTAGCCTAAGGTTGAATCTCAATTCCTTTCTAATCAGACTTTCACTACAAACAACAACAAAACAACTCAAAATGCTGCATGGTGAAGGCGTGTTGCTGCAGGGTGCAAGTAGAGGCTGAAATCTGAATCCATAAATCAAGATTAAAGGTTTATGAAGAGCTCAGACACTGCAGAGCGGTTTATACTCTTTACAACTCAGGGAAGCTAATCACAACAGCAATAGTTTCCCCCTCACTCTAAATGCTTTAAGTAACGCACCATGAGGTATTACCTGGTGTTCAGTGCAGTGTGTTGCACAATGATGACACTAACTTTTCAGCTGTGCCACCCTGTGGTTCTTTTGCCCAGGGCTTATTCAACAGGAGCTCCTGCTGTGCCAACGCAGTGGTCTCATTAAAACGAACGAGGAAGCCAGTGTTTTGCATCGCACTGTTACTGTCAGAGTGAAAAGGGCCCCGAGGCTGTGGAAACCAGTTATACTTGGACTGGCCCTTGAGCTCATCCAGGTGTGGTTTGATATTCAGAGGAAACAGGAAGGCCACATATTTTCCTCCTTCGTAAGGAATGTAGTCTAATCTGTCACCAGCTCTTCACCTCTCTGCTGCTTGTTTGTTTAGTTACTGGCAACTAGAAACCCACGCGACCCTTAAAAGCACAAAAATGTTATCTCCTGCTCATCACACAGATTATTAATGCACGATCTCCAAGGGCCAAGATATTTAATCAGAGATTCACAGAAAGATCTTGTTTTCATGTTCTTGTTCTTGCCAGTTCACGGAAAACAACTTGCTTGCCTTCGAATGTGCAGCCAAGAAGTACAAAGAGCTCATTTTCAGGCTCTTCCCTGGCTCCTCACACCTGCAGTAAAGTTGAAGTGGCAGCTCCAGCTCCTATCAGGGTGCTGGACATAATAGCCATGTGCTAAGTGGATGGCTGGGTGCCTCCAACTGACTAACAAGAGGCAGCAGCACAGCTTTGGGCTCTGCTACCGGCAGAGACCTGTCGACTGACGGACGCTTCGGGGGAAATTCTATTTCCTTGATCAGGAGTTTGGAATCTGTGTACTTGATCTTTTCTTTTTTAACAACCATTAAATTGAAAAGGCTTCCTTGAACATAATTTATTGTGGTGTGTTGCTTTATTCAAGCAGTGTGCCTTTAACTGATGGTGCAAAGTCTGTGATATCACAGTTTCCTGTCATGGATATTCTCAGTTACTGTACCTACATGCCTTTTTGGATGCTTTTCTACCCTCTAAGCTAATTTGGCAGCTCACTGTATCTGTGCAGGTCAAGAACAGTGCATGCTGTTTTAAGAGCAGCACAGGACTTTTTTTGTGTAATAGTAAGTATTATATCTACACCACAGTTGCTATACGTATGCCACAACCCTCTGAACTACTGATTTAAAACTGGTATTAAAGTGCTTTTAATTGAGATTCTTATACTTTCTTTTATCTTTTTCCAGCCAGTGGTTTAGCTGATTAACATGCCCTTACAGTTACAGCAAGTGTCTGACACGTGATAGCTCTTCATAAAAGGCAATCTATTTTACCTAATATGTCATTTGTCATATCATTGAGTCAGCCAAAGGTATGCTGCTTCCTTGGTTTGCTTCGATTGGTGCAAATGAGAGGAAATGTAGACGATACGTGGGCAAGTAGAGGCTCATAGACTGATCAGACTTTGACTGTATTGTTCATGAAAACCACCATTCACCATCACCTCTTCGACAACTTAACTGCCACATGACAAGTACAGGTTGTAATTCATTTGCTCGTAAAATGTAATCTGTACTACACAGAGGTGTCGCTCTGTATCTGAATATGGTTTTTACCTGTCACATAAATCTAAATCTTGACTTCTACGATACAATCTGGGTAAACCGGCCATGGATCAGAAATCGTACAAACATATTACGATGAGGTTAAATATGCGGCGACTCCTACTCTAGCTTTAATTAAAGTTACTGGTGAGAGGACTAGCCTGCAAGTTGAGACAGAGGAGATAAAGTCAACGTGGCCTGGAGGCAACTATGACTCACTGATGTTATTTTGGCTCTGGCATTGGGATTTTTTTCAGGGGGGGGGTTGCCTCGAGTCTCCTCCTGTTTCACAACTTTTCAGGCGAGCCGCGCTGTGTGAGGCACTCGCCCCTAAGAGCCATCAGTAAAACATCAACAGCCTCCATCGCCATTCCACTGTTCGACAAACACCTGACTAAACACCAGCCGCCATTAGCCCCACAAGGGCAGGGCCAGACTGAGGAGCTCCACAGACTTACTGTTAATTAACCTCATTGCATATTAAGCACAATCCTGGAGCTAAGGCATAACAAATCAAATCTTTATAGCTTGTTCAGCACCAATGTTTTTCTTTTTTTCCCCCTTTTCAGGGTCTGATCCAATTAACCTGCTTCTTTTGCAACAGCCAAGACAGAGAAATTATAGTATCATTTTACATATGATGATCAATAACAGCATCATTTAGCCCTGAGGGGAGAGGTCTTCTGTCTCTGAGGGCTGGGGATATCTGTAAGTATTTCTCCTGTAATTAGACGTCCATGAGCTCTTCAATTAATCTAAACCCAAAGCGCTGACATTTCCACATCTCATTAATGAACACCCGCACGCTTTACAGAGATTGAGTGGACTACAAGGCAGCACGGGGATATGAACACGGATGACATTTAGTAAAACTGTGGCCCTGCTGTCTTTAGCAACAAAACAAGAGGAATTTCCAAATGTTTGGGAGCATCTTAGGGGAAATGGCTCCTCTTTGGACTGCTGAGGAGATAGCATACATCTTAATGAGCTTCAGATTCATCTGTTCTTTCAGCCACCACTGAATTCCACTCTCCAGCAGTTTTAAGGAGACTATAAATATTTCAGCATAGAAATGATCTTTTTCTCAACCCTTGAATTGCGAATTCATTTCCATGCACCCGCTGAGGATACAATTATGCAGTCAGACGGATTGTTCTGAAATTTTATTGAGCGACTGACCCGTGATAATCATTTAAATCTAAATTAGGACCGCCAATTTATATTGCAAATGAAGTCTACATTACTGCACTGTGTTGGTGGGAATAGCTCCAAACCTTCCATGCAATAACGCTCATATTTGCTTGAAAAAAGGGAAAATCTAAAAGGAATTAGGGCATTAAAATGTGAAATGGAGCGAGATGTGGGATTTGTAGGACCGGCTCTCCTGGCTGGGGCACTTTAAAGTCAATGTGTGTGGTCAAAGTAATAAAGACAGAGAGCTAGAAGCAGCTGGGGCTAAAGGTGAACAATGAAAAACTTGCGAGCCAGCAGTGCCATAATGCTGAAGATTTACTGGCTAGACTGGTTAGGAATTAATTTCAGATTGTGTCTTATTGGATTTCAGCATTGTGATTTTTTCTAAAAAGCCAAATGTTGGATTATTCATATGATAGAACAACAGCAAACATCGCATGTATTGGATTCTCCGCGCAGCTTAAAGAATCAGCCTTTGTCCTGTTTCTCACTATCGGCGGAGCATGAAAGCTGCAAAGTGATTCTGGTGCTGCCGATAATTTGCTGGCAGCTGCAAAAACTTGAGCTTTTCCTCTGCAGCTATTGTGACAAGACGGGACAAAGGGAAGGGCAGGACGTAGCCCCTGCAGCTGTGCATACAGGACGACACTACAGAACTCTAGTAAAGTTCAACAGCCAAGCAGAAGAAGAAGCCAAGGCATAAAAGAGCTGTGAAGAATTCAGGCTGGCAGCATTCACCTGCAAATGCAGGAGTGAGAATGTGAATCAGCTTGCTGTGATAAAGTCAACACTTTGTCTGCGCTCGTATTTCTGTCACTGTTATCACTGCCCTGCATTTACACAGGCTAAGGATGGATAACCTGAGTTTAGACGGAGGAGAAATATTGGTTCTGATAGGAAGCTGCAGAGAATTGCCTTGTGTTGTATTTCAGATAGAGAAGAATAACCGGCGTGCTGCTACTACAGCTGTCACAGGGAAGAATAGGTGTTCTCAAATAAAAGTGTTAGCTTAAAAATGTTTTTATTAATTCATGTAGTCTGAGGAATAAATGCAATCTCTGAATTTCATTCTAGTTTACTTTAATTGAGAAAAAAATATGTCTATTGTTTGTGTAAATGCTACATAAATAAACAAAAAACAAACAAACAATAAATCAATTATTGTTTTTAGCCAAAAAAAGGCATAATGCCAAAATTGCTTATTATTTCTGAGGCTGATTAGTTGTGAATTACTATAAATCAAATGGCTAGAATGGCAATTTACACTATGTGGAGAAATTCATTATCTAATTCTATATTCATAAAATGAATATTTAGATAGACCTTGACTTTTTCGCACAGAATTTCAGAAGCAGCAAATTAAAAAGCCAGCTGTTTTATTGAGATAAGCCTCCGTCTTCTTGCATGCATTTAGGACATCTTGCATGCTAATGGAGTCATGGCTGCTCACCAACATCATGTGTGTGTGTGTGTTTTTTAAACCCTGTCAGGTGCAAAATTGTGATGATCATTCATGGTCTAAAACACTTATTCATTCACCAGTGGTCCTCCTTAAAATTTGGCCTGATGTGTTGTGTCTTCCGCTGAGATCAGTGCTGTTTAGCAGCGGAGCTAATCATTTGTCTTGACGTCTGTACACACTCTGTCTAGTTCTGTCCATGTCTGGAATTAAACAGGGTGCATAATTCTCCCTGGATTGCAATCTAGCTTTAGAGAGAAAGAGAAAAAAAAGAAGAAACTCTTCTCGTCTGCTTAAAATGAGAAAGGCGATTCAGTAATGAGGGTGTGCACATTCAAGCCCATTCCTCTGTGTGCACGAACAGGCCAATTTGCAAGCTTCCTGCATTCATATTGTTACTGACTGTGGCAGTAATTCCACACAGAGCCTGAGCCCCACATATCACCTCTTAATAGAATTTTTTGAATTCATGCTCACACCTTATTACCAAAGACGGTGCTGCTGGATGCACTACCCCCCTCCTTTTTAAATGTCAGTATATACATCACAGTCTATTCCATTTTCACTGAATACCAGGAGACTCTCACTGGTTAACTGTGTTTTCTCATTTAGCAGCCTTTACAAGAAGAAACCCTTTGGCAGTAACAGGTCAATTTTAACACTAAAAGCTGCTCTTCAGTCATATTTGACACATTCAGTGGGGTCTGCAAGATATGTTTGAGATCATAATAGCATGCCAGCAATACCATACCACACTGAAGGGATGTGCATATATGTGTGACTGACACATAAATGGATCTTACTTCACACAAGGGTCAAGTCTTATGATGTATTGAGAATACAATAAAGGGCAGTCATTTAAAGGAGAGGAGAGGATTTACTGCACAAACAGCAGTACATAAGCACCAGTATGTTATGGTAAAATTATGTAAAAGTTATATGTTGTATACCGGCATACACTGGGTGATTTTTTTTCTGCTTAAAAATTGACCTCATTAATTTGGCAGCATTGACAAAAAAAATATCAAAATTTAACACCTTTTTTTTTTGCAACAACATGTTTCTGTCTTTTTTAAAAGTGAAATATCCCTTTGAAATTATTTTGTTCTTTGAGGCTGTAATTATGACTTTTTATATATTTTTTTAAGTAATAATAATGACATGCTTTTCATGGCTGACACTGGTATGATAACCCACAATTATATATTTTGGTAGTTTAAAAATACATTTATAACCTGAACTTAGTTTATTCATAGATATGTGATTGAACATCCATAGCTCTGATCTAACCAACTCCAACTGATTATAATAAACACAACAAAACAAAGAACAGTTCACATCTTCAAATACTCTTTTGGTTTTTCTAGTAAAGTGCATCAAAAACTTCACAAACATACTTTTTGTTTTTATGGAGCTATTTACCCAAGAATTCAAATTAAACAATATGTCAAATAAATCATTTATCAGCCTTATTTATATATATTCTTCATCATAAGTCAATGAAAAGCAGCAAATCATCACAACTGAGAATGTGGGAATTAATTAAACTGTTAATTAATTACCAAAATAATTGCCATGATCAATGAATGGACTTTCTGGCTCTCTCACATGTTTAGTTTATGACATTCTAATCAACTCCACATGGTAAAGGATAATTTCTTTTAAATGGTGCACAATTAACAGAAAAAACTAACGTTTTTCTTTCAGGTGTCACACTGATCACAGGAGGACGCCTCCGTGAAATCTTTGGGGAGAGTCCGAAAACACAATGCAGCACGACACCGCGGCGCTCTGTGACAAGCTAATTATTATGCTGCTGGAGTTCAAAAGGCAACGGAAAGGTCAGCTGGAGCACACGGTGTTTACTAATCCATGTCTGACTCAGAAATACTGCAACTGCTGACTAGTTTCCCGCATGTGTTTCATAATGCCATCCACTCCCAACATGTGGTCAGCTGAAGACGGACATTTCAATATTTCCTTTGCACGCAAACCTGAAATGGTCTTAATAAAGATACAATGATATGACTGAGAATAAAAAGAAACAATGATCAGCATCTGAAATCAGGATTGTACTTTATAAAAGATAGTGAACTTTCGACCCCACAGTGGGGAAGTACAGCATGTGATGATCTGAAGACATCACCAGACAGTGAAGCAAGATTTGAATGTTGAACTTACAGTTTGCGGTTCATGATTTATCTTGTTGCAGAAACTTCCTATAATTCTGTGTGTCAGGAAAGTTTCGGTGAAATCAATCGGTGTGCAAGTCTTTCCTGGATATATATTCTCTCTACTGTATATCACAAGCTTTGAAAAAATAAATGTCTCTGCCAGGATCAAGGAGCTTGTAATCTATTCTACATTGGTCTCGCAGGATTTTTCTGCTCCCTGGCAGATTTTTCTTTGGTTGTTACCTCTATATAGCTTCTGTTTTATTTGCTGAGGCAGCCTGGGTCTAACGGATTCTTATAATGGACTAAATCACAGGCTACTAAAGAAAATCAGAGAGAGCCCCAGGGGTAGACATTACTGAATGCTTCTTTCATTTGAGCCTGTAATAGTTACATGGCTGACTATCACTGATTTGTTCTGAAAAATGAAGCCGACACTTAACTTCAACACACAAAAAGTATCTTATTAATCTGGTGATATGTAAAGCAGATCTGTTGTGTTAACTCGCAATAATACCTCAGCAAGCCAGCGAGTACACCAGCTGTGTTTGAGATGGGGCCGGCATCCGGCACCTCTAAAACCATTCTTTTCACACCGGGGTGTCACTCTTTCATGTTCTTATGTTACATCAATGTAAAATATGCTGCCTCTCAGTGGCCATCTGGAGAGGGCAGGTCTGGGGCTGTGATAGTAAACGAGTGGATTACAGGGGTCAGTTTCTTGCTGGATGCACAAAAGGATGATGTAATGTGACAGCTCTGTCCGGTAGCTGCATGCTAATAACGCCCGCTGCATCAGCGTTAATAGAAGGTGAAATCACAGGGGTTTTAACTATCGGCTCGTTTTTTTGGCTGGACTGCAGACAGGGGTGACACTGAACTGGCCACACTGCTGCTTCAGTCAGATACTGTGAGTCTCCCTGGTGTGAAGGATTTTCCTGATCAGAGGGAAACTGGAGCAGAGAGAACCAGTTATGTTCTACAGAGTGGAGAAGCTGAGGGGGGAAGGGGCAGTGGTGGGAGTGGCGGTGGGGCAGTAGTGGTATTTTCCTGCATGCAGCCTGATCCTAAAACACAGGTGCAGCCTCCATGCAGCTCGCTGTGCCTTTGAGCACCCCCCCACCTCCTCCTCCTCCCCCTCCTCCCTGCTGCAAAGTGTTTGTCTATGTGATCCTCCATTAAATCCTGATTATTATGGATTTGTCTTTTTCCAAACCTGTGATTTGGAGAGATGAGGGTCTGCTATAGGTTATCTGGTGCGAGTGTAGATCTGACAAAGCGGGGTATTTGTTGGAAATCAATGCCACAAAATAATACTGAAAACATAGGAGTTCAATTCAGTTTAAGACTTTTATTTGTGGTATAAAAGATGCATAAACGTCTATCCAAACCCTGCATAATGGATTGTCTGGAATCAGAAAATAGGGCACATAAGTAATTGACATTTGATTTCTATGGAAGCTGACAATGAGTATAGTTTCACTTGCTTTGACGTAAAATACACAACTCAGTGTTTCAACACTAATCTGAGGACTCCTATCTCCAGAGGAGAGAACAACTAGTTGGGAAAAAAACAGGGGGGCTTCACAGCTGAGATTTGGGGCTCCCAGCGGCGTCATGCAGAGCCGATCATTGTCTCTCTCACACTTTCTAACTAGCCATTTCACAACATCCAGACAGCGGATCGGGCTGAACGCAGCAGCAGCAGCAGCAGCAGCAGCTTTGCCCTCAGGGCTTTCTTCTCCCCGACGTCGACCATAACTAACAATTTGGATTCAACGCGCGGATGAGGGCAATTACTGGACTTAATTTATCATAATGTCTCCTTTCCGATCGACCGATAGTCAAATGAGTTAAGCAATGGTTGCAGAGATCTAAGTCCCCCCCTCCGGGCGCGAGAAGTCAGCGGCTGTTTAAATGAACTAAAAAAGAAAAAGAGCACTTTCGTTTCATCGAGAAGCAGATCGGGTGGACATCATGCACACATTGGCGGATTTAACACTCAGAAAGCTGCTGGGTGCGTTTGATTTCGGATTACAGTGACACACAGTACGACTTTTTTTTTTAACAGGGGGAGATTTTTTTGGGGAGTCTGCTTCCTCTCGCTCCTGTTCGCTGTCCTCCGGGTTCCTGCAGGACTCCCTGAGTCGCGGAGAGCCCATGCAGTCGCCAAGGTTGGTTTGTCTTATAGTTAGTTTGAATTTTAACCAACATATGTAAGTTTATTTTACGCAGGAGTCTTGCCAGTTTATACGTCGCTTGCTGGGGCTTCAAATATGTCTTAAAATATGTCAATTTTTCAACCACATGAGCAATCAGGGGAGCTGGCTTTCTGCAATATTACCAACTTGATTCATGTACGGGGGTCACAAAAGACAAAAACTGTATTCACCTGACGCGCATATTATTTTTTACATATTTAAAGATGCAGCACTATTTAATCAACACAGTGTCAGCTTTAATAATGCTGCACCCATACTGAAATGCAGTTGAGGCTCCTTGTATCTGACATAGATTTAAAAGAAAAAGGATGGTGTTCTTCAGAGCAGTGCAACAGGACAAACGCGCCTGCTGGCTGCAGATTTACACCTTTTTAAATCCTAATTGCATGACAGCATGTAATTAGAGCAATAACCGAGCTGTCCATAAAGCTCAAATTTAATGACAGGTTTGGTTGTCCTCATAATGCCATGTGCGTTTGTGTCATGATTTGAGGTTTCATATCAGAGCTCATAACAAGCGCCATCTGTTGGAAAAGAGGATCAGCCCCGTCAAGACAAATGCGTGGAGAAATGTAGGCTAGTGCGCATAATTTAACACGGGGGAAGACAGGTAACAGCTCACCTATATAACTGACATCATAGTTAGTAGGTTGCATGAAAATGTCAAAACTGTGACACGTTTGTCAGGTGATATGAGAGATAAAAAGCAGCACGTCATAAAACGTGATTGGGCTGCAGGCTACCTACTGGATTTATGGACGTTTTATTATGTCACCTGTACCTGTCACAGCACGTGGGGCACATGATCAGTCTGATGTGTCTACAGAAATATGTCTGTGGAAATATTTAAATTGAGCAAGCTGATGATTGGTCGGTCATTAACTGTTATCCAAAGGCCATAATGCAGCTGATAGCATGACGGACAGGCTACTGAAGAGATGAGGTCCTAACCTAATTTTGATGGATGGTGAAGTCAAACTGATAACATTAGCCTTTGTGATTGGCTGCAGCTAATCGTTATTTTCTCTACTAATTAAGGTTAAACCTATATAATGTCAAAAAATAATGAAACATGCCCATCACAGTTTATCAGGGCTCATGTTGATGTCTTCAAATTGCTTCTTTTTTCCAGTAAATAGCCCAAACCCAAAGACATTTATTTAACAGTGACTTAAAACAGAGACAGTGAACCTTTGCATCTGAGAAGCTAAAATCTAAGGATGTTTGGCATTTTTGCTTAATAAATGACTTGACTGATTTTAGATTGATTATCATAATAAACAATGCTAAATCATTTTCTGTAGATCTACCAACCTGATAATCCACTAACTGACTGAATACTAATGACAATAATCCCATATTTCCAAAGCACAAACCAAGGCTTTCCTGACTAAAGAAATAGGTCACAGACTTCAAAATAACAACATATCCTTTGACATATACAGGCCTATGAAAAACCTGTAAAATAATATGTTTCTCCATTAAAATTGATACTTTGCACATAAATGTGGTCATACACAAGTAATCACAGCTTAATGTGACTATTGATGCCAAAAATCGTTCAATTACAATTGACTGTTCAGAAAAAGATGATTAAAAAATGAGTGATCGGCTAAAGATCTCTTAATTAAAAATGAATGAACTAATTATATAAGCTGCAGCAGAACATCGCATCTTGATAGTATTTAATGCACCAACATGTTGCATGTTTGTCTGCAAAGTCGGGTCAACAGGTTTCAAATGCAGGATAGTATCTGCACCGTAATGTCTGGATGTGAAACAGAATGAAGGATTCTGAGCTTTTTCTAACCGACATCCTCTCACATGTGAGTCAGTCACACTGAAAGATAGCCTATCAAAGCCCCTACAGGACTATTTTATTCCTGAGTTTGCCTCTACACCGACAGTGTCGCTGCTAAAAGCCAAAAAATGTTCCACAATTCATCAAAACACATCAGGGAGCAGCTTATACCTTTCAGCTGCAGTCATTCAGTTCAGATGGAAATGCGTGGTATATTAGAGCCGGGATTCAGTCTGCACAGGGCCACCCTTGTTGAAAACATGTGTAGGCTCAGACCTCATTGTACGCGAACGTATCCATCATCCACAAGAGGGACAGCATTCACAAAGACATTCACCGCACTATGGAAAAATACTGTACAGCCAGCCACAACCTGAGTGCGCAGCCATCTGTGTGGTAGTATTTTTGGTTTAAATGGCTGTAATGGACAGCAGTAATGTGTCATTTGTACAAGATAATCAAAGGAGGTGGTATTGTAGCTTTTAGAGGAGGGGATCACAGCCGGCTCTCCTGATCAGTTGTGGAAATGTATTCAAATCCTTTAAACAAACATGCACAAAATACTCTACTGCAAGTCCTGTATGCTTGGTTTCAGTTAACGTAGACTATATGTATTAAAAGTTAAAGCACCTACCTAACCTAACCTACATTACTACAGAAAGGCATCATGGTGGGTAGTTTTTGTCACATAATTACAATTAATATCATAAAATTATAAAATTCCAAATTTGCTTTCTTCACTTCCACCCTGCGATATTCAGTTTGATTTGAAAGGTTATAATTTGGACATTGAGATCTCTTATAACCCTTTAAAAAATCTTTTTATATTTCCTCTTCACCTAGCTGACAGATTTCCAACAATCTCACATATGGCTGGGTGATTTGATGAAAATATCAAATGATACACAAACGTCAGAGCTGCATTACGGCCATATCTACGTCATTTGGATGAGGCTTTATATTCCCATCTTGCACATGGGAGCAAACCAGAGGCGCTGTTAAACATCATAGAGTATAAAGTACACAAAAACAGGCTTTACTGTGTGGTTAATTAATTTAGACTATGTATTTAATGAAATATCAGAAAGCCTGCAATATCTAGGTATATAATTATCAAGTCAAGAAATTACTGATGTCGGGATTGAAGATTTTGGCCATATTGCCCAGCCATATCTGACACATAGACATTAAACTATTAGGCAAATTATCAATTAATCAACTATTACATCTATTTTGATAAACATTTGCTTGTTCCAACTTGTCAAAAAGGAGGATTTTATGCTTTTCATTGAATATGATAGTTGAATAGCATAGGATTTGGGACGGTTGGTTGGATTAATGAACCAATTTGAACAGATCACTTTTTTTTCTTTTTTCTTTTTTCTTTTTTTTTTCTTCTTACATTTAATAGACAATCAAGAAAATAATGAGTGGATAAATCAGTAATGGAAAAATAGTTAGTTAGTTACAGCCCTAATAATATATATCATAGAACAGCTTGATGTTTTCACTGAGTGAAATATCCAACACAAGACTCATATCAAATGTGAATCATTTTGTCCAACATTCAGTCTGACAAATCTGGCATTTTCAAGAACTCTGGGCTCTCCCATAGAATAAAGTTATGTGGATTTTGGCCGCATTGTGAGTTTAATTGGCCTACCAGTGTGGGGTTGAAGAGGTTAACTTGTAGCCACCATTTTAAGTGAAGTAAACATGACACAGTATTTTCAAACATGAGTGAAGTTTTGAAAGGTGAAAACACAGGGCCTATTACTTACAGCTCTCTGGGAATCAACGTGGTGTTTTGATTGTATTGTTTGTTGTTTTCATCCTCTTTCCTCCTAATCTCTGCACACATGCTCTGTGTAGGGATGACATTGCTTTTCTTTCCAGGTTTTTTTCCTCCACACTGAGGTTATTGTTGTGATCCTAGCCACAAATCAAGCCTTTTTCTTATTGTGGACTAGCACGTTGTGGGTCGTGAAGACTCGGTCTTCGTCGAACAAGTCTGCACATTGAGTTGTAATTTGAAACTTGGAGAGGGGGTTTAAAGGCAGAACAGGCAGCCGTGATTGGTTTAGTGTGTCCGCTGGCCCGCAGAGGCTGCACCTTCTCGACACTCCCTAAAAGGAAGATAGATTGCCTGGCTGCTTTCAGCCGTTTGTCCCGCACTGAGCGTTAGCTAGCTAACTCGGCTGTAGCTGCGGAGTTAACTCCGAAAGCTAAGTAGGTAAAAAAAAAACAACAACAACAACTTCTTACCAGATAGTGATGAGAAGACGGGACCGACTTCAGACCTCTTTTATGGACTTTCTGTGGGCTTTCTCATCGAGGACTCGGTGGCTCTAACTCTTCTCCTCTGTCCTTCCTTAATCCGGTTTGACCAGGGAGAGGAGTGAAGTGCGACCCCGAGCTGGATGGATGGTTATGGGGGAAAGAGGAAGACCCTCGGCGCTTGAAGTGTGCAGAGTGCTCGCGGTGTTTCTCTCACTCTTCCCGTCCGGTAAGATGCTACTTTTTTTACTTTTATAGTAAAATGTTAAAAGTTTTTTTTTT
>CAFUXE010000491.1:291789-317379 GCA_903364295.1 Serranus cabrilla
CGACCCACTGGCATATTTTCACTGATACGCTTAAACTAACGTCATGATTTAATAAATCAAAATGTACGTTAGCTAGTTTAAGCTTTTATTCCACATTGGGCAGCACAGTTGCCATTATCGGCCACTATTTATAAGCCGAAATATTTGAGAGATATCATAATTCAACTAAAGTTACAAAGTGCACCCCAAATTATGCGTGTTTTGCTGATGTCCGCAAATTATTTTAAAAGTGGCTAAATATCTATAATTTGCTGCAGCAAATCATTTAGAATCCCACCAAACTCTATACAAAAATGATTCAAGTGTACTATTATATAGAGATTCCGTGCGACGTGCTTGCGTGCAGACCTGTGGAAAAGGTTGAATGTTTGGAAAATATTACAACAGGCTTGAAAGTGAACAACCATGTCATTACAGCGCAAAATCGGAATGGTTTTGATGAGTGTCTCATTATACTATTTTATTAGAGGAAGACAAAACAAAGTTAGAGGTCTTTATGGAGCTGCTGCAGCCCCCAACCCTTGTTTTGTTTGGGGGATGGTGCATGCCTCAGTATTTCACATTAGCTCCTTCAAAGTAACTGTATTTTTCAACCTTTACGTTGGGTTATTAATAAAGCAAGGATTGGCATTTTGAGTTATGTTAAGAAATGTGCCTGTTAAAATGTTAAAAGTCCACCATAACTGCTGTTTTAGAAGGTTTTTCAATCGGTGCATTGATCAGCAGTGCAGTGTTTTATTAAACACCCAGATTTTTGCCTTTAAATTCACTTAATATCCTCGTAATTTGACAATGGGATGATTGCAGTGAGTCACTTGTTGCAGTGGGATAACTCATTCACCTCACCTTGCACATTTGCCAAACCCTTATCAGTTTTCCTCTTAAGTCACTTACCGTCAAACAACAAAGTGATAATGCACTGATAGTTGAGATCAAGATTAGTTTATTGCCATCTATCAAATGTGTGGTAAGTGGAGAGGCGGTGTGGGGGTTGGAGAGAGCTGCGGTGAAGCTTTCAGGAGGGATATTGTTTAAAGTGTGACTTCAAAGTGTTGATATGGCTTCCCTCCCTCGGGACACTGGGTGAAACTTCTCACAGCCCATTCAAATAAATGCTTTATTAGTCGAAGGTAATACTAGTCAAACATGGTGTGGCAACAGGGCATCCTGAGAAATGTTTGAAGAACATTTGTGTAAAGAGTTTGCCGGATGTGCCAATAAAGCTGGAGACAACAATCCACAGTCAAGCAGTGTTTATTATCACTCAAGGTGTAGATTAGGATCCCAAATGGCATTTTTACTTTCACGTAAACTTAAAGCCACTGGGTGTGAAAGGGAAGAACACTTCTCTAATATAAACAGCAAAGTTAGTTTGTCCATGTTGACTAAAGGAAAGTTCAGACCTGCCTTTTGTGTTTTCTTATGAGGTGTTGTTTTGTATAATTATACTAAAAATATATATATATATATCATGCTGTCAAAATGTTTAGCTATAGATGTTACTGTTTGTCACTTTTAATGGTGCTTAAACAAAATTTAGAGCAACATCAAGTGGTGCTTTCCTTTTGATTAGATACCAACTAGATGATTGACAAAACAAAGTCTGTGGCAGAAAATGACTTTTTTGTTATTATTATAATGTATATCATTTGAAGAATACTAAGTAAAGATAAGATAAGAAAATAAGACTACATTTGGCACTGCAGCCTAACAACAATAGCTGTATGGGCATGAGACATTAATAATATGATTATTCTCGTTTTATGTTCTGTATTATGTAAATCAGGGGTATTAGCTACCATCAATAACAGAGTGTTTATATCTTTTTCTGTGTTGTTATCATGACATAGTGGCCTCTGGTTTGCTTCTTTTGTTCAACCTGTATTGTTCCTCCCTGACAGTGAGTCTGCAGTGCAAGATCCTCAAGTGTAACTCTGAATTTTGGGCCTCCACCTCAAACTCTGGACCGGAGGAGGAGTTTTGCACAGCACTGCGAGCGTACAACGGCTGTGTACGCCGGACTGCACGTACCTGCAGGGGGGACTTGGCCTACCACTCCGCCCAGCATGGCATAGAGGATCTAATGAGCCAACACAACTGCTCCAAGGAGGGACCAACATCCCAACCACGTGCCCGCACCCCACTTCCTCCTCCACCCCCACCACTCCTGCCTGACAGCCAGGAACGATCTGATGGCCCGGAAGTTTGCCACTATGAGCGCAGTCTTCCACGCAACACAGCGCCGCCCAACTACACCCACTGTGGCTTCTTTGGAGACCCACACCTTCGAACATTTGGCGACGACTTCCAGACGTGCAAGGTGGAAGGAGCCTGGCCGCTCATCCACAACAAATACCTGTCTGTCCAGGTGACCAACACTCCCGTAGTGCCGGGGTCTATGGCCACCGCCACAAGCAAGGTGGGGATCCTTTCTGTTGTCTACATAGTTCACAAACAAGAACTCTGTTGATAAAACAGTCATTATCTAACAATTCTTGTCATTTATCGACTCATCTGCTGATTATTTAAACCCTCAAACTATTTAGTTCACTATCATATGAGATTATTTTTTTTAAACGCACCAAATTGTCACATTTGAGAAGCTGGAACAATGTTTTTAGTTATATTTTTCATTTGAGTATGGTTGAGTTTTAGAGACTGAAAGAATATTTCGTGATATTCTCTAGACTCAATCATTTTTAAACGCGCAACAAATTCATCTATGGTTAAGATTATCATTAGTTGCACCACGCTGCATTGATTTTCAGTCCGTTTTTGGTGACTTTTTGGAAGTGTTGCATCAGAACATCTTGCTGTTCGTATTTTTGTTTGTGCAAGTCTCTTCTTTCATGTGGTCTGTTTGTGAGAGCTGCTGCAGGGCTGCGTCTCTGTCAAACTGTGGACTCTGGTTAGTGTTTGGATGAGGTCCATAATGACAGATGAAGAAGCCAAACTCTGCTCAATAGCAAAGATCTTGATAAGCTTTATAAATTATATGTTAGTATAATAACATCAGTGCTGCGTCAAATGTCAGTGTGCGGCTCCTTTTTTCACTTCTCACAGTGGACGGCTCAGGTTGACGTGGAGTCCACACCGAGCACACTATGTTAAGATATGTTGTGTCTGCACGAAACTGCAGATATTTTCTCTACATTATGGGATATTTTCTTTCATAGAGTTATCAGCAGTGCATTCCTCATTATTGCTGTTTTGTTTAATGGTACATTGCTTTTGGTTTTTAGTTTGGATGGCTGTCCCTGGAATGACTTTCAGTAGAACTTGGGGCCAAAAACAAAGAAAGTAGAGTATTTCTAGCTGGCGAATTCACTTAGTGTTGGTCTAGATTTGGCAAAGTTTTGACAGCAATGATTGTGGACCTTAGCCACTTTGCAGAGTATCATAACTCAAGTATTTAGACTGAGGTATAAGAGGACTTTGTCCCTAATCACATTCGTAGAAAGTGTAATTTTCTGCAATCAAGGTTTCTTAATGATACTCTATTAAGCATTCGTTTTCTTTTGTGTTTTTTTTTAGCTTTTAAAAGTAATGACATTTTTTATACTGCTGTTCTTGGAAGCAAATCAGACAGCTTTTTTAAGATCTTGATTCTGGACAAAGGGAAAACAAGGCAGCAGCCAGTGCCACCTGTGCAAACAAGGCCCCTCTGGTAAAAGATCTGCATTAGCAGCACTCTGTGTTTGGTGCATTGCTCTCGCTACAGCAAATACAACTGTCTGGTTATTTTCATCTTCATTCTGATGAAGGGATAATGGAGGCATTTTTCTTTTGTTTGTTTTCATTAAAAGCTTTAGAAATGATCCAGGGGAAAAAAACAGAAGTTAATGTAGGTGGGAAATGTAAGCCGAGGGTTGGAGGCATCGAGACAGAACTGGAGCAACAGATGAATTGTCAGGCTAATCGAGTATGCTGTAGACTTCCCCCTGTCCTCTGTCCCAAGCGAGCAGACATCAGAGTCCCTGGGCTGTCCTGGTATCGCTGCTCTGACAATGGCTCATTGGTGTCCTGATGAAACCAAGCTTGCAGAGTCCTGACCAGTCTCACTTAATTAGCTGCAGAGTATATCGCTCTGTCCTGGCCCGACGCCACTCCCTGGAGCATAGTTCTGGGGTTCACAGGCAGGTTTTTCAGCGCTATGAATGGCTCGTCTTTGTGTCTGCAAACTGAGGCCTGATTTTACATGGCCGAGACTCATGTTTTTTGAGGGCGTTTACCTTGGCCTCCCCCATGTTGAGCCAGTGCTGAAACATGACACTTAAGTGGGGTGGTGGGGTGGATGGCACATTTGCACAAACTTGTTCTTAATGCAAAAGTATAAGCACTTCCCTTTTTTAAATCTGATGTTTGCATTTACTGCAGTTTGCTTGGATTCTATATGTGACCAGAAAAACACAGCAACTAATGACAGCAAGCTCCAATCTTAAAGGCAAACGCATATGACTATTTATTCTTAATAAGATTTCTTTCTCTCCTCCTGCAGCTGACAATCATCTTTAAGAATTTCCAGGAATGTGTGGACCAGAAGATGTACCACGCAGAGACGGACGAGCTGCCAGCTGCATTCGCAGATGGCTCCAAGAATGGAGGGGATCGGCACGGCGCGAACACCCTGCGTGTGGTGGAGAAGGTTCCAGGGCAACATGTGGAGATTCAGGCGAGGTACATTGGAACAACCATAGTAGTCCGGCAGGTGGGTCGCTATCTGACCTTCGCCGTGCGGATGCCGGAGGAAGTTGTGAACTCTGTGGAGGAAGGTGATAACCAGGACTTGTACCTGTGTCTTCACGGCTGTCCTGTCAACCAGCGCATCAACTTCAGGAACGTCAAGGCGCGAGCGGCGGAGGCCAACAGCGCAGGCAGGAGCAGGAGCGGCACCGCGGCACACGGCTTCACCGAACAGTCCGCCAGGGCCAAGTGCAAAGAGCGGCTCCCAGTGGAGGACCTGTACTTTCACTCCTGCGTGTTTGACCTCCTCTCCTCTGGAGACATAAACTTCACCATGGCAGCCTACTACGCCTTTGAGGACGTAAAAATGCTCCACTCAAACAGCAAGAGATACCACATCTTTGAAAACGATGATTTTATGAGAAACGCAGCTCAGAGGGGCAAAAATGTTCTCTCACTCCTCCTACTCAACATCCTTGCTGTGTTATTGTGGATTGAGGGTTGCACACTTCATCTATAGTCTCTTTACAACAGTATCCTCATGGTGTATCTGTCTGTGAGTGTTAGAATACCATCGCTGTGTCGTACATCAGCTCCTCTGCTCTGGTTCTGTGACATGACCGGTGGCTTGCCAGTAGGCTCATCGCAGCCCTGAGTCTCATTTTCGTAGTATTGTCATGTCTTGACTTCAGTCGAATGACAAGACGAGGTCACCGCGCTCCCACCTATCATCACGTGTATTTAGCTGGTTCATAGGACTGGTCTTTGATGAGAGAGCCCAGCTACTCCAGAGCTCAGGATATCCACCTGGGATTAAATCCCACATTCTCACCGGGCCTGCATGCCTATGGGAAGCCGGACAAGATGATCTTTTGCAGAAAGAAGAGTTTGCTGATCCTCCCTCCCCTGATCCACTCATTGGTGCCAAGCCAGTGAAGCTCTCCGTGGCTCATGTGGCGAAGCGAGAGGACCTGACAGGGGCTTTTGTTAACCTAAGGCCAGAAGCAGCTCTATGTTTGATTAGTTTCCAGCTTTGGAAAAGCCTGAGCCTTTTGGAGGAAGCACTCAGCCAAAAGTATGTCAGAGCAGCGTCTCCAGTTGTCTGCTGTGGAGATTAATGGGTCATATTGTTAGGTTATGTGTGCGTGTGTGTGTGTAAGTGTGCATTAGTACAATATGTGTGCAGAATTCAGCATCTGTGGTTAATTTTGTGTGTTTGTGGGTGCAGGAGTCCCCAGAAATGAGATAACGAACCTCCAGTGGGAAGAAATCTCTCCCATGTCTTTGTGTTGCACCCAGAATTTCAGAAATGGAAAAGATCAGGCGCTTCAGTCTGTCAAAATGGCCTCTATCAGCCAAGTAGCAAATCCCAAAAGGGAATTGATAAAAAATCATCTTTTTCATTATCAGTGTCATACAGCCTTTCACTCCATTGTTTGAGCTGACATGTTGATCAGACAGTGTTTTGTATTTTACGTCTGTAATGTGAATGTAGCTAACAAGAAAAGCAAAAGAACAACCTTAGTTAAGGGCACTCATAGCGTTTACAGATTGTAGATCAGCCAATCAAACTAAGACACCTCTTTGATAGCATTTTGTGAATTCAACTCTCCATTTCAAGCCGCAGTGGTGTAGATGCTGTTAGTGCTAGCTGTAAAGACGTCACCTCTAGTCAGTTCGGCATTTAATAGACTACCAGTATGCTGACCTGACTGTGGCTTAGTGCGTAAATGATAAGCATATGTCTGTAGACGTGATTTCATGGCTTAAGTCATTGCCAAAGAACAAGCCGTCGTGCCAACATTTCCCCAACAGCTGAATTTCCATCTTTCAGTCTTAAACACTTCACATTAGGGTGATTCTTAACTGTATATAACTTGTGTTTGTGGTGAGTTTGCAGTACAGTAACACACTGTAAAAGCAGCGTTAGTTTCTCGCCGTCTCACCTTTGCTTTTCTTGTGTTTCACGATAACACTTTCCATTTGAACTTTGGCTCTGAGCTGCAGTCTCTGGTAATGTGTAAGTCCTCCCTGTAGATACAGTTACTACTCGGGCACAGTTTTTACGGTCATTTATCCTTTACACTGAAGTATTTGGCAGGCCTTACTACTGCTATTTGGAACATGTATTGGTGCAGTTTGATAACATAAAAAAATCATACAAACAAATGATTGTAATGTTGAATCTTGTGTTAATAGATGTAATTTGTGTTGTGAGTTTTACAGTATATGGTTCTACACGTGAAATGTGAGATTGTACATATGTTTTTGTGAGTTTAAAATTTGTATATTACCAGTTGTGTTTTGAATTTATCACTCCTGTTTTTGTACATCAAATGTGTCGGTGAATGTGAACCTTTTTTTCGTTTGAAAAGGGATTTTTGCAGAAACATGAACAGCACAGAACAAAATATCCTTCGCTATACACAGTACACTCACCTTGTCATTGTGGAGGAAGTGATAAAACGCCGGCTGTCATCACTTTATATAAAACATCCTGAATGCAGCCCACGTAATCTAGAAAGGGAATGTAGGAACATGTTCTGTGCTGTTCATGTTTTTGAGTTTAAAGCACTTTATGTTTTCTTTTCCATTTAGCTCTTACTTTGTTTGAGATTCTGTGTCAGACTTGTAATGGTAGAAAAGAGTTTTAAAAAATAGCTGAATGGGAAATGCCAGAAAGATCAAACTGTGTTTGTATGTAAAGCAAATGTGGTGCCACACGCCAGCTGTTTATAATGTAAATTATTTATTGAATAAAAGAAAATGTCTTGTTATTGACGTGCCCTTTTGTCTCAGTTGGTGTGAGAGCATTTTTTGAAACTCACCCTCAGTTTTCTCTCTGAACAGTCTGCAGTGTTTGTCTGCCCCCTGCTGTAAAGCTGGAGCGGTGAATGTGAGAGGATGATCTTAACCTAAAACTACAAAGTACGGAAAAAAAGTGAAACTTCAGAGTTATGTATATCTAAGATGAAAGTGACTTAAACAAATTTTACATGACTCTTCAGTGCAAACAGATATTATAAATGACTACAAACATGTCTCCCTACAGTTGTCTAGCTTAAGCACTAAATCAGCCAATAGCTGAGCTTCAATGGTGTCACCTTCATACAGACCTAATCATAATTAAAACAATAAATTAACATTATTCTATACTGTTAAATGTAGGTCAGAGGAGAGGAAAGCTCATAATTTATGTTGACATTATAATGATTTCTATTTGAGCCATTACTCAACATCTTAAATTAGTTAAAGGATAGAGTAACATTTTATTTAGAGCAATAAAATGTTAGTTATTTCTATTACCAAAGTTGACGTAGAAATTAAACCTTTCAATAAAAAGTTTATATATTTAGCAATTATAAATTATATGGCTTTTCCAAAGTCAAATCCAAGCACCTTACAGCTGGAAACAACGAAAATAACATTTCTATAATTATATGAAGCATACTGATATTTTATCACATCGTTATTGTGCTACAATCAATCACGCAGCGTGACAAGTAGAGGGAACATATTCCACTCACTTTCAGGTTATTACTACATAATAAAAATACACATTTGTACTAGAACATGGTTATATGGTCATACCTTTATCCATTGTTCTATTTAAGCCCCATTGTAAAAAACAAAAAAAACACTTTTTAAAAAAACTCTTTTTAGAATATTGGACCCAAATACAGACCAGCTCTGAAAATCTTCTGCATGTCTTTGTGGAAGAGACGGTATGCTAATGCAATCATGTAAATGTAATCAGCATGTGAATCAAGTCAGCCAAAAGAAAAATGAAGGTAGACACATTTTCATTGTGTAACAAAGTTTATTACATATGTCCAAACATATGTACAGCACATTTCTCATGAAGAGTGGTTTTGTCACAAATATAAATTATTTAGACTTTCTTACAGAACATATGATACAGGAACCGTAGCTTGCTTTACGTGGAGGAAAAGATGCGCTGGCTGTTCACTGTAACAGGTCGGCTAAGTGCCCTGGACGCAACACACACATGATTTCTTTGTGTTTGTTTTTCCCTCAAATCTTCAACTCTTTTGGAAACCACATGATAATTACCAGAATAATACGTGGTCCCTTAACCAGTTCATTCAGAGCAATTTTCTTAGAACGAGACGAATACTACATCCTGCCTGTGTTAGGCCCCAGTACTGTCCATGTACAATATACAGTATGATAATACACACATAAATAAGGCACAAATGGAAAAGCATTAAAAAAAAAAACTAAAAAAAAAACTGAGGACCAGAGCAGGTTTGGCACAGGAAAAGTGACCAAAGGTAATAATAAACATAATGAAACGTCATCAGCAACTTCCTGATGACCTTTAAACAATCTAACAGCAACAGCCAAATCATAGAAAAGGAAAGAAAATGCTTTATCACACAGTATTTTCAGACATAATCGAGCGCTTAAATACTGTAAGTGGACAGGTGAGTAAATGAAACTACACTGAAGTACTATTTTAACCATCAGAATACTGAAAGGCAAAAATAAAGGATTGTTCTAAGTCATAGTGTTATGAGCCTTTGCACAAGTTGTTGCAATAAATACTGCTTACAAAGCTTCCATTTCATTGGGCCTACAAAGAGGGAAAGTGGTTAAAGTGAACAAAGCAAGACGATTGCAATGATTTATATAGCTACACAATTACAGAAATCATGATTATTTGTACACATGAGCAAGGTGAATTTGCTAAAAACCATTTCGTAGAGTTTCGCGGAGACATACTGGCTTCATTGATCATTCAAATTTCATTAGGCCGCGCCGTCACACCACCATTTCTAACTCACATGGTGATTCAGTTCAGCTACATGTTCAAGATAAACATTTTTGAAGGTGCAGACGATGAACACATTACACATTCTTTTGTACTGAAATCTTCCAATGACATCATTTTTCAAGACTTAAAGCTAAACACAAAAGAAATAATGTCCATGTCATGCTTCCTTTGGGAATACTCCCATACATTTACCATTCAGAAAGGCCGAAGCCTTCAGGCACTTTTAGGATTGAGATCAGTCATCACTTCATGTATCCTAAATTCTCCTTAGAAAATAGTCCATGGGACTAAGCATCCACTCCACTCAGTCTGACCACGGCTGACTGATTTGAGTCATTTCATTTAAATAAAGATGCTTTGCTTTAGTTTTTCATCTTGAAGATGACAAGAGCGACACAAACCTCTTCCTTCGGGGCACAAATCATCCACAGTCACTGGAGGAAAAGAGCAAAGGAGTTTTGCTGGTAAAGAGGGTAAATGTTGATTCCCTTTCCAACTGTGAGCTTATGATTGGCGAGTCTCGGCTTGTCCATCAGCAGCATGTATGTGGCTTTGACCCTGGACGAAAACACCCAGATCAGTTTCTCAGCCGGCATACTTTTATGTTTTCCTGTTGTTCCAGTTTGGATCTTCCGCGGCGTTCGGCTCTGCAGGCCGCTGCAGAGGCGAGCGGGAGTCCTGAGGAGACTTCTGAGCCGGCGGGGATCGCGGGTCCAGCAGCGGAGGAGGCTTGTCAGGGTGGAAGGGCCTGTTATAGTGATCCGGTCCTTGTGGACCTGATGGCCTGTGCTCCGGCATCCTCCTGAAGTCCTGTAGAGGGCCGTCTCTACCCTGGTGGTAGTTGGGACGGAATTCATCAGGGCGTCTTCTTTTGGGGTCTGAATGCCTGAAATATCACATGAAAATTTATTTTCAAAATACCAAAAACAAACATGATATTTAAACAAAAGAAATGAACCAGATATGTAATCAGTGCAGCTCTCACCTGTCATAGTAAGGCCTGTGGCCCCTGTGGTCCCGGTCGTTGCTGTACTGATCATACGGCCTTTTCCGAGGCGAGCTGTTGTTGCGGTACGGGCCGGAGCTACGGTACGGGTCGCTGTGTGGACGTCGATCGCCATAGTGGTCCTTGTAGCGATCATACTGATGATGTCGGTCTCCCTGCCACGACTGGTTGCTATTACTTGGGTAATTGTATTTACGGTCCCTCTGCCAGTCTCCTCTATCTACAATTAAATATGTTAAAGCTGACGTTAATAAATACTGCAACAAAAAAGCTTGAAAGCCAGCTCAGGGTTAGGGTTAGTTGAGTTCTGAGTCCCTAAACCAAACGAAGGTCCGTCTGTGAATGAAATGCTGCCGACGTTGACTCTAATTTTCCTGCCCTGTCGATGTGCCACATTTTGGCACATTTTGACACATTTTGACATTTGACAGGCTTAAATATATACTATATATATATATATATATATATACACACACACACACTTTTTCTGTTCGTTCTTACATGAGCTTTGCATTGGACTGTGGTGGGTGTCAGTCGTTTGCAGATTCAATTTAAAAGCTAATGTTAGCTTGTGTTACACACTAGCCGTTGAAAAGAATACTGAAACATCATTTTGAAATATTGCATTAAAGGAAATGCAAATTATGGACATTTGCATCAACTGGTTTAGATCAATTATTGATTAGTTCGTTTATGCAGCTTTGTTAAGCTGCATAAACGAACTTTAGCAATGTATTGCTGTAGGCTAACTCGCCAGTAAACAGTAGAAGAAGAAGGCAAACCGAAAACAGCTGAACAGTCATGTGAGTTAAATGTGAGTTATGTCAGAACGTATTCAAACCAAGTGCTTCCATATTACAGTTAGCACATTATCTTTTTTTTTTTTTTAAAGCTAGCGTAAAAACTTTAATGTGCAATCTAGGAAGTTTTTTAAAAAAGAGCTTTTTTTCATGCACATTTCTGAAATGAGCATACAAATACGTTGATGGAAACACGGCTACTGTTAGCACTTTAGAGGAGCTAAAGAAAGGCAAGGCAATCGGGATTTTCCCGGCAAAACTGTCCTGTAGAAATCTGTCTGCAGGCAACTAACAAAATCGTAAAGGTCTCGTTTTTTAAGTTACATTACATCCATTCACAAATTGCGAAAACAAAGTGATTAAAACATGTAAATTGCCTCACAATGTCCTTCTACTCTGCACGTACCATCATTGCCGAAGTGGCGCTTGTTAGCCGAGTTGTACGGCTCTCTGTGGTGTCCGTGAGGGCCTGGCTGAGCCGAGTGAGATGACGGTTTGGAGGACGACTGAGTTCCTGTGGAGTCTCGACTTGACCCGCAGGGCTCTGGTCTGAAGGATTTTGACCTCCCTCCAGGATCCTCCTTCTTCTTCTGCTCCTTCTGGCAATGCCACAGAATATTTTTAAGTGTTACAAAACATCACATTCGCTTCCAAACACTTGATAAACCAGAGTTTTGACAATAACAAATAGCATCTACTTGCCTCTTCCTCATGCGATCGCTTCTTCTGTGCCATTTTGTAAAGTTTGTGAAGCTTCCTTGCACCGAACTCTGTAAACTTGGACACAAATATCCAGAGGTTTCTGGAAAAAAAAAAAATCATTAGCTGAGTTATGGGTCAGAATGATGATTCATTTACCAAATGTGATATCTAACCATGTTACCTCCGCCATATTTTGACATGTTCGGGGTCACTGTAGGCTTTAAGGCACTCTGTGATTCGGTCTCCAATCTTCAGCAGGCATGTGCGAGTGTGCTGGAGCTGCTCCTGGTCCGACAGACCCTCATCTGGTTTATCCAGCTGCTTCAGGGCCTTTTTCACCGGCCTCATGCGCTCCTTACACTACACATGTGCACACATTTGCAATATTATTGTAATGCACTGCTGCTAAACACTGCTGGGTAAATCTTTGCACCAGAATGAAAGAAGAAACTCACAATACTGAAAGTCTCCTGGTCCAGTTCATCATCCTCCTTTCCTTCAATGGGAACGGGGTCAGACCCCGCCGTGATGTGAACGGGACCTTGAGTCTTCTTCCCTTTGGCTCCTTTAGCCTGAAATACAAAAACCAGACATGCATATTAATACCAGAGGAAAATTGTTTTCTATTTTGAAGCATTTTCAGTAAACACACATGATCAGACCATGTATACTTTGCTCAAGTACCTTTTCTTTTCTGGGCTTGGCGCCCTTTTTGTCTTTGTCCCCGTCCTTCTCCTTTTTAGGAGTTCCCTGTTTTTCTTTGTTCTCCTTGTTGTCCTTTTTCTTTTGTCTTTTCTTGGCGGGGGACTTCTCTGTTCCATCATCCTGCTCAACACAGACAAGACAACATCACGTTAAAATATACAACACAAGGTCAGACAATGACAAATGACAAGGATTTAGCTGGATCTAAAAAATAAAGCTGAATTAAACTTCTTTGTAAAGGTGTTGCTGTGGTTACTGTGGCCTGATTTATAGTTATGTGTGATATTTATCCACTGAGGACAAGATTGACAGTTAGAATTTGTTTAGCCTTAGTGAAAAGAAGAAAAAATCTTTGCTTTTATTGTAAATAAACATACAAAGGTCGGAGAAAGTACAAAGCATAGCCATAAAAACAAAGTCAAAATGCAGCAGAAAACCAGCATAACTCTGCCTACAGACTAGCAGGCGACACTGACCTTGACCTCGCCCTCCTCTGACGGGTTGTCGGACAGACGGGGGGACGAGATGTCGTTGCCCTGCTCGTCCTTGAGAATCTTGTTCTCCTTTTTCACCCGGGGCTTCCTCTTCCTCACTTTGACCTTTGGAGGAAGAGACTGGGTGAGCTGTGTGGGTGGTAAGTCAAACGCAAGCTTCATGTGTTGAAAACGATGAGTTAACTGCGATTAATGGCTCCATACCTCCTCCCCTGTTTTAGACAGGTCTGAGCTGTCTTGTTCTTTTTTAAGCAGCTTGAGAAGATACTCGGCTCTCGCCTGCAGCTGCTTGGCCTGAGGCTTCTTGCTGGGATCGTCTGGAAGAATCTGTGCAGGGGGAAGTGGATGTTAGACGGATGCATGATTAAAGTGGTGCTGACGACGATGGAAGTGCTAAAAAGTGAAATATAGCTTCATTCTCAACTGTTTTGACCAGTTCTTGACCTAAGAAATTAATAACTTACAATATAATGGTAGAAATTAAACATTTACCTTATCAGCGAGTTTAAGATCAGGATCTGTCTTGACCAGGTCCCAGTTGCCAAAGCCGTGCTCGTAGGTACCGAGCAAAAGCTGAATGTCATCCTGTAGATCCCAGTCTACATCAAAGTGGGCCACCTTGACCCTGCATGTTAGATTGAACCTGTGGGAAACAGAGACATGTCAAATTTAATCTGCAACCTCCTATCTTGATCCTAATTAGATCTGCAGTGGTATCTTACTTGTTTCTCTCAGCAGGATTTGCTGGCACTGCTTTGTGCAGAGGCTCAAATTCTTCCTCATGCTGGATGATGGACTTGGCGTTGACCTGCACTCCCGAGATCTTGATGTTAATCCCTCTCCGTTTCCCAGGACCTTTGGCTGGAACAATAACGACATGCATCATTTGGGGGGGAAATGCTAGTATTTCAAAGAACTCTGAAGGAGTAAAAGAGCAACATACCTTCAACCGGGTTCTCTTTCAGCTGCTCCTCGTGCTCCTGCACTGCAGCTACGCAGCTGCTATGAATCAGCTCGCCGAGTCTCTTCAGGTCTGCGATGGATTTGTCAACCAGCTCCGAGTCTCGGGCGATGGCCTCCAACCTGGACACAGAAAGCAGCACTTTACTGTTACAGTTTGAGCAATTAAGTCTGACAAAGCATGCAGGCAAATAATGAAGCCATACATGAACTATGACTATCATGACAAAGCTCACCTTTCAAGTGGAGATCCAAATTTCTTGTATGCTTTAATGAACCTGTCAATGATAATAATATGAATATATTTTTATTGTGTTTGTGAAGGGAAACTTCACTGTGATACATGAATAAAAACACAAAGGAAAAAAAGAAAAAAGGATATTTTTAATACTTTACCTCCGGATTTCTGCGTCAGTGAAACCCTCCACGTTGTTCTTGCGGGCTCTGGGTCGGCCTCTCTTCTTTGGCTTCTTGTCGTCGTCACTGTCATCAGTCTCACTCTCGGAGCCGGAGGAGCGGTGCTTCAGCTTGGAGCCCACGTCACTGTCACTGTCATTGGCCTGAGCCTGAAAGACAAGATTTCATTCATATAAGCTTTATTTAAAGCATACTTAAATTTAGTATAAGATGCAACAGTTACAGTACAAGTTTTTCAATAAATCTGATTTTAATTATTTACCTCCAACTAATTAGAGCGAAAGTTGAGTGAACCTTATTATTGTAGTTGCTGCAATTTGTTTTATTTTTGTTGACTTGAAAAATTATTATAATTTCTGAAATTACAGAAAATAGTGATAATTTAAGCCTCCAAGCTGTTTGCTTTTCTTAGTGTTGTGAGTTTGATTGGATTCTAGATCATCGTTCAAATTAGACTGAGAGAGAATCCAAAAGCTCTCAGTGATTGATGGAGATTTCTCCTTTCTCAAACAGATCTGTGATGATTCTCCTCTTACCCTCTTGTTGGAGCTCCTGCTCCTGGGCAGCATGAAGATGTCCTCCATCTCCCGCTGCTTCGCCTCCTCCTCAACTTTGCGCCGTTGATCTTGAGGGATGATATCGTCCCATTCACGCGAGTGCTTGTCCTCCAAATCTGGAGTGCTCTCCTCCATGCTGGAGAAATTGGCCACCTGCAGAGAGAGAGAGAAAGAAAGGAAAGAGTGAGAAGTTGAGAGACGGGATCTTTTAGATACTTTACAGTAATGAACAGTACAACACAGGAACAGGTTGCCGGTACCTTAAACTGAGACAGAAGTTCATCTGTAGCACTTGAGCCCTGGTCACTTTCTCTGGTTTCAGCCAGCCTCAGGATCTCATCAATATCCATCTCCTGCAGACGCAAAGACACTCTGGTTCAATTTTCCGACCACATCATTTTTAACACAAAATCAAAAATGAGTGGTTTTAATACCTGTGGTTCGGACTCCTCTCCTTCTGCCTCTTTGAAGAGTTCCTCTGCACCGAACTTGAGGATGGCAGATAGTTCTTCCTTATTAAATGGGTTTGAACTGTGCAGAAAAAAACAGCATGTTAAACACACAGACAGCATCAGTATCTTAATATCAAACAAGAAGATTTCTAACATCTTACTTTGTGGTTCCGGAGTTGCTGTCGAGTACAGTTCGACCGGTGGTGTCCATCCTCTGAATGACAAGATGGTCCAGAACCATCTTCTTCTTGGCCCTCTCGATGATGTCCTCCTCCACTGTGCCTTTGGTGACCAGCCGATAAATGTTCACCTGTGGAAGGAAAGCATGGACGGAAATGTGTTAAATACTGAGCAATAATATAACCAGTTTTGTCTTAAAGAAAATCCATCTGAGTCATTCTAAATGACCTGTTTCTTCTGGCCGATCCTGTGAGCTCTGGCTTGTGCCTGCAGGTCGTTTTGAGGGTTCCAGTCTGAGTCAAAGATGACGACGGTGTCTGCTGAGGCCAAGTTTATCCCCAGACCTCCCGCTCTGGTGGACAACAGGAAGCAGAAGTCCTGGAAAACAAAGGAAACATGTTAATACACATAACATGCAGCAACACACACACAAACATTTGTAAAACACATATTGCATTATGAATAATAAAATATGGTAAAAATGGTAAAATGGTGATTATAAATTACATGTACTTCAAACTAAGACTCTTTTACCTGATGGTGCAAAAATATATAAATAATGACTAATATAAAATCTATATCTATACATCTGCTACGGCTCTCAAATAAATAGTCCAAAACAATCAGAAAATATACCATATGATTGTTTAAAACAGTCATTATCTCAGTACAAGAATACATTTATGACTTTATTACTAACATTACCTGATAATATATTATTTTTATGCATACCTCGGAGCCTTCTGCATTAAAGTGGTCAAGTGCTTGCTTTCGGATTTCTCCCTTTATGGAGCCGTCCAGCCGCTGAAGAGGAAGGAGACAAACGGAGAGGAATTAACCTGTGAAGACTTCCCTCTCAGCTCTCTGCTATAACCTTGGCATCCCTTTGCTTCACATGCCATCAGTCTATATGCTCAGACTCATGACAACAACCCACACCAGAGACCAAGTCAGCAAAAACATCCTAAATCCAATGACTTGCAGGAGTCCGTCTGGTCTTCAGTAGAAAATAACTTGTTGATATAAATAACCCCGTGATCTCTCGGCCTGGCAGAGTATGTGTGCAACAACTCTGACATCTGATCCTCATCGGAGTCCAACCTACCAAACACAACCACCTCAAAAGCCCCCTGCACTGTAAACACAAATAAAGACAAGTGGAAAACTGAAGACGGCCTCTACAAGCTGTCAGTAGACGGTTTCTGGAGATAATGGTGAAGCAGTCGTTTACACTTTTCCAGGAACTGAGCACTATATCTTAAGGATTTTATGGTCGAAATTGAAAATGTTGCTGCAAATAATAATGAAAAGGGTAAACAAACATTTTTTTATGTTCTAACAAGACCTTCCCCTTAGTAAAAAAGCACAGACACATCTGTCTTTCCACATCAGACTGTTCCTCTGTCTACATCTGAATAACCACAAACTCTTATCAGGTGGAATTGGTTTTCCTGTTTATGGAAACTACAGAATCACGACTGTGCAATACTCTGAATCTGAATATTGCTTTGCCACAGCATATTGGTTTCTATGAGAACTAGGGTTGACCCCAATGTTCTTTTAAGACGACATGTTTTTTGAAAGATCAAAGAAGAAGAAATGGAGCCAATTTTATCCATGGATGACAACAGAGCAGCATCAGAATGAGAAATGAGCATCACAGCAAGGAGGAATTTTTAAAGGCAGGTTCAGGCACCACGTTCTGGCTGTGACCTAGTTATGTTACGTTATGTTTCAGAAACTGAGCATTTGGCCTTTCTGATTTTTGCAGGTCTTGCTGATTTTCCTTCATATTTGTTTCTACCACAAGTAAGTAAGAGAACAACATAGTTAAATGGCTTCTTTTTTTTGTCTGTTTGTATCATATTTTGTGGTATTTTCAGACAAAATGAAGCTGTTATGAATGCATGGATCCAAGATTTGTGACAAACATATAGTGCCTGACCAGCTCAATCTACTCTGTACAAAGCAATCATTCCCACTGAAGCTTTGAAGCACCAAAGTAGTATTCAGAACAGTCCTTATGTGCATTTAAGTCCTGGGTAGCAAAAGAAATGCAGTCCTGAAAGTGTGCAAATCTTACCTGGAAAGGATAACGATTCTTGGCGAGATATTCAGCCAGAATGTCCAACATCCTGACCATCTGGGAGAAGATCAGGACTCGGTTTCCTCTTTCTCGGAGTCTGGTCAGCAGCTTGTCCAGCAGCACCAGCTTCCCGCTGCCCCTCACTAGACTCTGCAGAGGTACAAAGTTAGGGTGTCAGGAAAAATTAAGCAGCACCGATCCCCCCGGTAATACTGTCTTGTATTCATCTTTGTTTTGTCACAAATAGTTTCCGCTGCAGAGCCGAGATGTCTTGAGGTGTGGCTGTGAGCCAAAGAGGCTGGTAAGGAGACGTACCTGCAGGTGCTCCTGCTGCGTTTCGTTTTCTACATCCTCAGGCTGTTTAATGAGGAAACTGTGGTTGCAGCACTTTTTGAGCTCCATAACGATGTTCAGGAAGCCGGAGGAGCTGCCTCGAGTGCCTTTGGAAAGAGCTTTGTAATTCCTCGTTAAAATCCACCTGGAAATATTGAGGAACAAAATAAGTTAATGGGGAGCAGAGATGCAGCTACTGTACGAGAGGCTCGGGGAGACGGGTGAAGTGAAAAGGGTAACAGAAGACAGGAATGACATCGTACTTGTAGAACTGCTTCTGCTGTGCAGACATGTCTACTCGGAGGATCTGTTCCACCTTGGCAGGGAGAGATTTCTCCACATCTTTCTTGACACGTCGCAGAAGGAAGGGCTCAAGGACTTTGTGAAGACTCTGATAACCGTTATCCCTTCCTTTCCCGTGCTCGTCTTCAAAATCCTCCCAGGAATCAAACCTGTTGAGCGTGACAGATAACAAATGTCATTCATCCCTGGATGGAATTCAAATTGAAGGCATTTCGCTGCTTTTTTCCGGGACGTACTTGTCAGGCATGAGGAAGTGCAACAGTGACCAGAGCTCTTTGAGGGAGTTCTGCAGCGGAGTGCCAGTGATGAGCAGCCTGTGGTTGGACCTGAACTCCATTAATGTTTTGTACAGCAGGGAGTCGTCGTTCTTCAGCCTGTGAGCTTCATCCACTCCCAGGAACGCCCAGTTGATGTTCCCAAGCACCCCCTGGAGACAAATGAGTCCTTGTAAATCAAAGTGATCGCCTCTTTTCATGTACACTAGAGCTGTAATGGTTTGTGTATTTGTACCGAATAGTTACAGTATAGGGGTCACAGTCTGTCACAGCTGGTGCCAGTCAGTCACACTATAGCCGCTTTTTTATATGAAGTAATAATAATGTCGTTTGGACATGTTGTACACATCTGATGACGTTTTCTAGATTAGGGAAGCCACAGTGAGGACATTTTCAACACTGTTATCAATCGCAGAGGACAATTTATTAGAAAAGACATTCATTGGCAACACTTTATATTTGCAGAGGGCTTACTTTATGAGAATAATGCAATATAGGCACCTTTTTATTTTTTTGCTGTGACACTAAATCTTCTGCCACTGATGTCAAATTGCTGCCTTAGACCAAGAATAGGGCTTTTGTCTTCAACACTTGCAGTATTTTTTGTTCAAAATATATAATAACAAATGTACCCTTATGCATTTGGGTTTTTTCTCTCGGCTGTACCAGACTCTCCTAAAAGATGCTAGGAACCGAACCATGACTTTTGTGTACCATCACACCCCTGATGCTCAGACACACTGCATAATAACAATATAAACACAATCAAAGCAAAGTGGTTCACTGCACCTACCTTGTCTTTAAGTAGAATTTCATAGGTGGTTAGTAGTGCATTGAAACGGATTCTTTTCGTTTGATGGTTCACCCACTCGTAGTCACGGATCTACGTAACACAGGAAGAACAACCAAAGGTTTATGTAACCAACTCTGTAGATACAAGCAGACAGCAGGATAATTTTTTAAAAACCTTCGGGAATCAACGTACCGTTTTCCTGCTCATGACGTCACCGAGGTAGACCACCACGTTCATGTCCGGGGCCCAGGTGGTGAACTCCCTCTGCCAGGAGGTGAGCGTGGACAGAGGTACCACCACTATGAAGGGTCCATACAGCTGATGCTGATGGAACAAGTACGACAGGAAGGAGATGGTCTGGATTGTCTTTCCAAGCCCCATCTCATCAGCCAGGATAACACTATTGCACCTGAGGGATAATGAAAAAAAAAAGTCAATTTTCATATGTTGTTCATATGCAGTAATCAAAGCAAACACAAATAGTTAATTACACAATACCTGCACCAGGAGTGAGCCAACCAGTTCAACCCATCCAGCTGGTAATCTCTCAGCTGAAGGTTGTCATCTCCAATATATGACGGCTGCTTCTTCAGAGGGACAAACCTCGGCCTTTGCTTTAACACCTGAAACGATATGAACAGATTTCTTCATTCATGAGGGGAAAAAGGAAACTATACCACAAAAAAGACAAGCAATTAAAAATAGAGTCTGAAGATTAGAGCATGTTGTGCCAGTGTGATTTGACTCTTACCTTGCAGTCTTTAGAGGGAACCGTTTTAGTGGAGTTTCGGTTCAAGAAGCTGTCGATGAAGGGCTCAAACTTCTTTCTAACCAGAGCTCCATCCTCCCAGCTGCACTCTGAATAAGGTAAGCCCATCCACTTGCATAGAAACTCTGGCTCATTGGAGGGCGGTATCTTGTGACTATGAGCTGTTTAAAAAGCAGATCAATGATTAGAAGAAGACGGATGATTGGGACAAAAAGGAGAACATTTAATAAGCCGGTGATGGTGAGACTTACAGGGGAAGTCAGCGGTTCCTGGTGTCTTTCCTGTTTTTGTTGCTGTTAATAATAAAACATATTTTAGTACAATAATAAATATATCTGCATTACTACCAGACAAAAATACATCTGATGATGAATTCTCACCGATAACACGCTCCACAATCTGAAACTGCTTGTTCAAGTCGTATATGAGCTCCTGTTGGCAGTTATGAAACTCTACATCCTCCGGTGAAGCCCGCCTCAACCTACAAACAAGATCAGAATAAACCGTGAGAATCCAAAATATGTACATTTTCCTAAAAAAAAGTTTAATGTGAAGACAGAGATTTTTACCATGAATTGAGCTCGTCTTGTTTCTTCTTGTAGTTGTCCAGTTTCTTCATTCCTTTGACTTTTTGCAGCGTCAGAGAGTCCATGCTCTCCCACGTGTTGTGGATGTAGGACCAGCCCTTCCACTTGATCAGATAGTGAGTGTCTCCTTCGTCGTTCTCGGGGTCAAACCCTTCATTCGGGTCCCCGTTTTCCTGCACAGCATATATGGTCGTGGAAGCTCCAGTGACTAAACAAGAGAAAAAAAAACACTTTTAGACTAAGTCCCAAAATGTATTTTGCTGAGAATGAACAGAACCAGTAACAGACATGGTGGAAATGCATCACCTGATTTTTTGCCTATCCTGGTGTCCATAACCTTCTCAATGGTCTCACTGTCATCGTCCTGCTGCTCCTCGCCGGCGTCCCCGGTCATTTCAATCAGGTCGTCGGAGTCGGTTTCAAAGTCATGTTGGTCCTCTTTGTAACTGTAACAAGACAGAACAGCTGATAAGTGGAAAACATTCATCTGGAGTCCGGAAAACAAACAAAATCTGATGTTTTTTTTGCTCATATGTACTCAGATCTTTTCTTTTTTTAACAGTGTGAAGAAGCAAATATCACAGAGTCTGATCTTTTCACTATTTGTGATCCTAAATGAGCGATGCGCCCTCCATCCAAAAGCAGCCCTTGTTTCAGTAAAGCCATTCACATTATGATCCTGGCTCCAAATCTGCATAATAAAAATTTGGCTCCATTCTCCTTATCCTCGTTACCATCTGCTCACTAACTGGCTTCCACTGCACGTCAACTTATAAATGTAACCACAAACGCTGATTAAATGTTTACTTCCATGGGGCAACAAGCTGCATGTGACATTGTTATTGTTCTTTTTGCACATGTGGGTCAATATGGGCTCATAACCAGTTCACACTGAAATCTGACTGTGGGGACATTTTTAAAAAAATTATGCAAACAGCAATAAAATCAAATTGAGCCCTGTAAATAACTCAGTGTAGCAGAAAACTTTTGTTTCAGAAATGCACCTTTTGACTTTCGTTGCACCCCTCCTCCGAGTCTGTCTCTTTGGAGTTCCTTCTTCATCGTCTTCATCGTCATCGTCGTCGTCATCATCGTCGTCATCGTCTTCAGCAGACGAGTCCTGTTTCCTGGACTTCCTGCCTTTTTGCGATAGCTGCTTTTTGGCCGATGATGATTTGGTTTGAGGTCTGTAAAACACACAGTGAAGCACAGACACAGAGGAAGAGATAAGGATCCAACCTCTGGATCATCATCACAATGTTCTGGTCTCTCCTGACTGACCGACAAACTGCAGCCACATTTCTTTACAATTAGAAAAATTTGTATCAGTTTGTATTTAAATTTTAGACTTAATGTTTGTAACATCAGGCTACAGCATTCAGGTGTAAACTCCACCAAAGTAAAAGAGGAAAAAAACGTCTCACACAATATGGAATGATTTGGAGATGACCAGTGGGTAGCTGTCTGATGGCCAGGCTTCGCTACACTCTTACCTTCTAGCAGGAAGTCTTCTGGATCTAACTTTTTTCTCTTCCTGCTCACTGTCTGTACTGTCGGAAGCCTCCTCCTCATCCTCCTCCTCCTCCTCTTCATCATCATTTGAGTCATCATCTTTCCAGATATTTCTTACAACAAAGAAATGCCACAAGTTCACCCTCAAGGCCCCATCACTGCTATAACCAAATTTTAATTTCATGAAATTCTGGCCACAGGGTGGTCACCACAACCCAATTTGATTTCCGAGACAAGACGCTGATCTGACCAATCAAATCTGATGGAAATGTAGAACACCACCTTGCTCACTGAAACTAACTGAGCCCATTTGGAACAAACAGATACCCATTTACAAACAAGCTCAAAATGATAAGAATCACAATATGAACACAGACTGGCAACACAATGACAAAACACATGAATTGTGCAGAACTACTGTATGGATCAAGTGTTTAATAACAAAAAGAGTTCAGAATTGAAAGAATATGGTGCTGTGCTATCAAATTAATTATAAATAGAATCATAAAATAATACAAATACCCAAAGATGTTCTCAGTCTTGCACTTACTCTTTTTTCTTAGCTCTGGATGTTTTTCTCTTGGGACTTTCACTCTCAGAGTCGCTGCTGCCCTGCAAATACAGTCAGCACAGCAGATGTCAGTAAGAGCTGAACTGTAGCAGCACTTCCCTATAACATCCACTAGGTGGCACCAGAGGCTGGTTGATGCCAATAGAGATAATTATGCAGCGCAAAGCCATGAGGCATATTACTTTGTCTTCATCGTCTGCAGTCTTTTGTTCGTCTGCTTACCCCCGCTCCAATGTTTAAACGAGCCGGTTCCTGTCTACTGCGGTTCGACCTCCTGACCCCATACACATCTGGATGCTCATCCCACATCTGTGAACAAAGAGCAACGGCTATCAGAGAGCTGCTGATTTTCTCCATCAATATACAAATAAAATCTGTCCCAATTCCATTCTGCGTTTAAGCTTGTAAATATGTGCCTTCAGGCTGCAAATAATGATTATTTCATTATCTGATTATGTTTTCAATAAATCAATTTAATCATTATGTCTATGAAACATTGGACGATAGTGAGTGAGTCCAGGGTTGTGCTTTTAAATGTCAGACTTTTTTTGAACTACAGACCAAAACCCAGAGATATTCAGTTTACAACTCCATTAACACAGAAAAGCACTAAATACTGACAATTGAGGGGCTATTAATTGGTATTTTTAGGCATTTTAGCTTGATAAATGACAATGAAATTAGTCATCAATTGTCAAAATAGTTGATTATTCTTTTGTCTGTCCCTTAATTGTTTATTCTACTGTATACTAGTTGTCATTAGAGCTGGGTATCTTAAGGTACCAAACAAATAACCCAGTACCGTGTAACACTGACATTTCTCCAGTTAAACCATGCCTGCATCCGATCCCTTTGGACCCAGTTCTATTAGAAAGTCTGCTTGCATGGTTTTGATCACAGCCAACCACAAGTATTATTTGATTTAATGCGACATGTCTGGCCCTTGTGGCCTTTTCTAGTATGCATACTATTTAAATAATCTAATTTCAATCTTTTCCAATGTGAGAACACTATATGCTCAAAACCTGCTTAGAATTAGGATGATGTATAGAAGTGGGACACAGCTGCAATCTACCTTAGATTCAGTTTACAACTTAATAAAACGCAGAAGAGCATCAAATACTCACAAATGAGAAACTATAACTTAGTATTTTTAGGCATTTTGCTTAAAAATTACAATGGAATTTGTAATCGCTTCTCAAAATAGTTGATTATTCTTGAACCCTTAATCTGTTATTCTATACTAGTTATTCTATACTGGGTTGTGGCATTTTCTAGTGTACATACTATATAAAGACTTCTTTATGTGAACACACTATATCCTCAAAACCTGCTTATAATAGGATGTAGTATAGAAGTGGGACACAGCTACAATCTACCTTAGATACAAAGACAACATGGCTGCAGCTACAACTGTCCTGCAAGTCAAAGCTTCATAATCTCATCAGGAGCCTGATTACGCAGACAAAGTTAACTCAATCTCCACGATTCGAGGACAGGAAGCACAATCTGCTTTGCAAACAGTAGGTTGTGACCTTTACCTTCTTCACATCTGCCAGACGCTCCTTCTTTCTAACTGGTTTGTCTTTCTTGTCATCTGCGTTGGTTTGCTGGGACTTGGACTCTGCGGACTCGCTGCCTGACTCTGAGTGACTCTCTGACTCTGAGGAGCTGTTTGACTCGGAGTTGTGGGATCTCCTCCTCTCACTGCCATGCTCGCTCTCTGACTGACTTCCAGACTCCGAGGCAGAGCGGTTGGATTCCTCTGAGGCTGAATTGCTACAGGAACAAGAACATGTTCATTCTTTCGATTTTGCAATGCATATGTTGAACTTTGTTTTACATCATTCTGTACACCCAACAACAACAACAACAATATGGCAGAAATGTGAATGGAGTTGTGGCAACAACTTAAAAGATATGTTTAAAAACTGAAAGGGCACACACTCTCAAGAGGACATGGAGAAACTACAAGAGCTTGATGGCATGAGTAAGGTGTGACTGTCAGCCGAGAGGAAACAGAAACCTAATTACATCATGCAGCATGTTCCTTAGTCAGCTTATTATAACCTCATTCTCTCTAAGGCACACAAATCCTCTTACAGACCTTTTAAAAAGCTTAACAAGTGCTTTCACCACTAAAATAACAACTTCCAGCTGAGCTAAACTGTAATTTAACAGGAGATAATTTATTAAAATCTTTCCTCTCTGCTAATCTTAAATTACTTGTGACATGTAGCTGTATATAACGGAGGAGAATAAAACAAAAACAAATGAATAACACCTGGTATCCTAACTAACAGCCTCAATAAACTTCATCCTTTTTTTTTTAAATGGAGGAATAAGAATCATTGCAAATGTTTCCTAACCATTTTATCTTGTGGTTCTTTTAATCAAAGCACTTGTGGTCCCTCATCACAGGTTATGGCCTTAGTTGTGAGCAGTTTAATAAATTTGCACTTCTCAGTTGGATTCATTTAGATTCCTTTGAGAGGTTTGAAGAGGTAAAAGCATTGATTGTTTCACAAAAAGGGAAAACTACAGAGAATTATCTGGAAAATAACCATGACTCTGTGTTAAAGAAACATTTCTTTAAAAAAAAAAAAA
>CAFUXE010000491.1:317389-403742 GCA_903364295.1 Serranus cabrilla
CATGTCATGAGCCCTCAAATTTATCTTGGGCTTTTTTTTTTTAAATAGATGTCACCACTCCCTGAAAACACTGTGACATGTTTATTCAGAAGGGAGCTTTAAAACAGTTCAACAGGGTTCCTATAAATTTTCCCAAAGTGAGATTCAAGCACCTTTCAAACATTTCCAGCACCGTAACACTGTGATAAATTATATATGTGCATGCAATACACTGATTACAGCACAATATCATATAATTTAATGTGATGAAGTGCAATAAACAACCACAATTGTGTTAGGGTAAGGATTTCCAGAACCTGTAGGAACCCTGTAAAACGTTTTTGTGATCCCTTTGAAAACAAGATGGTACATCTCAAGGGGATTCTGATGGAATTAAGCTCAACTTTGATACAACAGTATCATTTTTGCAGACTATAACTCCATTAGACATCGCTGATATTGTGAGATGATGATACATGAAAGTAACAGGGGTCACCAGTGGATAAAACATCCAGCTTTTGATGATGACCTCTCCTGTCTGGGTTCCTCTGCGTGCAGTTCCTCGTCTGGGCACATGGGGGCGCTGCTCTCACTCACAATAAATCTGTAGGAATCACTGCCTTACATGGTTTAACAGTCATGTGTTTTTGTCCCACACATTACAAGTAGTACAAAAGCATAGTTAATAATTCATAATGTTTGCATGTATGTTATTAAAAAGAACAGGTTTGAATTTGCCTTGCTGTGTAAAGAATTCCCATATATATTACCATATATTTTTCTGATATGTATAATACTGTGGGGACATTACCAAAGAGGAACATTAAGTCATTTGTTGGCACAATTATTTAAGTCTTTAACTGGTGTGAATGTAAATATTATGACCGAGTTACTACGTTCCTTCTTGCTTGCCCCATGAGCAGCCGCAGCAATGTGACCAAACTCGGAAGTGCATGGCTCCTTCCGCTTTAAGTGAGGTCAAAAGTAGGCGGGACATTAACATATTCTCGAATTATCATTGGCTGGTGTGTTGCTAGGTGGAAGTCTGGCCTATAGCAGAGCAGTGTGCAGGCTTCCACTGTCTGAACTCTTCCTGTTCCTCCTCCATGTAGTTCTGAGCTGAGTTTTAATACAGATAAGTGAGCAAGCTGGGCACACAAAGCAAGGGCCATTTTGTGACTCGTGAGAGCATGTATATAGTGCTTTAGTAAGATATAACGTTGCACTGAGTCACAAGATCTTTTGTAGCTCTTTCGGCTGCTGCTGTGCATGCCCACTGTGCTCATCTATCAGTGTGAGAAAGTTAGGCTGTCATCAGTAGCAGAGGACATATTACACACACAGCTGAAAGTACTAAAATGGCTGCCACAAGATCACACAGAAAAACTACAAGTGTGATGTAACCTGCTGCAGTGTACAGTCAGTAAAATGCTGTGAGGGTGATTACCTGCATTTAGTATCCAAACTTCTCTGTGTCTTTATCTAAAAACACAACAGTCTATTGTGATCAGGCTGCATTATTTGTTGTGACAACATGGCAGCACAGGCCAATGCATTTATGCAATAAATCTATGCAATAAATACAAACATTTTTTTAAATAATGGCTAGCCACGTGTGCCATTTCTGAATTCCTGCATTGTTCTGACACCATGCAAATGCACCTGATATTAGTTTTAAAAAACATCTTTATTGATGAAAATAGAATAGTGTTTCCACTTGTTTTGATATTTGAAGATTCAGATACCTGAGGATGATAGATACACACTTGCAAATATTTATCATCTTTCTTTAAAAAAGAACAGCAGACAATACTGAAAAAACTCAGAATATTTCTGTGTAAATAGTCTTGGTTGCAGGCCTATAATCTACGTGATAAGTAACACACATAAAGCCAGATTCAATTAAAAAAGAACATTTTTTCTGTAATATTCACAAACATAAAACAGGTTCAAGGCAGATGCATAAACTAACACCATCAATATTTGTATAGCTAATGCTATTACAAAAAAAAGCATTTTAAATGTATATTTAAACTTTATAGTAAATGTATGTAATAGGGGCAATCAAAGGATGAAATATCTTGCTTGACAGGTGAAAGCAATCATTGAATAATTCTTAGATTAAACAACCATTATGTGTCAAGATAAATATTTAAATTGAAGCTTTCCATTGCAATAAGGCCCCTAAAACAAAAGTAAAAACAAATATAAACTGGAGGTTAAAAGGGTATATTACATAAGCATGTGGGCAGTGACATAATGTCAGAATACACAGGGGTAAAGTCGTTTTAAGTTTTGCTTTCCATCTAAAACAAAACAAAAGTATTTACAAAGCCATCAAAATATTTGGAATGAAGGGCTTAAATAGGCAGAAATTATTAAGTGAAAGTTAACTTTTATTTCCTAAAACTCAATAACTTGGTCAAAACTTTAAATACAGGTCCAGATAACAACGTTCAGATTAATATAAAATGTATTAATTAAAAGCACATGCAACCTCATTAATGACAAATGACAAAGTATGTTATATATAAGCCATCAGAAATACTGGGCATAATACTGACCACAAGTAACACCAAAACAATACACTGTTTATGAAATAAATAAAAACCGAGCAACAACGTTGATAAAAAATGGTGCAATGCAGTACCAACTAGTTAGACAAGGTCATTACATTATAGCGATAGCACATCAAACATTTGTGACAAATCACTAGCAACATATTGCAAGACAAATGAGTTTTCCTGTGGTCTAACACATACATCTTGTGGGCAATGATCTCTTAACACAGGCCTGAAACCTCAGTATTGAGTGAAAGAAATGGTAGGAAAATCAGGGTGTGGCTATTAAACAATAGCAAGGTCATTCATGACAGTGGTGCACTTCATCAAAACCACGTCGCAAATGTATACACAGGTGATCAACCATGCTTGACAAGGTAAACAATCACACCAGATATGAAGAAGTTAAAAAAAAGTATAAGGATCATACCTTGATGCATTGCTTTGAGCCGATCCTTCATCGTCTTGTTTTTTACTTTTATTCTTCATCATGGTAGTATCCTGAAAATCTTTTGAAAGGATGGTCTTTTGTCCTGGTATTTACTGTCAAAAAGTTAGAGGGAGCATGAAGTATCATACAAGTCCCACAAGACTGCCTTTGCTCAGGTGGCAGTTAAAACCCAGGCGGTGCGACACGAGTTAAGAAAAAGGCATTAAATCGAAAGATTTCAGTATCATTATTTACATCGCTAATTTAAAATACAGCTAGGAAAAATGACAGGTGCTCCTACAATACGTTAAATATCCAACGTATGTCTTATATCATAGTCCACGGATCAAGCCGCATGCAATTAATTCTAACTGCGTCATCACATGAAGGGTTAGAAAAATAAGATTTAAGCATGAGAAAATCATTAAATTAAGCAAAACACAATGTAAACACACCAATTCAGTTCAAAGAAAGGTGGTAACCTATAAATGAACTATTAGATTCACGTTCGCTCTATCACAGGGTTTTGTCCGACTCGAATAAAAATAACAAACTGTAAAAATAATAACTTAATAACAAATTACAAAAAATAGCTTTGTTTCGAAAAGCTTTTAGGCCTGTAAAGTCTGCATCTGCTGTCAGACTCAGAGCGACAGAGGCGAGCAGCACACTAAAAATGGAGGCGCGCCATGGCTGCCAGAGCCCAGTATGGAAAACAACGACAAGGACTCCCTCAGCACAGACGGCTCGCACGGCTCGACAAATCAGCCCAAAAACCACTCAAAACGCTTAAATTCCCGTTAAAACACCGATCGTACTATCACAACACCTCAATTTTAATCAAAATCAAGCGATCTCGGTCGAAAAACGGGCAAGAGAAACGGTCTGACGAAAGCCCATGGCACCCTTCCCAAGGCTCAGCCGCCATCTAGAGCTCCTTCCTAGCTCTGAAAGCTTTGCCTTTGATTGACGTTATTTCCATTTACCCCACACTCAGGTGATGTTTAAGTCCCACCCCTTCTATTATGTTTAAATATTGCTTTTATATAAACTTACAATTATTTTCACCCCTAGGCTTGAAGTTGAGACCTTTACTTCACACTTCATAAAAGGTTAGAATACTGAGAGGCTTTAAAAGTATAAATAATTTTAGTTGCACCAATTGCATCACTTCCTGCTCAGACAGGAAGAAGGCTAACCAGGAGCCATTTTAGAGAGCCTTTGGAAACCATTTCTGTTCTGCCAAAAGCATTTATAATTGCAATGTACCTTGCAAAAAATAAGAGTATTCTTCACTGTTTTAATTGAGTACGTTAAGGATTTCCAGTGGGACTAATTGAGACTGATTCATTTTCAATCACATTTCCTTGATCACATTAATCCACTGTTATTTGGTTTATAAAAACACACGAAAAAGATTGCATTACCTAAGGAGATTAATCGACCCAATACGAAGCTTACCATTAGCACCTGTGCTAGCCTATTCACATTAGCAAACATTAATGAGTAGTGACACGAAGTCCGTGCTAACTTAATTAATTTGTTGTACGGGTTAGCTGAAATATTAAAACCAACAGCCGAGCTAATGGATTTCGATGTTATCAAAATATTACGCCAAATATCCACTTGTGGTGTTCTGGTCATTTAGCTAATGAAACAAAGCCAGGAAAAAAATATGAGGACATACACTTTATTTAAAAACAACATTTGAATATCAAACGTACAAAGGCTGATTTTGTGTTTTCCAAAAAACAGTGTCATTTTTTAAAGTCCACTATACAGCCAGCAACGGTGTTCCAGTGTCCATGTTGTCGTAAAAAATAAAAATCCAAACACCAAAGTCCAGTGAGAAAAAGGTTTCATCTTGTCAAAGTTTGGCTAACTGCCAAATCACTTTGCCATCTTCACGTTAAACAACGCTGTCTCCACTTCAGCAATATCCACTTGAATGGCGTCTTGATAGGATAAAAAAAAAGAAGGAAAAGTTGTAAGCCCACAGTGCAACTGAAATGCGTAATGACTCACTGTCCTTCAGTTAGAGAAGGCATGCTAAAATACACTAAAATTAGCATTGTTTCTTAACATATTTATGGTTAGCTTTCAGTTGCGTTAGCTAGCATCGGCAAGTACATGTGCGATTCTGAAATACAAACTTGTGGAACCGCACATTTAATTTTTTTTTTCGGAACAAAATTGCTATTGTGTTCCAGGGACATAACTGTTTCAGGATAAAAAGCTGTTGCAATATCGCAAAGAAAAGCTGTTGTACTTTTCAATTAGACATTAAATACAACCTTTCATGCATCACATGTAATAAGTGAAAGTATTTGTCGGAATCTCGCACATAGGAATTATTAGTACTAAGTTATCTAGCGAGATGTGCAGAAAGCTTTACTGACAATGTAAGTGATGTCTGTTCAATGGTTGTGACGTTATGAGTTGTAAGGCTCTGAATTGATGCATTGTTTGAAGTAAATCGAAGTAACAAGCAAAATGTCTAATTTGGATAAATGCTGCAACAATTTAAAAATAAATTCATCAACTTCCCACCAGGGGTATGAGGAGCCTAAAGTTAGCCTAATTCCCAACATGAGTTTTGCTTAAAACTTAATTACACAACAACAGTGATGTTCAAACAAATTCCCATCAAAACAACAAAACACTGGCATGTGAGCAAACAGTGCTGTATGCAAATTAAGGCCCATTGTCTGAATTGACAAAATGTCATCCAAACACATACATGATCAACCAACAGATACACAACATAATAGCAACCAATAACTTTGAAAGCAACTCTCCAAACAATAGCAATTTTAACATATCTTATTTCAAAAGAAAACAAATCTGAACATTTCCTGCATGGCTCTTTAAGTGTTGAAATATGTCCATAAACTAAGATTGTGACATGATCGCAGCCATGTTTTATTAATGTTTTTCGCCTTGGGGGCAACAAAACTATCAGAAACTTTAGTCAAAATTAAGAATAAGAACCTCTTGTAGAAATGTGGCTTTTTCAGTGGAGTACCAACAGGAGGCAAGGCAACCAAAGTCCACATAAAGCAAAAGTATAATAGCGTATATTATTCAATAATGAAGTGTTTCCATAATTCCATAAAGTTACATTTCTTAACTTAATCGTTATTTATGCACTCAAAGTTAACTCCTAGGTCTTTGGCTTGCCTTAAGAACTTAAAGTGAATGGCAGCAATAAATATTCCAGATAGAAGTAGGCTATGGTCTTCTTAAAACCAGAGCGTGTATCCTCAACCTATCCTTATGGGATATAGGGAACATGTGATACCTAGAAAATCTTATTTCCTATTCATTACAATAATGAGCTCAGTAAGCATGTGAATAAATATGCAGGTCAAAGATGTTTAACTTACAGAGCTGTCTTCTTTTTCTTCCAAATTCGAAAATCTTCATGGCAGTCCAGGTCTCCACTGCGGAAAAAATAAGAAACATTGAGTCATAGCCATATCAACATACATTATATTGCAAAGAGATAGTGAGTGGACCACTCAGTGGGGATAAAATTGACGTTTGAGTCTTTAGATTTTAAATGTTAATTGCAACCAAGTAAAGATGACAAAAACTACTTCCAAGATACAATTATTCTAATTTAAGGAATGAGTTTTTCTCAGAGAAAATTTTTTCCAACCTCTTAGTAATAACTTTTGATTGATAGCTCATGTTGTAAAACGCAATATTTTTGATGGAAGTCAATGTTATTTTAAAGTTAAATATAAAGCCTTAAGATTTTACCGCATTAGAACTTTCAATATTACAGCTTCCCTATTTACTGTTACCAACGTGACATGTTGTAATCCTGGTCAAATCAACATTGTGTGGTTTATTATCCCATAGGGTTTTACAGTGTATGGGAAGTCAAATACAGCAAACAAACCAACTGTTATTAATACTTAACTAACTGAATCTGACCAATAGTAACAGGTCATCACATGTCTTATTACAATTAATAAAATTGATCCTAAAGTCTTTTGAGGGGTTTTGCAACAGACTACCTGCATTTCTCATTTTTAGGCACGTTCAGACGTTAATCACACATATCAGTGTGTTTTCTGATTGGGGTGGACACTCCTTGTGCTGTGTTGTGATCTTAGGGAAGCCCACGCATCTCAGAAGTGTCAATTGACTACATTTTCTTTACATTATTGTAGAAATCTACTGAATCTGGATTCTCAAACTGAGCAATTCAAATTGCTAGCTGGATGGTTTTGCCTGCAAGGTATTTGGGGGGATTCTGAGGCTTTTTGTTGTGGAAAGTTTCAATGGCAACTTCTTAAACTTTTTCTTTCTAAGAATGTAAGAAAAATATCAATTTTATGTAGTTTAGTAATGTCCATGGGAAATAATCAATGTTCCATGTTAGATTATTGTAAATGTTCTGCACTGTGAATTAGTGTAAATTTTGTGCGATACATACTGATCATAACAAGCAGGTATTTATTGTTAGTGTCCCAGAGATTCCATATTGGTGCATCCTGAATTATCATAAATTGTTGCTGTTTTTATGTCACAAGATAATACATTTCCTCTCCTACTTATATTTCAATACAAAGGTTTTTACAACCCCATTCATTGGGCACCAAATATCAGAGACTAATTATACTAAAACTTTGGAAATAGTTTAAGACATTTCTTTACAGTCACACCAAAGTCAAAGGGACAAAGAAATAATGAACACAGATCAAAAGCACCCCATGGCACCCAATATTAAGCTTATGTTGAACAAATGGTTATTAATTAAATTAATTTGGCTTTTATCTTGATGCCCTCTACAGGTAAAAATTTAAATGTAATTTCTAGAGTGTGACTATATAGTCAAATTAGCCAATAGTTATTTTCAATTACCCTTACGAAATGTCAAAACTGTACTGGTAGAGATTTGCCAGTATGAGTGATGTTTAGGGCTTTTTCACTCGAGGAGTCTTACAATTCTTTAATTAGTGTGAACTCTAATGTCAGAAGCCTATCATGTAGTAAATTGGTCAAACAGTAATGAATGCAGCTGTGCCAAAAGTTTGCATGGCCAGTCTCACATGGCGGTACTCGAAGCATGATCGTACACATCTTTTGAGTTAGCAAACCTACGACTTGTTGGGGAGGAGCCACAACCGGGGGGCGTGTCCACCAAAGGGTATTTTCATCTGAAAACACCCAGCTGGGAGTGCTTTGGGGGTACAGTGTTATTTGTTTTTTTGGTTAGCTGAAACGCTTCAGTTGCTATGATACGTAATATCTGCTGAAGTAAAAATGTTCGCGCAAGGCATTGGCCATTATTCTGGATGAAGGGAAAGCTGAAGGACATAGGGAGAGAGGAAGGACTTAGTGGGTTTATACATTTTTATGGGTTCCGAAAACATCTTTGCGCCCAGCATTAAGCTAATATTTATCTGTTACTGTCCAGCACGTGTTCATGTAGGATGTGACAGTTTTGGTCTTTTACAGTCTTTGTGGCATTTGCCCTTCCCTCCTCCACTGTGATTGGAAGGTGGATAAAAGGTGACAGTGACTAGCACTGTGTTATACGCAAAGCTAGCATTTTCAACTGTTGGCGACCAAAAAATTAAGAGGCACAAACATGCAGCACTCAGTACCTCATCGCGCCGTAAATAAAAACTGCTTGTACTGCAAAGAAGTTTTAATACCTTATAACTTATAATTAAATATGCTGACCCCACTACAAAAAACCTTTGGTGAACACGCCCATTTAGTGTTATAGAATATCAGTGTTTTACATATGACGGATGATTGCCATATGATGATGGGCAGTTTTCGGGGGTTTTTTATTACATGGGACATGTTGCGACCATAAGAATTAAGAAGTGTTTGAGTGCTTCCGGGGTTAGCTAGCTAGTAGAAAGATCACCATGAACATATTGCAAATATGATTTTTTTTTAAATAACGGAATATTTATAACAATAAAATACATTAAGGAAGTCTTCAAATGTTTAAAGTTGTTAACTCCAAAACTTTAAATATTCCAAAAAAACTGCACGAAGAGGTTGATATTGGAAACAACTAATGGGCGGGTCCTATGATTTTCACCATGTTTCAAGAGTATGCTTGACTCTTCAGTTGTTTTGACATCTAATTAAAATAGAGTTTGACAGTTAAAATAGTCTACAATTTACATGAGCTGCAGTTACGAAATTATTTAATACTAACCATCTCTCTCATAGTTTAGTGTTGGACACTCACACATATTTTTGCCACATTATACACTAGGGGGCAGATATGTCCAATCTTCAAACAGAGATTTTAGTCAAAATTGACCAACGGTGCAAAAAACGACGAAAGACATAATGTCAATCGGCATTTCCTAAATACAACATACACATAGAAGTAAAAAGAAATACAGGGTTTACTGTGCCGTTTATTCGGTTATATTTGAGAAGTCAATAATAAACTGTTGTTTTAATTTGAGTTCAGTGCACAGATAGATTTTTCTGCGCACATTCAATCAACCTTAAAAATTATACTTACAATTCCTTGTTGCCGTGCGAATCACCCAAATCCTGCAATTCGCGACTCCATGGTAGCTACATTTCGACCCTTTAAAATAGAAAAATAAAGGTTCAGAGATGAAATGTGAGAACAGCACAACCTACTGGCTACATGTATGTGGCAGTAAGAGCAGTGAAGGTCGGTAGTCTGCATACACTTAAAGCCTGGACTGGTTAAAAAAGACAACATACCATTTAGTTTGGGTCAGATGACCTCGTCTTTGACGCAATTCGTGAAACATCAAGGGAATACCTGCAAAACACAAAACACGATTATGATCTTTTTGTTGTCACAATTAACAAAATCGCAACTTACGTTGCTACAAAAACCTGAAATCAATTGACTATTTGTTTCAAGGCATGTTTAAAAAATATTTTTGAGAATGTTTCAGAGCTCATTAACATAAGAAAATTGTGTAAAAGTCGTTGCATTTTTTGTCTGGGAAAATGTTTCAATTTTGTTTGTTTTTGTCGATCAAAATGCAACAAAATGAATCTTCAACAGTAACATCCGATTTAGAATAACCCCAAAAAGACATTTTGTAATGTGCAGGGTGGTGCTAATCCTTTGGATTTAACAATGTAGTTTAAGGTATATCTATCTATTATAAAAGACTGTATGTAAGCTGTTTTATTATATGTAGTATTTGCCTTCATGTATGGATAAATCCACAACCTTGTCCGTGAGACTGAGATATTAAGATGAATTTATTTCTTTATTTAATTTTAAATACAGTATTTTGAGCTTCCTCAAATTCTAATTCTAATTGCATTAAGGCTTTCTCACATAAAAGTGTTTCTTTACATGTCTTGCAGGTGTAATGTTAATGGAAAATAAAATTAATGTACATATTTAAATTACTTCTCCATTCAGTGCCTGAAAGGGTTAAAAGCCAACACCCTATTTTGTATTTCGAAGTATATCTAAGCTTTTATCACATATAGAACCTTTATTTGGCAAACAAATCAATTATAGTTTATGTACAATGTCTACAATGGAAGAATTGATATCAATAGTCACATTTTGAGCTTTTAGACTACTTGTCACAATTTATTAATATAACTATTTTTAATTAATAAGTATTAAGCATCTTACACCAACTTAAATCTTGTTAGTAACTACATATGTACACTCTGTGGTAAGATAACGCAAGAAAAGATCATTTTAAAAATATTTTTTGTTTTACAGTTCGATGAAAAACCTAAAAAACCGAATATACTCAAAAGAAACAAAAAATATGCATCAGCTTGTTTTGTTGGTGCCAATCACCCTCAATACAACACATAAAGACAAAACATTTGCTTATATTTGATGTTTTTGTCGAATAAATTCAGACAAGGGCATTTGCCCTTTCAAGGACAAAGCAAATTTTAAATGCGTAGGTTGAAATAACTCCAAACAGGTCGAGAACAAATGTACTTGTTCAAATATTAACTAAGTTTACTCGAAACAAAGCTAGCAAACATGCAAATTCCATCAACTAAAACATAATTAAATGCAGTTTGCACTCTCTACATCGTTTTAAGTATTCTTCGCTGACAACACACCATGGCCATTTTTACAACACTGCGTCTAACTGTCGTTCTATCCACCATATTGCCATACACCCGAATCGCATTTTACAGCTACAAATGTACGATTACTCGGAAGATCTTACCCATTTCTGATGCCGTGTCTATCCGCCGTCATCTACCCCGGTCGGTGTCGCGATTTTGGGCGAATTTCGTCGTTTTGGTGGGTCTTTCGGCCGCATCGTTCCGCCCTTCCTCTTCTCTCCGCTCTCGACGCCTTGCTCCTCTGTTGTGTGTGTCCTCCTCTCTGCCTCTGCCTGAGCTGATATCCTTCAGCGGCTCTGCCCACTTTCCTCTCAACGTAAGCCAAACTCCACTTCCTCTCCAGCCCCATCGAGCTAGCTCTAAGCAGCCGATTGAACCAGAAAACCGGCGAAACCCTTCTTGCCTGAGCCCAAACCAACGGCTAAACATTTGAAACGTTTTAGTCAACACAATAAATGCAGTTAACGAAACAATTTGTACGTAGTTTTTTGTTGTGAAGGAATGGCTACACATAGCTACGTAGCCTCCACAGTAAACCAATCAAATCAAACTAGAATTGGACGTTAGTCAACGTCAATGGTTATTGTAAACAACTAACCCCTGTGACCTACACATATGAAATTAGCACATTTTTTAAATTTAGAATTTCATAAATCAGTGAAACTTACATGTCACTTTAAGTGGCACACATTACTGTAAATATGAATATAGGTGTACATGTTTAAGAGGTAGAAAACACATTTTCTCTTGACACTGGTGTAGGCTACCTGCTTTAAAACTTGACTTGCACAGAAACATTTAATCAAGTGTAGGCTTATTTCCAGTGTAGTAACTATGTGTTTGCTCAAGAAACACAGTTTTGCATTTGCGAACGTATGTGCAGAGCTGTCAATAAATTATCAATAACATGTTTATGTGGCTAACAGCATAACATGATAAGACATCAGGAGTAGTTCCTGGTTTTGTAGGCTAATTTAATGTACCAAATTCAATTAGTATCCCAGTTTAAGTTGCCAAAGTAACTGAGCTTGAACATTTAATTTGCTTTATGGAAACTAAATCAACTATAAATGAGTCAGAGTAACAAAAATATGCCTAGCTTTTTTGGTAAACTCGCTTCATGGAGTTTGGCCCCTGATAGCCACCATTTGACAATATTGAAGGAGCCATGAATCTCTCCATTTTGGAGTATTAAGACATGCCATGAACATTTTTTTTTGCTTTAAATGTTTGTATATTACATTAATATACAAACAAGTATCCTGAAGAGATCCGCACCATTGAGGCTCCTCTGAGTAAGGATAACTGAGCATGAATGCCTGCCCGTGAAAATCAATCAAAATTAAACATAATGAACCATTTTATTTATTTTAACTGAAGAAGTTTGAAGGAAGTCTAATGGGGACAACCAAATTTAGCAAACTTTGGCTGCTCAGTCAGTGCAGCCTTTCTTGGATAGTCTCTGCAGTCTGTGGTATGCACTCCACCCCCATCAGTGACCAATGAGATGTCTGACACAGCAGCGCATGCTCTCTGCAGTGGAAGATTTCTATAAAAAGATCCTGAGCCTAGCAACAGGAGGACCCTGCGAGTGCATTACAAAACCAGACATTGCAAGGGAAGTGAACACAGCCTTATATTGACTGACTGGTTATATTGGTTCGAATAGGGAAGTGCTTACCCACAAAATCTGATAAGATCCCAAAATAATCAAAGTAGTGTGGGTTACCTTTATATTTCCATGTCACCTCAGTGATCTATCTAACAGTGTGCTTTCAGTGATTAAGAAATGGAAATGGACTCTGCTTAGTGCTGTTGTTGCAGCACAAATCATGAATATCTCACCCATAAGAGCAGTAGTTTGGTTTCACTTAAGGCTGGTTGTTACTGTTGGTGCTGCATGAAGGAAAAAATAAAGGTAGAGGTCAATAAACGTCTATTTAACTGATCTAACTGAGTTCTGTATTTTGCTGTGTTTGATGCAATGTTATTATTTTAAGACTTACACTGTAGCCACTGTAAACAAATGTGCCATTAATGTACACAAACAGTAGTGGAATAACTACTCAAATACTGTACTTAGGTTCAAATTTGAGGTAATTGCACTTTATTTGAGTATTCCCATTTTAATACAAGTTTATACTTCTACTCTACTTCATCTCAGAGGGAAATATTGTATCCAACTTTTTACTAATGGTTTTATTTGTAGTTGAGTATTTTCACAGTCAGGTAGTATTACTTTTACTTAAATCTATTATGTGAATACACCTTTCACCCCTGCATACGGGTTGCCATTTTATATAGAAGTAGAGAATCCTACAGGAGAGCCTTCATATAGGCGTTTTACATTAATATGGTACAACTTACAAGTAAACACAGACTCACACCAAACTGTAGCAAGCAAGACCAGCTTGTTACATAAAACATTACTTTGTCAGAATGGGAAGCTGGAAACGCAGCAACAGGTTTTGCAACAAGAAATCTATAAACCGCTGTTGCAGAAGGGTGTGCCTGAACAGCACCGACAGCAGGCAGGGCTGCATTCATGGGCGTTGTATTTCACATAAAAGCATATATGCCAAACGTCTTCTTACATTGCAAATAAGCTTAAGTGTTGACATAAGAACAGGAAGGCTATGTTCTTATGTTTGCTTTTTAATTAGCAAGACAAATGATTCTGTATACTGGTGTGGTCATGTTGTTCAACAAATAGTAGAGATTAGTGGTAGAGTGTGCCAAGGGAGTTATTTGGAGGGCCACAAATAACACTTACTTGACAAAAGTTCATGACTGTATTTTTTTCTGAACCTATTTTTTCTTTATTTTTGTGTGTTTAATTGTAGCGAAACTGAAAGTGAAGGGTAAAAAAAGACAACCTCGTGTGTAGGCCGGTGTAAAGCAATGTAACCTGACCACTGTGGTCACAGTCAGAGCTGCTTCTCTGTGCAAAGTTCAGGCCGTCCTCTCAGAATGTGACAACCCCCTTTGGCTTAAGATTTTTATCTTCCCTTGTTTGGCAAAAAGGAAAATCTCCTCAATAAGTAACAAATCTCCATGCAAAACCTAGACGTAGCTATTGCACTGGTACTTTATGATTTTGTGGATGATATGTTCTTCACTTCCTCAAAAAATCGAAGTACTATAAAAGATCCACTCTAAACTCCCCACCAGCTACGCTCTATTGACTGTGTAAGGCTCCAGATCCCAAAGGCCTAGTCAAACCAGACTGTGCTGAATTTCGACCTGAGCATTGAAGGACAATGCAGGCTCCCGTTGTTATTTTGTGCTGCCATCTGGTGGGCTTTGATCACATTAAATAGCTCTCACATAGAGAAGCACAGTAGAGGGCCAGCGCGCACAGTAGTAGGTGTATGGAAACAAGACCAGATATCAAAACAGACAAATCTAAAGGTTGTTTTCTGTCTCTGTTTCAGATAAAGGTAGCCCGTATACAGGCTTGTACACTGTAAAAAATATCTGATGTCATTTGAAGCAATATTAACAGTAAGTCCTCTATACTAACTAGCTTTAAGAAGGATTATTTGTAGGAGTATATCTGAGTGTTGCTCTATTTTTTCAACAGGAGTATGCAGATAGTAAACCTTTAAAGTCTAGGATAGTATAAATGGAGATAAATCATCACTTGTCGCTCTGTATGTCTGAGTCAAAGATGGATTCTGTGTTTGCTTTATGCCTGTAGATTTGCTAAGTGATTATCTCCTTCACTGATCAATTGTCTGCTTATCAATGTCTTGTCTGGTAAAGAATTCCTCTGGAATGTGCGGTCGTGACCCATGCAGTCTGCTGCCCTTGGAAAATTGTGTTTGCTATGGCCCATGGGTAAACAGAGAAATGCTGCCTTCAAATGCTGTTGTAAATTTGTCACTTACCAGTGGAGCCCAAATGTGCAGCTGAGTGATAAGAGATAACTATACTGATACTTCCAAGTAATCAGTTAGTTACACCCATATGAAATACATGCTACCTACAAATTACACAATATAAGGACAGTCTTACAGTTAACTTATTGTCCAACTCACTTCAAATAGAGGTGTAGTGGTGTATTGTAACCAAGTACATTCACTTAATTACTATACTTAACTACAATTTTGAGTAAGTTTACTTAAACATTTCCATTTTTTCCCACTTTATTCTTTGACTCCAGTATCATGGAAGGCAATATTGTATTTTTTCACTACACTGTAGGCTACATATATTCGACACCATTAGTTACTTTCTAGATTCATATTAATAATACATAATATAAATGTACTAATGAATTATGTATAAACATACCCGGTAGTATAATAAAAATGAGCCCCACCCCTGCTTTGAGCAACTGTAGTGATGTCTACTTAATGAATCACCAACTGTAATCCAGTCATATGAGTCAATACATTTGGAAAAGGGCTATTCTGCATAATGAGTACTTTTGTTACTTTAAGTAAATTAGTACCTCCTCTTGTACTTTTTCTACTTAGTAGGTAGGAGTTTAACTTGTTATTTTTACACTGTGGTGTTACTGCTTATAATTTAGTAAAAGATCAAAGTTGGCTACTTTTTCCACCACTAGGTCTTTTGATATTTAAAGATATCTAAATGTATAATAATATAAATAATAATAATTCTACTATGATACTATTATTATTATGGTAATTTAGCATAAGATTAAAACAAATAGTCCTGTCTGTTTCTGAGTAGAGGCCATGAGTCATGCATTTAAATTATTGTAATAAATAATAATAATAATAATAATAATAATAATAATAATAATAATAATAATAATAATAATTTTCCAGAAGGAAAAGAAAAAAAGAAAGTCTCCATAGTTTAACAAATAATTTTTCATTTTTATAAATATAGTTATATGGTTAATTCTACTATTTAAGAAAAAATCTATAACTCTTCTCATCGGCAAATATGTTTAACTCATTAATTTTTGGTAATGATCCTTTGGCCTCACTAAAGCTATAGAAGTGTTCAAAAAATAGGCTTTGCCACATTATTCCAAGGGACATACATTAGGGAATACTTTGTATAGTCGACTGAGGCGGCTAACATCTACGTCTTGTTGACAACAGGCTTGTAAGTCGTAGAAAGTACGAGCTTGCCTTGAATGCATCACAAGCCCACAGAATGTCCCTCTTCAGCACCGGGAACAGTGGGCCAGCCTGCAGAGCTCTTCCGGAGGCGGATAATCCCCATCTCTACACGCAGTCCTAATGCAATCAGGAAGGAATTGCTCTAACTCACCTTAAAGGAAACACATTTTGGAAGCAATTGCAAATAAGGACCAAGAAGTGCGCCATCAGGAGAAGCCTGAACGCGGAGGGGGATGGATATTTGCGTTTCACGTTATTGTGTAAATAGCCCAAACTGTCAGTGATAAGCCGATCTTCTATAATGTGACAGCTGCTGTCGCATTTCATCTAGTTTGGAGAACTGAAAGAACATCGTGCTCGCATTTTCTTTATTCCAGCACCATGGCGGCATACAATCTGGTTTTAACTTTTATCATCGCGGCTCTTTGGCGGGTCAGCTGCGAGCCTGGAACTCTTTCTTCACCCGCGACGCAGTTAAACTCAACATCATCATCCATCATCAGCGAAGATGAACTGACACATAATGTCACAGATGCCGCGGTGGGGTCCAGGATTTCATCTCTAATGACGCATCTTCCAACTCTGAAAAACATTGTTATTTTCATCTGCGTGCTAACAGCTGCTCTCATCACATGCCTAGTCATCAAAGTGGTCAGGTAGGCAGGTTGATGCAAATGTTTCGCTTTAGACGGTTATAAGGCTCTATAAGGCCTGTAATACACAGCCGTACAGTGGTGCAGTCACAGTGTGATCACAGTATAAATGTCGCTCTTTGTAGTGTTCCTGGCAAATGAATCGATTAGGAGCATGTGGTTGTGTTAGGTCTCGGCCTATTAATAATGTCCCTACTGGGAATTGGAGGCACTTGAGGAAGCAACCTGATGGCGCCTTATGTAGGCTTATTTATGTCTTTTACCTGTGTTTAGCACATCTCCATAACATTTATTACACATAATTTATTTTAGTCTACTGTAATGATATTTCACAAAAGGGCAGACATTGATGATCATTTCCAGTACTGATAGTTCTGTTGGATATGTTTAGATAAATCTAGTAGTCTTTGAATTATCAGAAAAGTGGCCATCACAAGTTCCCAGAGCCCAGTGTTGTGTATTCACACTGCTATACAAAGATATAAAACAGGGCAAATCCAGAAAAACAGAATATTTGGGGAATTTGTCACAATTTTTAATCAGTGTCCATTGAATAATAGTTTCAGCACTATTTAATGTGAAGAAAGTGTCAGTTTCATCATTAATATGGTTTTAGGGATTCAAAATGTTCCAACTTTAATCCTCACCATCTGGAAAAAACACTCAAATAGGTTTACAGCTGATGTTGTGGTTTAGTCAGTCAGCTCGGTTGGTGAGATTATACGTCTCGTGTTTGTCTCATGTTTGGCAACGTTTTCTTCCCCACACAGATCAGGGAGACGGATCAGGAAAACACGAAAATATGACATCATAACGACACCTGCAGAGCGCGTGGAGATGGCCCCTCTTAACGAGGAGAACGACGATGAGGATGACTCAACCCTCTTCGACGTCAAATACAGGTTAGTTTCTTTTTTTTTAAAAATTAACACACTGCATGTGACCCTGGACTAACAGCATCAGTCTGGTGCTAAGAAAATATTCCCACTGGAACAGTCCTGGCGTTTTCCAAAGTTGGCTTACCCGAAAATGAACCTAGGGCTTGAATCAGGAATCATGTATCTTTGGGCTTTGGTTAACCCTGATTTAACTATGTTTTGAACAAGTTATCCCAGGGTCAGATCTTACCCCAGGACTAACTAGGTTATGAATCTGCAGGGTGAAAAGCCCTCGTGTTAGTCTTAGAACAAGAAAAACTTTAGTTTTCTCCTCTTTCTTTGGTCCACAATAAGAACAACTGCAGGCCTAATCCCAATGAGAATATTCTATATATACGAGAGAGGTTTGGTCTAGGATGGATACAGTGACTTCAACAGTAAATCACAGAAAAATGTGAGGTCTGGCCCTTTATTTCCACAGAAATATACCTGCACAGAATGCACAGAAAAGTGTGAAACCTCCAAAACCAGATTTTTTTTGCAAATTCTGCATTAAAGAAAATACTTGAACTGTTGACTTATCATTGCAGCTCTAAGATTAGTATTGTATATATAAAAAAAAACACTGAGCCCTTTGTGTTTTTTGGTAACTTTAAGATTTCCTGGTTTTGCTTGTCCTAGTTTCTCTCAATGCTTCTACTTATCTCACTACTGCTCTGATCATAAAATGTTTTTACTTTTATTTCGCTATAAAAGACCTTGTGACTGAACTATTAAACGCTGTTAGATGGCACCACAGTTAGTTAGCTCGTGCCATTAAAGCAGATATACGAGTATCTTGCTGCTTTTAGTAAACATCCATTGTACTTAATACTAAGCGCACTAAAAGCTGAAGTCATTCATGCAGTATGAAACAACACTGACAGAATTTGAATGCGTTTAAAATGTGTTTTTGCTACTTGTTCTTCTTGAAGAAAAACCACAATTTTGAAGAAACATTGTTTTAGCTGATCTGATGTTGACACAAGGTTTCACCCTTCCGTCCTTTCTATTGTTCTTGAACACACAACCACTTCCTCAAAGGAAGATATGCCGTCCTGTTTACCTGACATTCTTGACTTCCAAGTCAGACAGGACTCTGCAGTCGAACATGTTTCCTCATAACTTAGTGATCAGTTCCACCAGATACTGTTCTGTCGAGTAACTGTGAGTTTTCAATTTTTTTTGCAGGTGAATCCCAGCACGGACATCAATATTTGATAACTCCTGCTTTGACCGGGACAGCTGAAGTGATTTCCTGTATTTTTTTGTGTTGTTCAAGTCTTATCAAATCAGAAACTTCATAAGCTGCTTGTGCATGGCTTTTATCTGTGTTGAAAGGACTGGAGCCGCATGGATATCATTGTTTGCTGCTTGACTGGCGCTTCTATCATGTGGCTCAAATAACCTGCACGATGCTTCCTGATATTAAAGATCAGGATGCTTCATGTTCACGTCCTCAGATGTCATGCAGTAATCAGACTGTTTGTGACTCTGAGGTCAACCGTCTTTATAAGAACTAAGAAGAAATCTATGGAAATAACATCTTTTTATATATTTCCTGACAATTATTGTCATTTAATTTTTACTCTGGAGCTACAGTATGTCAGGCTGAGGAGTTTACAGTAGGAACCAACCACTGCTTTGAAGCTATGATTTACCCATATTCAAACTGAACACCAACGGTTAATGCATAAAATGTTAACATGCAACAAATATTGTGCAGAGAGAACTTTATTCAAATATAAAAAGTTGCACACTCTGAAAAGTCTATTGATATACAGTAATTGAGATATTTTTAACAAAACTTTCATACCAAATATATTTCTACCTACTAACCACTTTATTGTGCATATATACTGTCGTCCGTCCTTATGTATGGAGTAAGCGTATATTTTTTTACCGTGCGTTGCTGTATACATTCCTGTTTTGCTGCTATCTCAGCTGAGTTTAAATTTGATTCAAAGCTCAAAGATTATGGTCAGGGTATATTTGTACGGTGTTTATGGAATACTTCCATTTGCTATGAATGTGAATGCTGTAATCTGTTGTGATCGGGGGATGTCCAATCATGTGACAATATCATTTAAACGACCTCTGAATTATATCAACAACAGGTTCACAGTGATCTAGTTACAGTAGTTCAACATGCACCCAGTGTCTTATTTTCTATATTTCCAAACAATGTATGTACTTGTAAGCATAGTTACTCAATTCAAAATGATCCCAAAATCTGGCATAAAGGAAAACCTGCCACAATAATTTCCATTAATGGCTCACTGATTCTTGTAATATGTAACCTGAAAACTGCTGTTTCCCTCCTGAAGAATTACTTCTCTGTGACAAACAGTTTCCCTAAAAGATTTGACATGTGGGTTGAAATAGAAGTTTTAACTCTTTAACTGAAAAAAACAATTTAGCCCATTATTTAAGTATCAAATCACTATTTACATGATACATGTAAATATATGATAATGGAACAAATTGTGGTAGAAAGTACACACAAGAAATAGCAAGAACTGGCAACCCTTCCTCTTGTGCCCTAAGTAATTACAGTAAACTAACAGCATGGCAGAGTCCACCTAGATTAGGTTTCTGCAGCAAACATGACTGTTGTAGGTGACCTTCTGTTTTAATCCAAACTGTTACTTGATAGTGCACAATGGCGGCAGCTGCTTCCGAATGACCTCTGTACATGTAGAGAACAGAACCGATTTGCAATGCCCAACATTATTTTGTTTGCAGAGAAAGAACATTGTACTTTTCTTTGTTCTGAACTGACATACACACAGAGCTGGATATATTTATTGTCACGGTTAGATTTACAAGCACTGTGGAGTGTCTTTCAGCCATATTTTTGATATAATGTTCTTTAGCGGACTGCTGGCTACTTCCTGTGTTTTCCATCAGACTATATTGACCACTGTTCATCTCAGTATTGTCATGTTTCATTGTAGTTTTCACTGTACGTGCAGAAAACTGCAGATCCATCTCTGTGCCTCTGCTCAGTTTGTCTCAGGCAAGTGTCTAACCCTTGTACAGTTCCCCTCTTCCATCTTGACATCTTTTATTTTATCTTGTGCGTGAAATTGTGGAAAAACCCTGCTCATCAAAGATGCTAATTCTGGACTTTTAATAGAAGTGAATCATCTGCTACAGACAGTTCCTGTCGTAAAATGAATCAAAGTCATTGTGGTAGCTATTTAAGGACTGCAGCTAATTTCCTGAACGCCACATTTAAACCAGAAAAAGTTTAATGTTCAGACTGTTTTGGAAGTTTATTGAAAACAAGTCCCTGTTTGGTTTTTGACACAGAAATGTTATATGTACCCACAACTGTCCCCCACTTTCCATGTCTTTGAAACACGTCTGAAATAAAATGACTTCCTTTGAAGTGTTAAATCGTTTTAAGGGAAAGACCTGAAGCGTTTTTTTTCCATTGTGAGCTTTTGTGTGTTTTCTGTAACAAAAAATACATTCAATTTGTCATTCCTGCACAATGCAAGTGTCCTTGAGCCATACTGAATACTTTCAGAACCAAAAAAAATGAAATATACTCAAGTTGTATGTGTCAAGACAAGAACAAACATGCAAAAGCGTACATTAGTCTGCTGTAATATGGACATTAAACATATAATAACATACAGTATACATGGCTAGAACTATACAGCACAACTTTAGTTTTCAGCAGACATGTCAGTTCTATGAACTGTGGCAAATTCCACATTCTGGGTTAATTAACTTAATTGTGTTGGTTACAGAATGTTTCTATTTTCGCCAAGCTCAAATGAGCTCCAACAAACAAACCTTTCATTGCCTCAGACTGCTCACGTCTCTCGTACAACTTTCGTGTCTATTCTTAACTTAAACTCTCTGCGTCCGCCAACATGCAAGTCAACAGGGGCATCCTGTCAAAACAACACTGTTATGGACAAATCACATGGCTGGAAGCACATGAGAGGCTACTTGTTTAGCTGCAGAGCTTTTGGAATCATTCGAATACTTCAGCTAATTTTTTATTAAAGGAGGCTTTTTGTTGCAGAAAAATACCCAAAGCGTTTGGCAAAAAGCACAGTAACATGACAACTCCTAAAAAAAAAACTTAAAACTCAACTGAACTTGATGACTTTTACTGAGGTGGAGCTTGAATGTACAAAAATATAACACAAAGTAGCATTAAAGCTCGACAAATCAGTCTGGTATTAACTTTAAAATCAACATTACATTCCTTTCCTGATTGAAATTGCTTAACAAGTCTCCAATAAAATATATTCGTTGTATTTATTCATGCCAAGGTTTCAGAACACAAACAAGTAAAGAGAGTCATGTAACTCTGTTTTCCATCCTGTTGAGAATAACTTGGATAATCCCTGAACTGTGAGATTTGTGTGCCGTTTATTGGCTGTAAGCACAAAATACTGGCAATCAATGAAAATCCACTAAAGTCTGTATCAACCTATAACTAACCCAAACACACTATACAAGTATAATACATCATTTAGAATGAATGAAGGCATACGAGCTCGTCCTCCGCTCAGTGTTATTGCACTGAAACTGGTTCTAACTAGCTAAGGGTTTCATTTAAAGCACATCAAGAGGCTCCTTTCTTACAGCGTTTGTAAGAATATCACCAGTACATTCATATAGAATAAAAGCTAAGCTTCCTACGACAGTCCGACCTTGCTACTAATGTTTCAGTGCAGAAACAGGGCTGGTGTTCCGTGAGAAAAGTTTACAAAGTGAGTTCACTGCCAGCTAAGTCTGTGTAAACACTCTTATATGAACAGCTGGTACACTCCCTCTTCATCCTCACAGAAGCTGAATACGATTCAACGTGCTTCCGTTTCTTCATTCGGCTCTCATAGTTACTCAACTTTATCACGTGGCAGCTCGTTTTTTGCTTATGAATAACCTGTTTGACTGTGAACGCCGATGCAAAAAGCAAAATGTGTTGTCTATCAGAGGAAAATCTGTTATCACAAGCCGAACATCATGTTAGAAAAACAACAGATGTCTGACCAACATTTTTTTCTGTCATCATCACTCTCCCTGATTATTAAGTGCTTCCATCTTGTGGCCCAAAAAGTGACTCACAAGAGCCCTCAATTCAACAGCTCTTCATGACATGCTGGGTAAATTACAACACACACTTAATTATTAATGGAGCCCTATCATATAAATATTCATATGGGAATATTAATTCACTGTGTCTCGTGAGAAGTTTTGAAGACACAAATAGGTTCTGAATCTTTAAAGGGACAGTTCACCACAAAATCAAGAAACATTTTTTCTTTTGACCTGCTACTAATTTGACATGCTACTAATCAGTCTAGATTCGTTTTGTGTGAGTTGGTGAGTATTGGAGATATTGTCCATAGAGTCTGCCTTCTCTTGAATATTAATTAATTAATTCTTAATCGCTTATCCTTACTCGGGTCCCAGGGGGGCTGGAGCCAGTCAAAAAGTTAATTCAAAGACCCTGTTGTCAGCAGCTTTATATAGGATCTATTTTCCTTCTGCACCCACCAACCATATTCCTCATCTCTGAATTATTTTGAGTAACCGGGTCATTATTTCTGGAAAGCAACTTTGATGCTGAGTTTTCTTTGGTGCTTTGAGCATAAGCAGAGTGCCGTCTCGTTACATTATATTCTAGAAAATATATCATTTCTACAGCCGATAAACACTTTGCAGTTTACACCGAAAGAATCTTGACTGATGAATAACACGACAGGTAAGAAGAAATGTTTGATTTCTGGGTGAACTATCCCTTTAATGGAGCCCTAATATATCACAAACGGACACATTGATGGCGTTTATGGTCAATTTTTAAAACCCACAAATGTGTTCTAAATATTTACTTGTTACCCAACTAGAAACCTGGATGGACTTTTGAAAAGTTCTGTCTAAGAAAACTAAGGGGCCAGCAGATTGACATGACAGGGTCTCCGTGTCCAGCTGGCAGCACCAGCAGAAAAGGGTCTCATTATTTTAAAGGTTGCCATAGAAATCTCATTAAAGGTAAAACACACCAGAGAAACGGGTCACTAAAAGAGCTTGTATTAGAAAAAAGTTCATTCCAGTTACTGAAAATAAGTTAATTCAAGTTTCAGAAAATGACGGTAACAAGAAAACAGTTTGTTCAAAGTGGTTTTAAACGGAGATCCTTCCCTGCAGCTACTTGCTCTGGAGCTCCTTCTGCGGTCTCCTCTCTGCATCGCAGGCCCCAGTGTGGAGCCGGAGTGCCCCCTGTCTGTGCAGTGCGCTCAGGGTCCTGAACTCCAAAGGCATGGTGTGAGGGCTGGAGCTGGACGTGTACTCGTACTTTAGAGTATCGTAGTAGTGGTATTTGACTGGTTTGCCCTGAGGGTCGAGCGGGAAGGGCCAGAAGCCGTAGAGGTGGATCTCTTCACAGAAGCGAGTGGCCATCGTGTACATGAGGAGGCCAGTGGTCGGGCGCTTGATGTGGACGTTATTCGTGAGCCAATATCTGTTGAAAAAGACATGTAGTACTGGATTAGCTGCATGCACGGACACAAAAACTTTGACCTAGAAATACAGCAAAAGGAAGAATGTGTGCGAGGTCTTCAGAGCACTGTTAGAGATAGCAAACTGAGGTCAGTATTCACAAAGGAGCAACATTTATCTTCTGCAGTAAGACCTTCCTCTCTACTGGTTCTGATATTAATCAGGACATACAGTATGACAGAGCACACAGACTGGAGCTGAATCCTAAGATGTAAAGATGTAGAGCTTGCTGCACTTCATGGACTGCCTGCTGTACAGATCATCAATACGTGACCTTTTTGTCTTGTTTCTCTTTGCTCAATCTTCTCCTGAACAACTCATTCAGTCTAGTCGTCTGAAAAGGTTATTTTCAAGCAGCCGGTTGATTAACGGATCAATTCTGACAGTAAATTAATTGTATGTAATCCACTGTAACAAGCAAAGACATCAAACATTCTCCGGTTCCAGCTTCTGAAATGTCTCTTTTATATCATTCAAAAAGGAATATATTTGGTTTTTGGTGTTATTTGGACAGAATAAGCAATCTGAAGACACATTTTTTTCCCCGATTGACAATGAAAAGAATGGTTTTGTGCAGCCCTATTCTTAACACAGCAAAACATGATTATTCCACACTTTCCCTGGCTCCAAAATATTCGGTCTAGTGCAGCCATCTGCACAGGAAACAAGCAATTTCTATTTGTCTGTTTTCCAGACAAAGACGCTCCTGCAATAATGGAAACTGCACTGTGAAAAAATGGATTTCTCTCACCAAACTGGCAGAGCTTTTACTGTAGGTTTCTTCTTCTTTAAGACTGAATGTTGGTTTAAGCATTTGTTCAGGTTGATATGTTTGCTCAGTACATAGTTCTTTAAACAAAGCTGCACACTGGCGCTGCTCTGCACAATTGCATTCTTCTCCGCTGGGTGACCTGGGAGCTCCTCTGACACCACATGCTCCCCTCTGGAGGAGCTTCTGGGACGGCCAGTGAGACGTTCACTTGCCCCCAACTTCATTTTCCTTTCCAGTCACTCGCCCCGGTTCTCCAGCCCTCGAGGCTATTGTTGCCTCCTCTGGCTGTGCACTCTGCGGTTAGTGTGGAAGGTCGTGTTGAGATGCAGAGGTTGTACTATTTAAAGCGGTTCGTGTTCCATGAAGGGCAAACTCCAGAGGGCAGGTCTACAGTCCAAGCAAACACTACAGCAGGTGATCAGCATTTTAACAAGCAGAGGAGGTGCTCTAATTATCAGTGAAATGGTCTGATGTGGCATTTAGTCGGAGTGAATATGAGCAGATAATTCGTCCTCTGCTGAACATGATGGGGATCCAAAGTTCAGTCTTATGAGAAAAAGACAAAGTCAAGCGAAGCATTTATCAGACTGCACTATAAAACGGACAAAAGCACGCGTCTCGTCCCAGAGAAGATTTCCAGCAAATTATTTAGTCTTGTAAAACACTGATCAAACAGACCATTAACTACCTAAATAATGGCCCAGTTGTACCCCTTTCGCAATAGCGAGTGTTAGTTGAGGCATACAAAATGGCATAATTTGGTCACTGACCGGCAGTGGTTGTTAAGCTTTTAACAAAGCGGGAGAGATCTCGCGCAGAGTCTGGCTGTGATGAGAGAGAAGCAAGGACAGCTACATAAAAAAATGCACAGAGGGATTTTGTAACAGCCTGAAGGCAGTGGAGGTTGTATTTGACAGATCTGCAAAACACATTACTCTAAAAAAACCTTTCTAAAATAAAATCAACACAAATAATAAGGATTAACAGACCATACAAGTGCTGTTTTACCACAGCTTAACATCATTACTTATTATCTGTGCTATTCCTGAGCCACTGCAGCAGCCTGTCAGCATCAGGATCTAAATAGCCCAATTGGAGCAAAAAAAAAAGTAAGCAATATTTTGAATACAATTTAAGAAAATTGATCCCTTCAAAAAGCATTTTCATAAATGTCGGCAGTAAAACTGTGTCAAGTCAATGCGCAAGCACTTCTGATCACAGTGGTGAGACTAAAGAGCTGAAGTTTAATTTAACGACGAGTTGGCATTTGGAGAAATGTGTTGCTTTCTTGCAGAGAGGTAAATGAGAGGATCGATACCATTAACAGCAGTTTATCCTTCCCCTTAGCACTTCTGTGTAGCTTCTCTGCTGGTTGCCTGGTAACCTCACCATGATGACAAGACTCTGGGAAGACACTGCTCTTGATCAAATCATGTAACTCCACATAAAAACATAGCTTGTTTGTTTTTAGCTGGCGTAGCTCGAGGGAAGGAAATGTCAGTCAGTGCGTGGGTCGGTGAGTCCACCACTTAGGTCCAGACTGAAACACCTAAAAAAACTAACGGATGGCTTGGAGTGACATTTTGTGCAGACGTTCACAATCTGATTGTCATCAGTGGTGGAAGAAGTATTCAGCTCCCTTAATTCAGTAAAAGTACTATTACCACACTGCAGAATTAGCATCCCGAGTTGGTCAGCCACCTCAGAGAGTATTTAACTCGCTTGTGTGAAGCAACACCGTTTTATTTTTTTGTCTCTACTTGAATTTTGTGTAAACAGTTACTGTGGACGAACAAAGAAAAGAGCAATGATGAAACTTCAAAAACAAGTGAAATTGAGATAAAAAAATACAGCTCCAATTACCACTCATTGCCACAGGTGCATCCAAAGAAAATGAAACTGAGATCCTCTAGATTGTACTGCTAATAAGAAAATATGAGAGAAGTGTTGACCCTGAACTCTCCGCAAGAAAGCAAATAAGTGACAGAGACAGAGAAAAGGAGAAATCCTGTTCTCTGTCTCTGTCACTTATTTGCTTTCTTGATCCCACCACACAAATAAATCATTAAATAGACTAACTTCAACTATGTCATTCATTTTAGAATCAAAGACACATTTCACACTTGATCAAGACGGATATATCGAAACGACTGCAGGTGCACACCGAGTGAAGAGAGACCGCGCAGTGTTCACTCAGACTGCCCCTGGAGATAAGCTTTAATGTTCGGTTTAAAAATAGCCACCTGGGCTGCAGATTAGAGTTTGCCAACCCCTTCATTATGCTGCTCACAGGTGTTCTTAAGAGACGCAGCACACCAGGAGCAGCAGCTGCCAGCTTGAGCACATCTTACCCTCTGACAGCGTGGAGAAGGCGCAGCGAGGGGAAGGCGGTGCGCACGTCCACCGTGTGCAACAGGATGAGTCGGAGGGCCCACTCCACGCGCTCCTCTCCCCCCTTGGCCATGAACGCTGGGATCCACAGCACACTGCCGCTGAGGCTCTGAAGCCGCTGCAGGAAACGATCCCTCCACTCTTCGCTGACCAGGTCCTGGAAGGCCCGCTGCACCACTGACGGGTTCATGGTCACCAAGTTGGTCCGCCAGCCCACGTCCCGAGAGTACTCCTCCACTGGTGCCAGGTTACACCTTAAAAAACAAGCAAAGAGAGTAAAAAAATGCACAATTATTTCCTTCCTTTCCTTTGGATGTGAGCCTCTTTATAATACATCTGCAAGTGTAAAACCATGATGAGCAGCCAGCACAGCTTCAAACCAGCTTTGTATAAGATTTACAGGTATAACAAAGTTCTTTGGAGGAGACCGGTCTCATATTGTTAGTTAACACTGCTAGTTTGTTCAGAAACAGTGACTGAATGAAAACCCATATAGAGCAAACACTTGTTAATATTCTTCTTTCATTTTTCTTTGAATTGAGACAGAGCCTGTGTGTGTAGTGGACTGTTGTTAATCATTTAATTGAAAAGAAAAACTCAGAGGAATTCAGAAAATTCGACAGACTTTTGCTCCTGGCTGCTAGCTCACTTAAGACTTCCAGAAACGGAATAAAAAGACAGTGAGCAGACTCTGTTCCCTCGTTTATTTTGCTAAATGTATGATGCACAGATAGGTTTGAGAGATAATGCAGATGTAATTATTGCAGAACAGGTTAGTGCATGTTTTGATTAATAAAAAGATGCTGAGATTCATATGCAGTCACCAGATTCACACGCTGAGCTTAAATTACCCGCCCCAAATGATATGCACGATCATTATTGCAATAGGCCTTTAATTTCAAGAGAGAACAGTGACTAAAGCTGCCACCCAGCAATGGTTAAATAAAGTCAGACATATACCTTTCCCAAAATGCTCTGTCAGCCCCTGTCTTACTAGGATACTTGTCTTTAGTTCTTCCCTTCAATTTACCACCCATCTGTTTGTGTCTTCGAGCTAGTCAAACCATTTGCCCAGCAGAAAATTCTTTCTGGAGTGAAATAGAGCAGAAAAACAATTGAAATTCAGCAGAAAAGCAGGACGGCATTTTGTTTATTGACGTTAACCTCGGCCTGCGAGTAAATAGCAGAAAACACAAAGCCAGTAATTATCTTCACAATGAAGCATCTCTATTCCCTGCAGTGTGACAGGAAAACAAACTCGGGGAGCGTGTTTTTTCACAAGTTAACATATTCTAATTTACACGCTCACTGATGACCGCTGTCTAGTGGAAAGCGTGCAGTCAAAAATAAGTTTTTCAGACAATCCAATCTTTGTTTGTCGAGTACAAAGAAGTAACAGTATTCCTCATTTATCTGAAAATGCATGCTGGGACTTTGTGTTCTTTTACAGAGGGAATGTATTGAAGTGGGGTTGCGTGAGGTCCATAGTCAGTGTGTTACCTACAGTGGATGGACGTTTGCACGACCCCAGTTTGGAGAAGCAGGCAGGAGTACCGACAGGAAATCTAAACAGTGTCCGGCTGTGTGCAAAATGTTTTTGGTGAATCCAAACTTACTCTTTAAAACACCAAAGTCATACAAACTAGGTAAAATGACAGTTTTTGCCAATGGAGTCTGGTAGCTTTGAGGAACACAGCTTCAGTCTGACAACAAAGTAAAGCAGTAAGAATATTCTAAATATAGCATGCACATACCATGCAAGTGGTATAGATTTTTCTTTTTTTAGGTGGCTAAAATACTTTCAGCTGTCCCTGTCCTCAGCAGTGCATTGCTTCCCCTTTCTATCCGACCACCTTCTCCTGTAGGTAATACATCGACTATGGATGAAAACTATCCCTTTAATCATTGCTGTCAGTGCACTATGCAGCTGATGCACCTGTTTTAGGAAACAGTTGGTTCAAAGATCACATGCAAATCGAACACGTGCCAAATGTGCATCCGCAGCTGACTTGTTTTTTGTATTTTTGTTTCCAATAAATTGCTTCAGGGCACCAAGTTATCCCATTAAATCATCACAACACTGAGCTGAAATAATCTATAATCCAAAATGCTGTCAACCTACTTTGTGGAAACGGCACATAGGGCAGAGAACTATATTTAGCTGAGGCATTATCTCCCTATCTGATACGTGTATACCAGAGCAAATTCCTCAGCTTCTCAAAATGCCACATTCCCCGTTGCCTGCCTTCAGCCAACCATTACTGCTGCCGTGCCCCGGCCGGCGTTATTATCATGCTGCTGTGGTCTGGAAATCATGACCTCTCCCTCATCACCATAACATCGCAGCACTTAGAAAAGACACACAGCGGCGACAACAGAATCAATTTCAGAATAAAAAGGGGACATGCAAGGATTTTGAGGCCTATTCAGCTCTCGATCAATCAACTCAATGATGTGCTGCGACAGACAGCTACTTCCTGCTCCATTTATACAACAACATTAAAGCCATTGATTTATGAGAGGATGCTCCTCACAGCCGATACCTCCGCACACTGTGGATGTTTCTTTTGATTGTTCCGAGCTGTACGCGGAACACCAGCCAGAAAACTTGTTTTTTTTCATCTTCCATTTTGATATAACCCTCGACTGATTTATTTTCGTCCAATGACAAGCATGAATGGTGATAAATAACCCACTCAGCGACTCCTTAAACACAAAACAGAGCGGGCTGATGGCTTCACAAACACAACTCTGTGGTAAATGAGAGCAGGACCCCTGAGAGCGCCGGTGTTCCTCTCTAAAGCACAATACGTTTCTGCTAAATGCAAAGGCTTTTCAAAATGTCACTTTAATGTAGGCTCGTGCATTTAATTGCTCTCAGTCCGGCAGCTCGTTTCCAACTTTCAATCATTAAAAAGCTTTGAGAGCATTTTCAAAAGTGCAATTAATATATTTCCAGCTGTGTGAGCACCAACCCTAAACCTGAATTAAACCGAGAACTCCAGAAAGCGATTATCATTCCAATGTGAATTATACTCGCAGTAAAGTGAGATAAACCTAAAACTGAAACTAATGTGCTAATCCATTTCAATTATGGTCCACTTTGACTCGCATGTTTTTATGATTTATTTCGAGTGGAAAACTTCCAACCCCGAAATCACTTATGCAGTTCCTGCGGGGGGGAAAAAATACCTGATAACAAAGTCGTGAGAGTCGATGTCGGGTCCACAGCTGCTGTTCAGCAGGATCCCCGAGTTCCCGACGATGGCGCAGCGCCTGTGATGTTGGTTCTTCATGGGGGATACGGTTGGCAAAAGACGGTAGAGATTTTCTGAGATGTTTGTGGTGCTGTGGCGATCAAACACATAGTGGATGATATCTCCTGGTTTCAGCGTGCCTTTCAGAATGGAAATGTCTCTTTCGGGATCGAGAAATCTCAGAATATTCTTCCTGTGAGGAGAGAAAATGCATGAGGGTTATGAAAGATTCTGCTTGGTGGAGAGTGAAAATGTGTGGGGATAATTGTGGAGAGTGATGAGCCTGCCTGATGAGATTGGAGAGGGTTTTGTTGAAAGTCCAGTTGTTCGATGAGAGCTTGACTGTGGTATTGTAGCTCTGTTCCAGAGGATTTACATTTTTGCTCAGTCTTGTCAAAGCAGTCGGATCCACGTGTGCTGCAGCCTTTCTAAATGAGAACGGAAAGTCATGTTACTGACAAAGTACTGATCTGATACGAAGTACTGATATTTGGCCCATTTGTTGTGAATATATGACTCTTTCCACCCAAATTAATTTTTCCTCCTACTCAAACCAAAGGTCTTAAAGCCTTCTCAGACAATTGAGATAATTTTGGCTTTTATGAACAGTTTTTCTAAGTACATTTCTCAACAACAAATGCTGGGTACTTATTACAGAGTAAATAAAGCTTTAATCTTTTATGCTAATTCACATTTTTGGAATTTTCCCATTGTGTGACTAATAAAGGATTATCTTCTCTTACTCTCTTATTGTACGTTTTATTACACTACACCTGATGAGATTTTACACACAAAGATCACAATCTAACACTCATGGAGGCTATTTATTGCATAATGAGTACTTTCAGTAGTTTTTAGTGAAAATATTTATCCCGTACTATGCAGGACTTTTGAGTATTTTCCTGCTTTTGCTCAATCAAAGGATCTAAATCCTGCCTCTAACACTGCATATAAACAAAGCAGACTGCAATGAGGCAGAGACACATTTAAATGCAATAAAGTTGATGTTATCTGAAATACAGCATTTTTAATTTGCCTTTATTTGTATGGCAGATGTTTTCATTATCACATGGATACCACTACACTGATGGGTATTTATAGCCGCTGCCTTCTCGCTGTATAAAAAGTAATAAGTGGCTCACTGTGAATGACTCACTATCAAGCCTGGAAAGGAATCCAATGACCAACGCAGACCATAAAAATGATACAGGGAGACCAGTGATATCCCCACTGGTGGTCTGCAGCTATTTGCATATGTATATGATTACACATGTGTGTGTGCGTGGAGATAATTGGATTTCAGACCTGTGTGGTTTGGGGATGAGCCTGTGCAAGGTCGTCTTCTTTGAATGTCCAGTATTTCTAGAAGAGAAAAAAAAGGAAAGATTTAGATTGAATTATGAATCCTAACCTGACACCTGAAGCCTTGGTTGATAATGGACTGATGCTTTCAATCCCTCCTGTAATCATATCCTCCAACAATAATGCACCCACTGTATTCAATAGCAGGCGAACTGTACTTCCATCTTTGAATGAAGCTGGAAAGCGTGCATCAAGGTATTTTTAAAGCAACCCACTGTGGGCCCATTTGCTGATGTAATGAGGAGAAATGTGGCCTTAATGGAGCCCCATTATACTGAGAGGAGGTTTTCTTTTCTCTGGGAAGTGAGAATGTTGTTACAAAAGCCTTGAATATGCCAGACAATATGCGTTTACAGCAAACATACTGTATGTGCATTCAGATCCGTCTATTTTGCAATCATGACCTTGGTCACATGTGATAAAATCGTGACAAGCTGCCAGCTTGTCTTGAAGGAGTGAGAAGCTGAACCGGAGGAGTGCTGCTGTAACAGGCAGGTGGGCTGTTCTCACTCATCTTTACAGTCCCGGTGGCTTTAAATATATTGTTACAATTGTGTAAAGCTGCATTTATGCAGAAGTGGAATTGGTTCTGGTTCTTCTCCCACGGCGAATCACAAACCAATATGACCTCATTACAATGTGAGCCACAGCCGGGTAATTGCATTCAAAACAAAATGTTCTTGCTGAAAGGGAAATGTGAGAATCCAAAAGCTTCACAGAGAAATTAGGAAAAAAAGAGAAGAAGTCATTTTTGGCATTCAGGTAGCAGAGCATCTTTAGAGCTCCGCTGATAACGATGAGAGGAAGAGGAGGATGTTGAGATCTGGTTGTTTTTTTTGTTTTTTTTACATGTGACTGAAGTATTTGGGTGCTAAATTAAGAATGGATTTTCTTGCGGGTCAAATGTAAGTGGGGCATGTGTGGGACTTGGAAGATTTCTGCTGCACTGCTCAACATTTCAAAGTCTGAAAATGAAATAGAAAAAAAGGAGAAAGCCTCTTTTGTTTCCTATCTGTTGCCCCCCCTTCCTCTCCTCTATCTGTCTCACTCTCTCCGTCTCACACACACACACACTCTACTCTCTTATAGTGTAAATGTATCCTATCCCGCATGCAGCCTGCTGCAAGACAAATAGCCTAATCCTTGGAGACCCTGGGCAGGCTGCTGTCGGAACAGCTGCTACTGCTGCACCCAAGTGTTACAAATGTAGAAACAAACCACACACACTCCACATTCTACTCCAAACTTGAATTCAATTCAGATAAACTCATTTATTTCACTCATTTACGCTCTTTTTTCCCTCTCTTACTGGTTCAGTCCTGTGAGGAAATAACCTGCTGGACTAGAAAACAAAGGACACACACACACAATGTATGGGTAAATTACGGCGGGCTACTTACGCAGTTTCTTCCTCCACTTCTGCAATATCATCAATTATCAAAACCACAACCAGCAGCGTTACAAAGCCGAACAACAGCGTGCGGAATACCAGCGGCATGGCTAAAGAGGGGGGACGCTGCAGCCGGGAGTCCCTCCTTCCTGCAAACACTGTGTTACATTAACCTTCTTGTGTTTCCCATTTATTAATCGAAAATCCGCTCAGCCATCTCTCCCATTGTTCTTATCGCCGGTGTCGGACACTCCCAGGCGAGCTGCGGTCCTTTTTCTCCCTCTTCAGATGATCATTTCCTGGTGTCTGTTTCCCGACGGGGCGATGCTGCTGCCGTCTCCACTGTTGTCCCCCTCTATTCCCCAGTCAAACTTTGAAAGCGTGCACCTACACAGCCTGCCATGGGAGCAGGGAGATGAAGACCACATGCAGTCTTAAAGGCGCAGCGGCCCAACAACTCCATCTTTTTACCCCAGCCGGTTTAATTTCCTCCTCCAGGTGTTCACACCGCAGTGTGGGTTCATGCAGACAGGTGTGGGAGATTTGCACCAAGTAGACACAAACACACACCGTGTAGTTTTATAGCCTACATTTTAAAATAGAGGTCAAAGCCTCAACAAAGCCCATGTGGCCACCAAACAGAGAGTGAGCCCCAGAACACTGAATTTAATGGGGACATCTTTTTATAGCTTTGATCGCCAGTGGTGGAGGGAACAAAGCACAATCTGCTTAAAGTGGGGTAGAAGAATGAAATAGCAACATTTCCATTATGTTGGAGAGAATTTGTGAACTGTTTCCTTTCAATTGAGACTATCTGACAGCGGTAGAAACAACACTTAGGCCTACTTTTCCCTTTTAGATTGTACCAATCCACTCTTAGAAAAATGTAAAATAGCTATTAAGTTTCAAAGGAAACATTTTCTCTCTCCAGTTACAGTCGAAGTTAAACATGTGGTAAAGGTATGCAGGATTTTCGTAAAAACAAAACAATGTATGGACTCATACAAAAGTAATTCTGGGAAACAAATTGAATTTGAATGTTGTTTTTAACAATTCCTGCATAGTATGTCTTTAACGTTTTGAATTGAAACAAAACTACTTGGCTAAGTTTAGGAAAAGATCAGGATTTACTACATAACTTAAGCTACGCACATAAGTTAGCTTAAATACATTAGTTAATATAACCCAACATTCACTTTTGGTTTTACACGGGACACAAACAGCAGACTCTGATTAGCTGACTTTGATAAGTATTTGTGATATATAGAAAACGAACATCACCTGGGTGAAATATACATTTGCCTCAAAACATAATTGAGAATGCAGCTTCATTGCATAGGAATGTTATTTTTAGGAATTTACTAGTACTTCCCAGTCTTTTATGCTGGTTAGTTGTTAGCACTTCCTCTAAAGATCATTTTCTCCTCTAAAACTCTTCTTCTTCTCCTGAGATCGTTTAATTTAAAGAACTGTTCACGATCCAAAGAGGTAAACAATTAGAGGAAAGCCTATAGAAATCTGTGATGCAGAGCTTTTGTTTTTTCTTCTTTCTAAAGTAATTAATCATCTCAGGGCCCCCCAGTTCATTGCGTGACCCTTTGGAGGGGGTCTGACCCCTAGATTGGGAACCACTGGACCAAAAATAAAGCAGTTAAAACGAGCTCCACCTCGACCAACTACAACAATAAGTACATTTTACAGATTATTCTTTTGGACTTTTGCTTGTTATGTATTTCTACATTGCTGTTATCAGTAAATTTAGTACATTTCAATAGTTTGGAGGAAGGCTGAGATAAAACTAATGCAACTGTCTTTTCTTTCCACTTTGGGCTGAGCTATTCCCACTAAGCAATAAAAGTTGAACACTACTACCATTAAAAAAAAAGTTTTTGAAGCTCACATTTCTCAGTTCTTCTGCATCGCTCAGGGATTTTTTTGTTTTTTCTCTCGCACAAATTGGCAGGACTGCTGATCTTGGAAAAAGAAATGCATCAGACCATATATCTTTGTATTACAGTTACTACCACCAGCTCTGCTGTGTCCACAGTGCACTTTGATTATATATTTTCTAAAGCCTATATTTATCCTGGAAAAGCTAACTGGGCGCGTTTCCTGCAGAAGTGTTTGCTACACATAGATGTTAATGCACGAGTCAAAGCAAAGACCTTTTCCACTTAGAGCAACAATGTACATTAGCGTCCACTAATTGCTGCCTAATTAAGTTGTGCTTAAGCATTGAGTAAACACAAGGTAGAATTTTAATCCTCTATAAGTTACAAATGGCCATTTTAATTAAAACAGCTGCATTAACTACGCTGGAGGCTGACGGTGGAGTTAACTACAGTGTGTGAGAACATTGTGGCCATATTGTGTCAGCTCTTAATAAATAACTAAAAAATGATTAATGGGCAGTTACTTGAGGATGGACAGATGGGCAGAGAGGCACTCCGATAACTGCAGGGTTGTTTTTCCAGATTGCGTTTTTGCTTGTACACATATAAAGTGAGACATGTTTTGTTTTTTTGCATGTAATTAATGTAACAAAGTGTGTGTGTCTTGTTATGTATGCCATGAATGGGAATGGCTTGTGATTGATTGCCTGGTTGTTTTATCTCAGGCTGATGTTTGCATATGTGTGTTTTATTGTGCAGCAATTTCCTTTTCTCCAAGACAGTTTTCTCACAGAAAAAGCACCTTAAAAGTAAAAACTGAATGCAGATTTTGCTGTATATCATAATCAAAGTGACTGTTACATTATATTTTTATTCAATCATCATCATCCTTCAGGACTTTCCCTCAGTCCTTCTCATCCTCATCTAATAACAATGTCCAATCTTTAGAGTTGCCTAAAATAGAATCAGACCTGCAGCTCTACTGTATCATATTTCATATCTATTTGCTGATTCGGACTAAAACAAACATGATAGGTGACCACATGGCTGACACATATTTTAGTTTGGGTTTAATTACAAATTAAGCATTAATTAGTCAGAGCAAATGTAAAGTGTTAGCTCTGGTTGTTTTCAAATTTCATGCATATATTATCTACACAATTGCATTTCACAGACATGGATAAAGGGCTAATTTACATAAAGTGAAAAGTGCAGCTGGGGCCTCGCATAATCACGGGACTCATTCTCCCTGGTAATATTATCTAATAATATCTAATGCTGACTTCTGTCTCTTGCTTTCATAGGAAGTGAAATGAGACTTAATGTATACTGTAAAATCTCATATTTCCAATCATCGCCCGCAGTTTGTGATCTTGTTGTTGAAAAGTCAGCATCCCGGCGTGAAAATCTAAATGTCAGCAGGCTTAACTCACTCTGACAGATTCATATTCACTGAATAATATACAGTATATCCCTCAACAGAATGAGAAAGACATAAGTCAAGGCCCTCCGCTGAGGATTTACTGCTTTATGTTGTGCAACAGTTTGTCTGACTGAAGCACCCATTAGGCTAATTGACGCCTTTTGATTAAAAGAGAAAAGTCTTGCCTGCAGCAGCTTCAATTTAGAGGTTGGTGGCTTTTTGTGTGTGTGTTTTGACTTTCAACAAGGACACTTTTCCCGGAGTCTCCTTGTTGCATTTTGTGTGTCTTTGATGTGACGAGCGTCAGGAGCGAGGTGTGTATCAGAGAGTGCTGTTAACTGAGGCGGCAGATGCTGCTGATACTGTAGCTGTTGTCATACACCAGCTTTTTGTCTTGTTGAAGAGTGTCATTGTGCTATTATTAGACTTTACAAGCACCTGACAACCACACACACACACACACAGGAACACACAATCTACTCTTATTTTTTAAAAGCAATTTGCATTCACAAGAGTTTAGAAACGATAGAAAGTGACAGGATGCTTTCATATGAGGCTGTTTCCACCCGTGGCTGCTTCAGTGCATGAGCCAAACATGAACATTTTGAATAAAGTTGTGATTTATTATTTATTGTTTACACGGCATCAGTTATTTATTTCATCCCTTGAGATCTTTGATTTAATGAAAGGATGGGATTCATTCCAGTCCAGCAGACTGTGTTTCTGATAATGTTTGTAAATGACAAAGAAAAGGTACCTTGATGAGTGTTTGGCACGGAAAGAGAAAGCTTAGTTTTGGCTCAGTTGTTTAGAGCTGCGGAGCAGAGGGGGCTCAGCTTTCGGAACCAAGTTATTATTTTTGATTCATTTAAACCTTTCAAGTGCCAGATTCTCTGATCAGTCTTCAAATTCACAGCACATTAAACGTGCACGGTGTAGAAGAAACATAAGCACACGCACTAAACCAAAACCCCTCTGACCCTCTGCTGCGGGGACGGACTCAGGTCTGCCTCTAATTGGCTCAGTGCAGGTGTGAAAGGTCCTTTGTTGTAATATGGCGCATGACCTTTATATATATATATATATATAGCTACAAAGAAATGTCATCTCTTATTTCATGCTGTTTGCTCACCTGGCCGACATGAAATGAAAACTCAACAATGTAGGATGAGGTCGTGTATGCACAAAACGTCAAGATGATTATCAGGTGCAGAAGCCATAAAAAAGGCTAAAAAACAATTTCAAAATTATAATTTAATACAATCACAATGTTTCCCAGTGATGTAAATGCTTCTGTGCAGATGTTACCAGATGTTGTTGTTTGAACTGTAGATCAAGAATTAAAGGACTGCACTTCATGTCTCAGCAGGATTTAGAAAAATGTAGGCTTGGATATTTATAATGTTTAAAAATCAGATCAGACAGTTGCATCCAGATATCTGACTATAACACAGACTTTCTTTTCGTCAAAAGGGATTTGAAAACACTACTGTTGGTTTTTATAGAGCTGACTGGTTTATGGCCAAAAATCATTTTTGCTCTGCTGCTGTTATACGTACGTTCAGACCTCTCAGATCGTCTGGCTCAGGTCTGCTCATTGTCCCCAGAGTCAAAAGTAAACTTGGAAAAGCAGCGTTAAGTTTTTATGTAGCACATATCTGGAACAAACTGCCAGAAAACTTGAGATCTGTTCCAACTCCGTTCTTTAAAATCAATAAATGGGAGATATTCATTATTCATAGTTTGCCCTGCGCTGTAGCGGCGCTGTGGCGTTTATTCTCCTCCAACACAGACACACTTCCCTCAGCCTGCTTCATCTTCTCTCAGCAGTATTTGCTGTTAGAGAATCAATAAATTGATCAGTAAATATTAAAATATCAATATGGGCTGCAGCTTTTTAAAAGACAATAAGGCTGTATGGTGGATGACAGGAATCTCTGCCTTTCCTGTTGATATCTGCTCATATTTACTCGATTTAACTGGGAACGTGTGAGGCAATTTATTTAATATCCAGCATCATATTTTACAGCCTCTGAAATCCTCAACGGCTCCTTCATGAACAGGGACCTGATGATAAAAGATAAAAGCTGCACTTGGAGCTGTAAATCTGCTGTGGGAATCAAAATATCACAAGTCTGTGTGGTCCATTAGTTTTCAGGTCAATACTCCACATCTTACTGAGCGAGCACTTAGTACAATATTGAGAATATTCTGGATGATGAGGCGTGAACGGACACCGACTGAACTTCACGCTCTTCCCTAAATGGGGCTTCAACACTTGTTTAAATGTTAAAGAGGGTGGCTGATGGAAAATAAAGTAATTCTGTACAATATAAAGGCGAGTCCTCATCGTAAATGTTTCTTCACCTGTATGCAGTAAATAAAAACATTCACTCAAGTACAATGTAGAGGCACTTGTACTTTACTATTCTATTTATGTAACTTCACACTTCTACTCTACTACATTGATTATTGAGGTAAATATTGCACTTTTTGCTACATTTAGCTGCCAGCTATAGTTACTTTTAATTTGGAGATTTAACATGAAAAACACCATCAATTTAAAATAATTATCATAAATTAAACCACATAACAGTAGTTAAGTTGTTAAAATGAGCCCATTAACAGCAAAATGCTGCTTACATAAATCAATCAATAATATTAATCCAATAATATATCTGGAATATATAAATATATAAAACATTTTGAATACAGGACTTTTCCCAGTTTGTAGGTTTAAATACATCAGACATTACATCATTAAAAAGAACGCAAAATCACCTCAAACTTGATTTTATTTTCTGAAAAATAATTTATTTCCAGAGTAAAATAAACGATATGTTGCCATACAAAAAGTGTAAGAAAAGGGACAATGTCAAAACTGTAAATGCAGAGAGATCAGTAGAGTAACAGGTCGTACAGTATGTGCCGAGTTGCGTTAAAGTGTTCAAATATTTGTCCAGGAGTAAATTCAGTGTGTTCTTTGTGTTGCTCGCTTTGTTTGAAACAGAGCACACACAAATTCCCGGAGCTTTTCTGTGACATTTATCCATTACAGGCCTGGTTTATTTTGTTTTGCCCCAATAATGCAACATACCACTTTCATGGCTATGAATTGTCCCAAATCTTCTGTGACATCAGACACGCACATCTCAAACAATTAGATTATATATATTTCAAATACAATCTAATAAAACATTCTGGCCCTACCGTAATGAAACTAATATATTACTCCTCATTTCTTTTGACTCGAATGTCCAAACACATAGAAATATTACTCTTGATTTTGCTCTTCCACTAGGTGCAAAAGTCAAAATAAAATATATTTAACATTCTTATTTGAATAATCCCTTATTAAGACGCGTTAGGCTGAATAAACTCTGCAGATGTAAAAACACACATGGAAATGAAACAAACTGCTATAATGAACAAACAAACCTGCAGTCTGACACAAAACTAGTAATAAACATGGATGTATCAGATATGAATTGCACATTTGCACCTATGAGACAAGACTTCACGTCTAGTCTAAACAGTATCAAAAACAGTGGCTGTGATCCAGCAAGAGAACGAGAAACTGAACAGTGCAGGATGACATGAAAACACTAGCTTGTTTTAAGTTATTAGACTTAAATCTTCTGACAGTTAAAACATCTAATAGGCCACTAAAATAACCCGTCAGGGCGTTTCTGTTCTCTTTTTAGAAGAAACCTTCCTGCATTGTAATAAAATGCAATAACTGATGAACTATTAGTCTGTAAACACTTGGCAACTTTTAAATATGAATAACTGAAGAACCACCCAAACCTTTTTTTTTCTTATTAGCATATAAATCTCATTTTTTGAGAAGGTGACAGACAGGACACACAGTGCACTGGCTGAAAGGAAACTGTCATTTTTCACACAGACCACTGGAATCATGACAGACCTAAAACAATATGGCAACTATAGTTGTAATAGCATCATGTCCACTCACTAATATCAACTAGGACTGAGCCAGACGGTACTGAAGTCTGCCTTCTACCACCGAGTCAACACAGGAATTCACCGGCAACACTGGACATCACCTCGCTGAGACGTAAACGACTAAAATGGACCCTTGAATGTTTACCGAGGACGTAGAGCGCGGTGGAGAGCAACGTCTCCTGTGACCTGAAGGGGCCGTTAAATAGATTGCCTTTATCAAAAAAAAAAGAAAACATTTTGTTTTATCCTTTCAAGAAAAGAAGAATAAAATATTCCTCTGAGAGAATATGAATGTCCTTATTGTCCTTTTCTTGCATAACAAACTATAAAACTGACTCCATATTTTCACAAAACTCGTGGTCCTCTAGATTATATATAAACTTTGTCCTGTCCACTAGTTTGGGGCCGTCTGTGAGCGAGGGGTAAAACTCAGTCGGCGTCAAGTAGCCCTCGTGACTTTTGATGTACTTCTTGTAGTTCCTGCGTAAGCAGTACCACGTGGTGCTGTAGAGGAGGAAAGCGATGCCCTTGAGGATGATGGCGAGGCTCACGTACAGGTGCCGGTAAGCCACGTTGTCGTACAGCAGGCACGCACCCCGATCGCCGCAGTCTGAGCTCCAGAAAAGGCAAGTAGAGTCGATCCCAGCACCGAAGATCAGAGGAGGGGGGATGAACCCTGTGGAATGTTATGTGCATTTAGGGTTGGTATTAAATTATTGGGCTTTTACAGTTTTTTCTTGTTCAATTGTTTCAATTCAAATCTTTTCTTCCTTTGGGTTCTTGCAAAAAGTTAGATATTAAGATGTATGTGTGGTAAACACTACAGTGCTTAGCATAAAGACTGGAAACGGGGGAAAACAGATAGCTTTGTTCTCTCTGAAAGTAAATCTTTTCCTCTCATTCTGGGTGATGGCAAGAGAGAAAATTTTCCCCAGGTCTTGAACAATTACTCTTATAAACACAAAATAGTTTATAAAGGGGAAAAATAGATTTGTCCCGACACCAACACTCTACAGGCAGAAAATAAAATATTAAAAATATCACTTAATATCTCTCTTATGACCTATAAAAGTCGATGTGCATGCTTCTAGATAACTAAACTTTTTTTAATACCATTACTGCTCTCGCTTCCTGAATGTTTTCCCAGGGTCATCACCTCTAACACTGTACAGTTTATCCAATTTGTCTCAAGGTGGAAATAAATAAAACCAACAAAGCACCTCAGATCGATCGAGGCCTGTATCTGCGTTAGTGACGAGTTTATCTAAGCGTGTCCCTGTGAGCTCCGTTAAACCTGCACGATTTTTTATCGATTCTGTGGCAAATGCCAAGAGCGCGAGTACTGACACAGAACCATAATATCTGAAATTAAAGTGTTATCTGATAAAAGTTCTTACCGAGCAGTCGCAGCAAGAGAAACAGCACTCCAAGTGCGTAGGATTTCAGTTCAGGGCTCACAGTCCTTCAAGAGAAGCAGATGGAATAAATTACTGTTTTGCTGTCCTTACAGATTCTGAGCATGAACACACCTATTCACACAGCACATCCGCAAACACACCTGATTAGGATGATAACAGAGGGCGTCTGGGCCATGGCTCCGACCAGGCTGCAGGCACAGATCACACACAGGAAGATGAGGAAAGCTTCCTGGCAGCCCGGCGTCGGACATTTCCCCGGAACCGCTGTGGCAGATTCACTTTCAGAGGATACACAACCACATCCCGTCAGGTTCTGTGGAGAGGAGACGAGAGGCGTCATTCAAGAACCATTGAACGAGTAAATCTAATCCCATGGAAAACATGCTTTAACTGCTGCACACTGCACACGATACAGGACAACTATGGCTGAATATCCACACGTACAATGTTTTAAAAAGCATATGTTTAGTTTACTACTAGCCTCAACAATACTGCTTTCTCAAAGGAGTCCTTTGAAATTAAGATAAAAACATATAAGATAAAAAGGTATTACGTATCTAAAACCACATAGGATAACATCAAAACATAAAGAGGCATTACGATAAAAAGGAAAAAGGTAAAGAAGTGTTGTGAATGGTCCGTGATGAGCATTTTCAGGTGTGTTACTGTCGTTTAAAATGCGTGTGAGGACAGGGATCATCTCCATAAAAACATATTAGTGTGGATGTATCGACCTGTACTTTATATCTGCACTTAAAAAAAAATAGAAAAAAGTCCTGCCACGGCAGTAAAAGTGATATTCAGTGCTGCTGAGCTGAGAGAAATTCTCTCTGCATGTGATTTGAATATAAAAGACACTAATCTGCAGTCGGCATCTGATCTGGAAACAACCACAGCACCACTTGATTGCCCAGAATGTGATAGCTGACGACAGGACTGTGAAATACTGGGACTTTTTAAAGTATATAGCATATTACAGAGGAAACTCTGCATCATCTTTAATTCATTTGGTGTTTTTTCTGTGGTAGAATCAGAGGACTACTAATCTCTACTACTACTGAGTCTTCAGGTAAAGACCTGGGAGATGCTGGATGTTGTTCGAGGGCCTCCTGATCCGGAGCAGCCAGCCAAGCAGGCGGACAGGTAGGTGACGCCGTTGGAGCCGCACACGGGGCTGATGGAGGAGGTGAAGCAGCTGCAGTGATTGATGCACTGAGCATCTGGCTTCTCGCCCGTCCGCAGAGTCCTGAACAGAGACACAGAGAGAAGCCTGAGCATCCTCTCCTACTGTAAGTACCAACTATATCTGTATGTGGCACAAACAAAAATCGAAGAGGCACTTTTTATCAGTGAAACTATGGTCCACTTTTAACATCTCCATGGAAACTGCACTGCACGGCTAACCTGCCGGCTGGTGCAGGATACCAAACTGAAAAGTTGTGAAGGCCTAAAGTCAGTTTTTCTACAGGACCTCCACATGGGCTAAAATAAAACTGCTCTCACACAGAAATTGTAGGGAATAAAGGCAAATACATGACTGGTTATCAAGTGATTATGTATGTCTTTTTATATTATTATATTTACTGTGAAAAGGATCAATTAATCCTGTGTTTCCTCTCTCCCTCCCTCCTACAGCTCCAGCATACAATGGGATCGAAGGAAAGAGGGTGTTGGATTTTGTACAGTGATTTGTGATTCTGTGCTACATATATAAATCTGAATTGAATTTAAAATGGTGATTATTGTGTTTGTGATTAGGTACTTTCATTATCTATTGATCTTCTCATTATTTTCTCAGTCTTTTCAGATTCATTCAACAGTCTTAATCCCCAGAATACTCAGTTTACTGTCCTTAAATGACATTAAATGTCTGATTGTCAGGTTTAATTTGTACTGTTTGCTTCGTATTTGACCAGAAATGCACTTTTTGAATCTTAATTTGACCAAATGTAGACATTTCTATTTGAAGCCAAAGTTTTAATGAGGCAGCTGATGAGGCTTTCCGCATGTTAATGTAAGAAAATACATATTTTATCACCACTAATATTTGAAAATCACAGCTTTATATAAAACAGGCTGCAACAAATAGACAGCGACAAAAGAGTGTCATTCACTATGACTCATCAATATAGAAATGTCCTGTTTTAGCCCTAAAACTCTTTCACAGCACCAGCGACTGATTCAGTGAAGTCTGTTGCATTTGTATTCAGTCTGTGCTGCCACGAGCAACTCGAGGCCACTTACTGAATAGAAAATCTTTTTATAGACTCGATGAGATGACACAAAGTTGTTTTGAATAAAAAGTGAGCCCACTGTGCCCCAGTGACCGGCAGTGATAAGAATTTTTATTTACACATTAAGACCCTCTGCAGCTCTCACCTCCAATAAAGTCTTCTAACCTTGGCAGCAGTGTTACTTTTCACTGCTTTAATGTCGTTTCCCGCCCGCGTTTATTTATTAGAATAGCAGGGTCCTTATGATAGGACACAAATTCACCACCTCGGGTATAAAAACTCACTGGAATTGCCAAGAGTGCCAATAATACAATTTCACATTATTGTTTATAGTCTGACTTTCTCTGCTGATTCTGGACTTTCTCTTGGGGGATAAACTGTTTAATCAAATTTTACAAACTAAAAATCTGTTTATGATCTGCTGCAGTTGCATGTGATTGGTTACAAAAAGCAGCTTTGTCATGACAAACCAACTTAGCTAAACTGGAAAATCTTGGACAACCAGAACTGGTCATAAGACCAGTTATCCGGGAAGTTAAACTTTGTGAAACCAGATACATTTAAAACAGCGTGACTGTGCTGCAGGCCCAGTGTCATAAAGTCATTTGAACTATTTACATCATGAACATACTGATCCAACCCACAAGCTCCCAACATATTTTGGCAGGTAAAACCCCTTAAAATGAAGACATCTTGTACTCATCGGTATCATCAGTTAAATTAAGAACAACTTTTATAATAATAATAAAGTGTTTTTTCTGCTTTCCTCCTCTCACAACCCTTGAAATCCATCTTGTCCCTGCTCTGAACCTTAATCACAAATGGCAGCCACATCTTCATGTATCGTCTTACTCGTTTGCGTATCTGACTGTCACTCCTGCGACGGGCCCGGTGTCGCAGCCCAGGAACAGGAAGGAGACGTAGCAGGCTGTGGAGATCAGGTTGACCAGCATGGCCATGCGGATGGCTCCCAGCGCCGACAGGTTCAGCTTCTTCACCAGCAGACCGCCCATGAAGATCCCCAGACACGCACATGGAATGGCTGTCATGCCTTCAAAATAAAGGTTAAACAAAACCTGTTTATTATACTGGTAAACTGTATACGCTATGTGTGCGTGTTTGCTTTGAACACAGACCTAACAGCTGGTTGGCTGAGGTGGTGGTGAGGTTGAACTGCTGCTCGAGGTATTTCCCCAGAAAGGCTGCAAAGCCGGCTACGACCGCGATCTCCATGCAGGCGGCCAGGATGATGCAGGTGAACACGGGGTTGGACAGCAGGTGCTTGGTCACCTTGGGGATCACTGAGCATAAAGAAATAAAGACGCAGGAGCATTATTATCCCACCGTGTTGGCAGACAGGATTCTTTTACTCACAATAGATATTGTGTGTTCTGCACCCTCGACATGGAATATGTTACAGAAAGACAATATTATATACAACTAAACAAGCTCAGTAACAGTTATTGAAGCCATGTCCAAATATCGTACGACATGCTATTTTGTCCACATTAACAATGTCATCAACATTTAATCACATTATAGGCCTTGTGTCCTTTTATTTACTCTCTTTGTCGCACATACACCTTTAAAAGTTTACTGCTCTTTTACAGTGCGTTCTTGCATTATTAATATAAGTATTATCAGTGGCATTAAATTGTCTTAAATGACAATAACGTCTTAACCCTCATTTATTTATGGAACAATAACGTGCTTATCGTGACATGACTACTTGAAACCCAATGAATGAATGTAGTTAAATGCTTTATTGATTTAAAAAAATTAAAGAATTAGAGAGATTCTTTCAGACCTCAATGTTTTTAAATGTACCTGGTTATGAAAGTGGTGCATTATAAAAGCATCTCTTAAAATGTGAGTTCCTGAAGCTTGATTTCAAATTCCTTTTAGTTTAGTTTCCTTTTAGTGTTTTTCTTTTGTTTTTCTTTATGCTGCTGCCAGTCTTGGCTAAGTTTCACTTGAAAGAGATGTTATAATCTCAATGGGACTCTCCTGGTTAAATAAAAAAAGAAAAACTTCAATAAATGCCAAGTATTTTTAAAGACTGTGTGATTTCATTGCAGGACAACGCTGCAGTACTTCACTGGATCTTCACACTCACCCCTGAGTTGCTGACAGCAGGTGGGGCTGTTGGCAGGCTCGTGGTTGCGTACAACCCCGTTGCTGGGCTTCGGAGTCTCATAGTCTGCACTCAGAGACGGAGGAAGCATAACCTGCTCGCTGTCGGCCCCCTCCTCTCTCTCCTTGGTCGGCAGCGACTGAGGGAAGCCGAACATGAAGAGAGCGGAGGTGAAGAGTAAGGCACCGCACAGGAGGAAGCCGGCCCACCAGGCCCCGATCCACCGTGGGTCCTCTGGAGTGATGCCCAGCTTTTCTGTGGAGAGGCCCAGCAGGGGTCAATATATCACATCATACAAAGAGAAACACATTCAAATATTGCACCACTGGAGAAATATTAAACTCACCGGTGTCGATGAAGATAGCATCAACGTAGAACTTAGTGCAAAGGGAGCCGAGGATGAAGCCACAGGCCGGGCCGAACACCAGCGTGGAGAAGAGGATTCCTGCACAGAGACAAATATCGACTTTACTGGTTTGTTTGGTCAAACTGTTATCCGCCTGACGCGCTCAGAAACACATTTATAGTGATAACGACAAGCCCAAAAACAACAAGAGCTGTGAATATTGTATGAATATTGGTTTTTGAAATACAGTTCTGTCAGTATTGTTTTTTCTTTTTCAAAATGTACTAATAACATACAAAATAGGCTTCCTTTTTGACAAATGAAGTGTTTTCTTCTCTCTGAAGCTACCTGACATTTCACATTTTTAAGGGTTGATATCTTAAATAATAATACAAACTTTATATAAAATGTTTAATCCAATTTTCTTCACAAAAATGAATGAAATGCTGGGATAAAGGCTCACTGTATATGTACAAGTTGTCTTACAACCCTGTAAAACTTTGGCGACCCCTAGTGGGGACTAGGACTACTGTGTTGGGAACCAGCGTTTCAGTCCATAAAATGTAAAAAGAACAATGCGTCTTTAAATGTATGAAATGAACAATCCAAGCACTGAAGAGATACGCAATTAAAAATTGTATAAAACACAAAATGCTGCAGTTTTCATTTCTAAGGAGCTAGAACAAGAGAATATTTCCCATTTCTGCTTCACTTCAGTTCTACTTTTAAGTGGCCCCTTTTCCAGGAAGTACAGTGCAAGACAGCAAACAGGGAAACATTTTGGCTGTCATAAAAGATCAAATCAGCCAGTTTAAACCACAAGGCAAGTGCAGCAGCAACACACACACACAGTGACTGTGCTGGTTATGATCACATGGCTCAGCCTTCTCACCCTCGCAGAGTAACACACTGAACAAACAAACACAAACAAACACTGTGAGGACGACACCTGACAACAGGAGCCAGTTGTTCTGTCCCAATCTACTCCACGGGGCAGCTGGAGATAAAATGTTAGAGCCTGATCTAAAATCCTCATTAGAGCCCTGTCAGCGGGGCGAGAGTCTGGCGCTGTGACTCAGACTGCAGGCAGATAATGAAGACTCAAAGCTCAATTTGGGAGACAAATTTCTCCCTGGCTGTATGTCGTGTGATCTGTGGTATTATTAGACTGCAGTGTTGTACTGTATCTGGCACGAAAACCAGATCTTGTTTTAAGTTTGCGACTCACAAAAGCCGCAGTGCCAGCTGCAGATTATCATCGAAATGAAATGAAATCATCTCTGCTACTCCACTTCCTCCTCCGGCCCTGCACCATTAAAAACATCCCCTTTTACGGGCTGCAGGTTGGCCTGAACATTGCTGCTATCAGCACGGAGCCTCCAGTAAGATGTTGTTCCAGTGCCAGGAGCAGCCACTTAATGAACAAGCGTGGAAACTGTGACTAAGCTCTCTCTCTGCTAGTGCTGAGAGTGAACGCACGGTCCGCTTCCCGCCCTGACCACCCACATAGGAAGGGAGTCAACACATTCACATAATTGTTGCCTCATTCACATCATAGTTGATTATTTACCTAAAGGAAATGGCTCACTGATTCGTTACGTGCGGCTCTCCAACTATATCATTGTATAAACATTTTGGCAAGACAATGAGCGAGACAAAAGAGAAGGGGCTTTCATGTTGGGTAGGAAATATAATGCTTTTTTTTTGTCTCCTACATACAACTGAAACGTGTTTGCGGTTGACAGTCAAGGAAATGATACAGATGTGTCCTGAGGCGCCAGAGCACAACAGGTTTTTACCTCTTCCTTTAGCTAGTTTCTGAGGTTTTACAGCATGCAAAGAAGTCTAATTTCTTCTGCTAAAGTGTGAAAGTGACATGAAATCAAAGTTTAAAACAATTAAGCTCAAACAACAGGGTTTCACCACCTCTATATACAGCTAGACAGACGGATTCACACCCACAAACACACAGGAAAGAGCTGTTGTGGCACATCAGGGAGTGTTTACTGGATACCAATGAAACTGTGCAGTTTAACAGCACTTTCATGAAGGAGGGCTGCAGTCGCTAGTGAATTTGCCTGTGGTGCTGCAAATGAGGCCTGTGTACTCTCTGTTTCGAGTGTTTCCTTAGAAACTGAGTGTTGTCTTCTCATAGCAACAACATCACAACTGCTTTCACCATGGGGAAACCTCAAAAAGGAAATTCAGTTAGTCAAATCACCTTGCTGGAAACGATGGCTCAGCTTGCCCACGAGTCCTCGACCAGTGAGAGGATAAATGTTTCCACAGAGAGCCGTGCTTACCCCCGGTTGCTTTAAGAAACGCTGTCTCCTTGATGATAACATTGTGCCACGGTGCGAGCCCCGCATGTGGAGGAGATCGCTTAATCTATGAGGGACCATGCCTGCTTATCAATCTGCTGCTTCTGCACAAGATACAAAAGCGAACACAATTTTGAAGTTGGTGATAATCTTCACATGAAAGATTAACTAAAAATACTTCTGATAGTTTTTTTTTCTTAAGGTCAGAGCCAGCAGAGGAGAAGCACGCAGCGAGTTGAGTCTCCCACAATAGGATTAAGCTGGCATGAGCATGAACTGGATCCTGTAGTCAAAACATAAGCAAAGTCCAACATTGCTTTAGTATAGTTCTCCTCCACCAACCGGAGCCTAATCTACTTAAAGTGAGGTGCTCCAGATAGAAACTTATTTACCTCTTTGGTAGCTGCTACGTGCAAACACGTTAAATAACACAAACTATCCGTGATAAATTCTCCAGTTTAGCTTAAAGGAATAGTTCAACATTTTGGGAAAATATGTTAAAGCCCTTTATTACTAATCGGTGAAATAAAAAATGTATTTAACGTGTACTGATATTTTTAGTTTGGTCAATGTCCATCCACTAACATGGAGGGGATGGGATTCATGACCTATATTGCAGCCATCCACCAGGGGGCGATCGAGGCGTTTTGGCTTCAGTTTTAGGGAACCGTCATGTCATCTAGCTTTCTATACAGTCTATGCTTTAGGCTAAACTAAGATAACCACTTCCTGGCTCCAGCTCTGCACTTTAACTACGAAAATAAAGATTGGTGTTGCAGCAAGACAATAAAGAACTAAGAAAATTATCCAAAATATCAGAGTTTCCTTTATGATAAATTCTTTTGCTCACAGAAGGAAGATAGACATAAAAATAGTGTGACCATATATTACAGCTTATTTAAACAAGTTGTTTTATTTCAAACGTGTCTTGCCCGTCCACCTCAGTGCTGCAGCTACTTTCTCCTTATTTGATTTGAACTTGTCAACCTTTGCTCTGAGGTCACAGACACAAAAAGAAAACTCTGCCTGAACAAGTTGTAAAGGCACATTTTTAATATTTGTCACGACAGGATTAAGCTGAAGAGAAACAAAAAAACAAAACCTAAGTTAAGCACATTAAATCTCCATGAAGGTCAATGCACTACCACAGCCGTGGGTAATCTTTGTAACACACTACTTTTCTAAACTGCCTCGAAATCCCTTTCCCCTTCCAGCGGTCCTGTTACGAGATAAGTACAAAACAAACTAATTTGTTCATGTTGTAGTTCGCCCGAGCCTTTTAGTATCCTGTGAATTATACTCTCAGGGGAGCATGTCAGATGTAATTCAATAACAATGCTTGGCTCTAGTGTTTTTGTCTCCCTCTAATTTGTTTAGAGACCAACAGAAAGGGCTGGGGAAGCTACTGTTCATGAGGCTCGTCCTTTTCCGGATGTTAATTAACCCACGCATGCTTCTTGAATCCTACGCGCTACACTTGTTGACTTGTGTGCTGAATAAAAAAAAAACCCTACTAAATCCCTTCAAAGAACACAGAGAGGTGTTTTTATATATTGTGCAAACAGTTGATCAGAGAATCTCACATGTCACACTTGTGATTCAGCAAAAATGGAAGTTCCTTGACGTCTTGATTTTCATCTTTGAGAGCACTTCCACATAAAGATGTGACCACATGCGAGCAGCTCCATCTTATAGACTCAAACTAAAACACTATGCAAAGATTAAGCTGTAATAGAGGAGATGATAACTGTGACAGGCTTGGCTGCACTTTTCATAAAATCACTCCTGAGATTAATGTGGAGCCAGGTGAAACCCAGTGAGAGGCCGATTTAAAGCCATTCGACACAGATACAAGGTTCCCCACAAAGAGAACGGGCACTTAAAAAGCCTCTGCACCCTAAGTTCAGTTTCTTTAGACCACCCGAGACAAGGGGGTTTAGATTGTAAACCAACACAGCTTGAGGTTTAACAGAAAAGCTCATGGTAATCGAAATGTCAGATGCATTACGCCCGCACAGGCCTCAGTCCATTCCATGCTCTCACTGTACAAAGGGAATTCCTTCTCCTCCTCCATTAATCCGGCACAAGTTGGCTCAGTAATCCCCTGAGCTAAATAAGAGCAGAGGGACAGTGCGATGTTGGAGGCCAAACAACAGCTTGTGCCACTTTCACGAGGGGCCAGACTGAAACTGAGAGTGAGCTAAATGATTACTAAAGCTGGAGTCTCAGCTCTTCATCTCTGGGGCAGAACATAAGTTCATGTCAGAAGGGTCAAATGAGAGCAAAAACAAAAAGAGTCTCCGGATAGACGAAGTGCATAAAGCCGCCCAACATTTCAAGGTTACATTGAAAGTGACCATAAAATTTTAAGGCCACACAATTTAAAGAGCTTTCAAACAAAAGCCCCGTCTTCCTGCTCTGCCGTACATCAGGTCATAACATCCTCCCTGCAGGAGCGTCAAGACATTTTTCAGATTGAAGAGACTCGGGAGAAACACTCAAAACAGGCCTGAGATGTCAGAGCGAGCACAGGCCATTTCCTGCACGTCTCCTGGAGTGTGGTGGCATCACTCACACTGACAGTTACACAAAAGATTCAGACACACCTCAACTCACACACCACACCTAACAACCAGCCGTCCGCTTCCTGGCAACACATTTCCTCTCCTCTCATCAACTGCACGGAGACAGCATGCAGCTTGTTCCCAGGTAAACTCGGTAACTGCTGAATGATTTTGTGACTGGGTTTGATCGGGTGAAGGAACTTACTGAGGAAAAGCACAAGCTGCACAGCTTTTTATCTGTGGTTTTAAAGCCTTTAAAGTCTGTGAAGACATTTTTTCAAAACTAGAATTGTACGCCTCTCAGTTTACATCCATGTCTGTCCAGTCTCGTACTCATAGCTGTGACAGTAGTAATAACTTGGATACTTCACACACATCTTCAACCTGCAGACAGAACATCTAAACAATCACCACCGTCTTAAGATTGGTGTCACCAATTCATGTACCCCCTTCTGGTCCTGAGTTATGGTGTTTAAACAATGGCCAGGAAAAAGGCATTTTTGCAAAATATTACTAGTCACAGTGAAGATGACCTTTGACCTTTTGAATATAAAATGTCATCACTTCCCCATGTTATCCAACCAGACGGCATAATGCCTCTCGTCTAATTATCACTGGTGCAGAGGCATAATAATCTTCACTAAAATGCAACAAACTCTCTTTTTTTATTCATAAGTTTGTTTGTTTTTTATAAATTTTCATTTTTTAGTTTATCCATGGACATTTATTAGTAGATTATTTTTATTTAAAATAAGTTTACTGCTATAAATTCATTCAATAACAGTGTTTAAAAATGGTAATTAACATTAATTTCGCCTCACATTTGTTAAAAAAAAACAAAACTACATGGTATTGGCATTATGTCTTGGCCATCGCCCGCCCTGCTCTCTAAATATTGGCACAGGCCATTGAAAAATCCATATCACCAATATTATTGACTGGTTGCACTTTTGTTCCATCTTTCCTCACAAATGCAGCGGCCTCGTTCTTACTCTGCCACCGTAGCCGGATCACTGACAAGCGAGGCAGTAAATATGCACGGAGTCCAGGATTTACAATTTCCACATGCAATCAGAGTGATTGGAGGTCGTCAACTTGTCAGTCAGCGCTCTGTTGTTAAGGTGGAGGACATAGTTGAGTTGTCAGCATTGGTGTTACATGCTGCAGAGGCTGCATAAACATTTCTTCTGAGTAAAAAACGCTTTTTAGCACTCATTTAAGATGCTGTATTAAGGTTGTCAAAAGAGTCAGCTACATGTGGCTTCACATGACACGAGCACAACATCTGACAGAACTAAAAAAAGAAAAATAGAAAATGCATGCATGCTGGTGGCATTTGTTTCTCATACCATGTTGGTTTGTGGGTTTATTTTAGTAGGTCAAAACTTTAAAAAAAGAGACCTTCTAACCAGCTTGTGGTTTATTTTCCCCATGATTCACAACCTGCTGCAGTTTTTCACAACATTTCATGAGAAAATGCTTTTAACTATCAGGTGTTAGTACTTTACTCATAAGTCAGAAGCTCTTCCAGCATGCCCTAACCGCTTTACCTGCTAATGGCACAGTGAAACACCTACATGATGTTATCAGGTGTGATCACAGTGATAAATGAATCTTTATCACTTCTATTAATGTTAATAATCAAAAATATTTCAGGAAAATAGATACCAAAGTACAACTTGGTTGGCAGTCTCTGTAAAGTTTTGTCTCTTTGTATTCCTTGTCCTTTTTTACTTTTTTTCCCGCTGTCACATCTGATCTAAATCTCAAAGTCATTTGTCTTCAGGCACTCAGAGGGGAACTGACGAAATTCTTATCTTATATTTCTCAAACAATATCACACTGAAGCACCACTTCCTCTTTCTCTATCTTTGGACGATACTTCGAGCACCCCAATCCAGCAGAATCTCACAGTCTCTCACTGATAATGGGAACCTGTTAACAAAGGCAAAAACAAACTTGCTGAGAGGAAATTAGATAATCTAAATGAATAAATGCCTTTACTGAGATCAAACACACTTCACTTTAAGTTCTGTGCACATTTAGCGAGTCCGACATGTTCAGAGTGTGACGTCATTTTCTGCAAACAGCAGTTACGCGAAGTCAGCCCCTTCGCACCGCACGATTAATAATAACCAGGTAAAAGTCATGCAGAAGTCTCTAAGTTGGAAGTCTATTTTGATGAGGTACAGGGATTATTAACAGCTACCAAATCTTCAGTGATCCATAAGTAAGTCCTAACAGCATTAGACAGCAGCTTTCACCCCAGGAAGTGAAGCCTCAGCCCACCTGAGTGGCTTTTAGTATCAACGTCAACATCATTTGTCAGAAAAAACATTATTCACACTGAGGGCAGGAAGTCTTACTGGGTAAAAATATCTTAAGGTACTATACAAGAAATGTACATCGACTGAAATAAATATTAAATGAAGATTATTTTGTCTTATGAAAATCTCTATTTTATTAAAAGAAGAGTTGGAAAAAGCTGATGTTATTTGTCGGTCAGCTGTACCCTATAGTAACCCTGTTGGCTCTACACAGCCATGACCTAAATAACAAGCCAAAGCTTAAAGTAGGCGCTCAACTCACATTCAAATGCCATTACATCAGGATCATCCTGCTTTAACTTCCGCTTACGTCAAATCATCTCAAATTTGAAACCAGCGACACTCCACACACGTCCCGCTGCTATTAATCATCAAAATAACGTCTTCTCGTCCAACTTTTAACTTGACCGGAGCAGATGAGTGTTTCACTGAAACCAAATGGACGCCATATAAAAAGTGCAGCTTAAAGACTTGTTTAAAACTATTAGTATTTTGACCCTGAGGATGAAGCGTCTACCGGACCGCGGCCGGCTCTCTTGACACCCTGTCACCTTAAGCTGAGCTCTGGCTCAATCTAAGCCTCCGACAGCCCGTTATGGGAGGTCAACGTTGGACCTCAGTGTACCTCATATTTAGACTCCTGATATAGTCTAGACTGCTGAAATTATTTAGGAAAACCAAGTGACTTTCACTGAACCTTTGTGCTTTTGTTTTATTTCATCAACCTCTGCAATTTAGCACAAAACACACCAGTGTTGTAAGCAGACGCCACTGTCGCCACTCTTCAAATGTCAGATACATGAGGCTTGTTATGACTATAAATAGTATTTGAGAAATGTCACTTGAAATAACATTTCATGCACCACAAAGTCTTTTTTTAGACTTTTTTTCAAAAGACGGACTTTTATCTCCTTGATTCATTTATAATACAACTCATCATTTGTATTTTGCATATTGTTATTATGTTCATCATACCGAGGTAAAAAACAACAACAAAAAAAACAGTAAATGCTGACTGAAGATCTGCTGTGCACGACAGATCTCTGTCCTCTTTTATAATTCAGTTCCTGCGACAACTGAGCTGCCACATCCCATGACTCTTTGGATGACAATACAGAGAAAAATCACTTAAGTAAAACACGCTGCAGCGGGACGGAAGAGGGGAAAAAAGGGTTTTATCGGGTGAGATACACCGCAGAGCTGGGACAGTGAAGCCCTGTCATGGAAATAAATGTTTTTTTTAATCTATAAAAAAGAAAGATGAAAAATCAACATCCGGCCGTCTTAGATTATATAAGACAGAGTGAAGCCATCGTATTAAAGTTTGTGAAAAGAACAAACTGTGTGTGTGTGTGTGTGTGTGTTCATATCGTGTGTGTGCCTCCTTAGAGAGAACTATTGGAGGTTAACACCTAGATCTTGATAACAAAAAGCATCGGTTGCGGTTTGAATCAACACTTGGATATGACGCAGGTTCACAAAAACATCAAGGTGGTACAGACCCTCGTATGAACGTCTTCAGCTTCATGAAGACTTCAACTCTTGTGATATTATGGGAACATGTACTTATAAGGATGATAAATGTGTAATAACTCTCGCTCTAAAAAGGGCATCAAAGCTGACAGGAGATTAGGGGAAGTACACGGCCACATGGTCCTGAGAAGAAGTCTAAAGGTGCTTTAGGAAATTTTGACATGACACAGTAGAACAAACAAAAAGATGGCTGACTTTCCATTTTTGCACCTAGGCCAGTGCAATACAAGATATTTCATCTACTTTGTTTATTTTGACATTTATATTGAATATGTTTTTTTAGTTGTCAGTTGTTTGTGGAACTGCATGAATGCTACGTTGATTTAAATGATTTTGATCAAATGTAAATCAAAAAATTAGTTCTAAAAAATGATTTACCTAAAAAATTAATTAATTAAAAAATGCATGTTTTTTTCAATCCTAATTCCAATGCTTTTGTGATATTAAGATAATGACCAGAAAATAATTATGATTGCTTTTTAAAATGTCTGCAGTGAAAAAGTCTACACATGTAAATATCATCGAACAAATAGTGTAAGCTAATTATATCTTCTATTTCTAATTTGTAAAAACATGTTTATGTTCAACACTTGCTGTAAAACATTGTACTGCTACTTACTCTATATTTCTAGTGAAACAAACACAGCTCCTCTCAACATGCAGCAGGTATTTGTGCTGCCTGGGTCAGTGGCATTAGGCTACTTTAAACTGACATGCAGCAACTTAATCTTTGAGTCCAATTAACCTTGTGTCATCACACTATTCCAGGAAGCAGTAAAAGCCCTCATTAACCTAAATGGCATCAGTATTAGTTTGCTCGACTGAAAGTCCATTTGTGTTTGTTTAATGTCCTACAGCTTTAAATCCTAATTAATGAAATGATCTTCATTGTTCGTAATCAGACAGCACATGTCGTTATAATGATCAGCTTTTCAATGTGAATCAGTGCTGCCAAGTCTTTTCTGGTGATTTTAAAATATTACAGTAATGCAAGCTTCGACTGCTGTTACAATAATAATGAAGGTCTCTCTGTGCCATAAGATTACATAAACAGACCGGGCATGTTTTCAAACAGGGCAGTGATGTGACGCTGGAAGCAGACTGCCAGCTCTGTGAACACCGGGTCAGCAGAGGAGGGAGCGAGACGGAGACAGAGGGGAGAGAAGGGTAGGAGTTAATGTAACAGAGCAAAGCCTTGTCGTTCTGCCTCGCTACAGTGATCTGTTTGTAATCCTGCTTCAGATGTTTGCTCGGAGCCGAGACGGAGCGGCCCACAGTCTCCATTGTTGGGCAGTCGTGTGGTAGGATGAAGGCATGGAGTAGAAAGGGCAAAAGACCAGAGCGTACACGTCTCTCTGATGGAGAGTCGCAGCTGCTCTATTGAAGACGAGGAGCACAGAGAGGTTTGGGACTCTTTGACAGCAGCTGGTAACAGCTTCTTCAGCAGGTGGCTTGGCCTAATTATCAGGATAGAGATGCCAACAGCCTGTTTCCTCCCTTTCTCCAGGAACATGTGAGAAGCACACGCACAATACAGACGATTGTACAACACCATGTCCCCCTCCAATTATAATGGGGCACTAATTGTGCCGCATCCTGAGGAAGAGGAGAATCGATGGGGAAGGACACATGTGGGAGGTGTTTGGAGGAATTAAAAAGTTGACTGAGATGTAAAGAGGCGCAGGGCTGAAAGATGTGGTTGGAAACCGAATCGAGATATGAAACCTCTGAACTTCTCAGCACGCCTGCGAGTTTGTTAGGCTGTTCAAAAAAATACTAGCAGTGATTTAATCAAACAAACAATCTTGAGTAAAGCACAAACACCGCCTAGGATTGAAATGTTTACCTTATTGGCAAGTTATTTTATGGGTCTTAATTAGCTGCAGCTTATGGTTTTCATTTCTATTGGTGAAGATAATGGTCAGTGAAGCTATAAACGACATTCCTGCTTCCTGGAAGTTTCGAGAATTCATCTTAGCTACTAAAAAACTGAAGCTTGGTTAATCAAATCCTCAATGAAAACCAGCAGTAGACTAAAGGACAAACAAAAAAGATGCAATGTTTTACATCTTACTTTAAAGTCAAAGATAATTTAGGAAGTTGAAATGTGTCTTTTCACATATCCCTGCTAGATACCACACCACACACAGGCTTTTCAGAGGCTCCATAGCACAGGGTCAGCCATAGTGCAGTGCCCCTGGAGCAGTGTGGGCACCTCAGCAGAGCCCTGGAGGCAAACTGGCATCCCTCCAGCTACCTGTCCGTACTCCATACTTGAACTGACGACCCTCCAGCTCCCAAGCTACCCCGATTTATATGATAAGACAAACTAGAAATTCAGCTTGATAAACAGTTGGATTTACAATTTGAGGTTCTGATATCAGTGTAACTCAAGCTGCATTTTTGGCAGGACAAACTTGTGACTCGACTGTTATGAAATGCAGCAGAGTGTGGTTGGATTGGAGCAAAGCCGGAAAGAAATACTCCCATTTACATATTGATTAAATAAAAGTTGACTGAATCAAACGGTTAATTATAATTGCTGCCCACCTATTGATCAGAGTCCATTTAATTAGGCACTGTTATCCCTCACTCTCCGCCATCAGTGATATGGGGATTAAGTGCTGAACATGCTTCTGAGTAATCCTAGGAGCCCAGAGAGCAACCACTTACACACCACTCAATCAATGAGGCTTGGGATTTGTGGTAAAGCCACAAGCGCAGCGTGAATCTGTATTTCCTGAGCAAAGTCCTTGTGCAAGGTCAGGTCTTGCCGTATGCTTAGAACTGCTCATTTTTTAGAGCAGTTACGTGAACGGCAAGTCCAAGACAGGAGCTGACCGGCGGCCGCTTGTGTGATTTTTTTAAAACTCGGTGTGGTTTGAAGATCAGGCAGAGTGACAGCTGCATCCTCCACAGCAGGACTGAGCATCTCAATCCAATAGTGAAAAAAAAGCAGCCTAACAACTGGTCGTTTCTGTGGCAACGGCTTGCTGATGCTGCTGTGTTTATGATTTGTCTCCTCCCACCTCTTATCCCCACGCTCCTCCCCCAGTGGATGACAAAAAAAATCCCCTTTTTAATCAGCAGTGACAGAGCCTGACCCAGATTGCCTCGAGACGGCTGCATGGTGGCATGGCGAGGTTTACTGAGGCCATGGGGATTCGTGATGGAGAGGGAAAAGGTGCCACAAGCCTGTAAAGGCCAAAACGTGAGCCACAATGCAGCAGTGTGCCACATGGAGCACCTTTCAGGCTGCTGAGCCTCGTATCCACGGCTGCACATGGCGACCTGGTAGAAAAAGAAAGAAGCATGCCCATGGCAATAGCAAGAAGCTTCAACATACGGCTCTGCAGGCTCTGGCCTGATGGCCTGAGGGTTTCATATCTGCTATCCAAAACTGATCCATTTCCTGCAGAGGTCTGACCTATTTACTGGCTTCCAAACTGACACGTTCTCATTTCCCTCATGGTCCAGCTGAGGGATGAAAGGTTCATCATGCCAGGAAAGTTGGCCCACCATCAGGGGAAACTTAAAAATGATCTTTAAAGGGCCTCCAGATGTGCCATGCTGAGGCTAGTTTCACAAAGATAGGTCAGACTGGTCAGCAGCACATTTCTGCTCTTATATTACTCGAATGCAGGTGACACAAAAATAAGGCTCATTGTAATGTATTATATTTAACATTTCCACATGAAAATGTCTAAAAATGGACCTATGTCTCTGATTACTCACATTATCCCAAATTATGCAAACAATGTTCAAATATATACATATATAATATATAATCTTTTTTATATATATGCATATATATTTTCAGCACTTCAACACATCGTGATCCACTGCAACGTCATTTTGTTCTGAAGTTCATGTGTATTTTGGTGAATGACAATAAAAGGAAGTCTAAACCCTGAGAAATCTGTAATTTCATTATAGGTAAGAGTGAGTATCATTTGGTCGGCCAATGGCGTCACATCACCACTTCCCCTTCTAGTTTCTTAACTTCTGGGGAATCATAGAAACACCACATGAGAGTAATTGTATCATACAGTGTTACAGACTTCTGCCTGAATTAAGACAACAACTGCCATGATCCCACGGTATGTCATGACATTCTCAAAGTCTTTTGCTATTATCTTAATTGAGAGAGCTCCTAACAGCAGAAATTAGATATTGTGCATTTAAGCTTAAAAGGTTTTCCAGCCTCTTTACTTCATGGGGCATTTAAAATGGAAACTGGTTCCCATATGTTCAGCTGCTTTCCTCTATGTTGTGTGTAAGCTGTTAAAAACAAAACAAAACAAAACAGAGGATTTTGCTAAACGTTAAGATGTTTATCTGATCTGATCCGACCAGCCAAACGTCCAAAAGACAGACTGTAGCAAAACATACACTGGCATAATTAATGTGTCGCAGCAATACTATCCCACAAAAACAGCAGATTGACTGGGGGAGGTAATTCACTTCAGACGAGCAGCCAGATGACGAGTCCTTATGAGGCTACTACACGGCCTGACACACAGCCCAAATGTGGGGAAGTAATAAGCGAACAAGTCCACACCCTTCTAAGGTTAATTTAACACTGTCAGATAGCGCTGCACGGCCGCCCCATCCGATTCATATCAGAGCCACGGGTACACAAACAACTCTTCAGTCGGCTCTTGTCATCTGCAAATAGCAGCTGCTGAAAAATCTAAAATTATTAACAGCGGACAAATATGCTCTGTATGTTTTGCTTCTTCACCAGAGAGATGGCCTTATTAAATTCAAGGAAGGACAGCAGATTGAAATCAAATAACTTTCTCTGCTCGGATTTAATTAAACTTAAACTTGGGACAGGCACTAATCAATCACAGAGCCAAACAGGAGCTCTGTGGAGTGTTGCTGTCTCCCTCTGCTCAGCATTATGTCAGCTCCGTTCCTTTCTGACTCTTTTACATGATGCTCAGAGTATGTGGGGGATAATTACTGATTAGCTTTGAGACAGCAGCAGCATGTTGTTGACCAGTTGGATACAAGATAATCTCATGTTCAGTGCCCTCTCTACCCTCTAGGACCAACCCGAGGGAATGGAGCAGGGGGCCGCCGCTGCGTCCGGGCCTGCAGTAGAGCGTAGAGTAAACGTCTCTGGGTCATTCAGTTTGTAGCACAGCAGACTGTGGCGCATCCTGTCACACATGGCGGAAAGACAAGCCCACACAGTTCATAACAGTGATGCAGAGGAGCAGCGGCTGGCTGATGAGCGTTTACTGCGATGCCGTTTATCATCTTGAGATAAAACAAACTGGTGTTGCTAGGCAAACTCAGCATGCAGCTTATGGCAGGGACGGAAAAACCCATTTAGAATCTAATCCTTCAAGATGACATTAACATGCGCCGAGTTTAAGTAGCTTATATAAACGCCCTACTGCAGCAACTGTTTGGAGTCAGAGCATTTTAGCAGGAATGTTGACAAGTCTCTCGAGGATCCCTCTGAGACCTTTGTCACTGCAATCGGTTTTCTTAGCGAACCTGAAGCTAAATTTATCCCCGCAGAGCTGAAGTGAACACAAAATTATGAAATATACCATCGGAAAATTGCTGGAATATGTAAAAAAGTCATGCACAGTAGCTGTGATGAAAAAAAAAGGAGAATTGCAGACCAGTTGTTGGCAGCCAAATACAGAGAGAGGCCTTTGAAAGGCAAATTTTTGTATGCCTTTGCTCCGCAGGTAGAGGCACTTATCTTGTCTCAGGCCACAGCGGAAAAAAGGGACCTTTTGTTTCCCCACAGCTTGTCTGTCATTCCTAGTTTGGTAGTTTGGCTTTGGGAGAGACAGAGAGGGAGAGAGAGAGAGCGAGAGAAAGAGAGAGAGAGAGAGAGAGACTGCTGCAGCCCCTCTGACAGGATTGCACACTTCATACTCTCGGCTGTTGTGCTGCTGAAAAACTGTGACTGCTGTCTAATATGGATGCATGAAGTCAACTGAAATCCCAATTAGTCATCCCCTTGTTGCAGTCAAAAAACATGTGGAAATGGTTTCAAATTCTACTATTAATATTTATTAATTGCTGAAATGTAGAAAAAAAGGGTCTTTGGGAAAATTATGTTGGCGCCTAAGGACTGAGACACAATGTAAACAAACTGTCACAAGTTAAAGAAAGGCGTCACTAGCAGTGTTGAAGGAAAAAGGACCAGAATGTTAAGCATCTAAACTAACAGGTATGTTTTTGAGTTGCTCACAAGTGGAAGTGCGCATTCTTTCTAATGGCGACTATAAAAAGAAGTCTATGAGAAAACGACCCTACTTATAACTTGATTTATTATCATATCAGTAAACATTTCCCTAATGAGTTTATGTTCTCTATTACTAGTTTCAAGTATCCTTTAAGACGGCGCAACGTTTATTGGGCGTGGCTACCTGATGATTGACAGCAACGTTTCTGCAGAATAATAACATGCAATTAGTCTTCCTAATTATTTGCACAACTTTAACAAGACTGTGAACAAGACTTTTTCCGGTACAAGAAGCTGCATTAGAAAAAACTATTATTACATTAGAAAACACTTTGCCTCTATCAGCACTTTTGAATCTGATCATACATTTCTTATACTTATTATGCAACAAGCTATGTCCACATGTCCACATATGCTGGATTTTGCATTAAAAGTCATGACATTGATGAATTAATAACTGTCAGCCTTTCAGTCTTCCACAGACGTGTAGTGTACCACAGGCTCTACATGCTTTTCACATTACAGTTTGATGAAGAAATCTCAGGCTATTTAAAAGCTTCTGAAACTGAGTTTGTGCTGTACAATACATGATGCTAGCTCTAAACCCTTCCCTGTGTGTCCTGTACAGTATATTTATGCAGTCAGGGGTCCTGTGGGAAGAGCCAGAATTAGCAGTGGATAGTGAAAGGTCATAGAGCAGTGGGAATAGAGATCCTGTTGACGCAATCTGTCCAATCATATTAATTTCCTTTGGCCAGAGATCAGTGCCTACGTCTAGACTCGGGGAAACAAACCAAAACAACACGGTGCCATAAAATGCAGTGTTTATGTTTGACTCTGCTTAGTAATGGCCTTCAAACCGGTTTCTTAAGAATGCTGAAGTACTTCCTTTTAAGAAAATGTACCACAACGGAGTACGAGTGAATATATCTAAAACAGACAGAGACAAGAAGCTCTTTAAAGAGTCACAGCAGACTTTGCTGGAGTGTTTTACAGCTGTTTAAACAGCAGTAAGCCATGTCTGCTGCAGTATACACAGTAAAAGCAGGCAGTCAGAGCCTCTGGAGGAGTTGTTTTTCACAGGCCTGTGCGGTATGCATGTGCGTCCCGGCCCACTCAGACCCACCTCATGGCTGGCTGGTTGGCATTCCTGCCTCACTCTGTAATTATGGCTGTTCTCCAGGCCTCTCGGCTGTGCTCTCCCTGCACCGCCATGCTCTTAAAGGGCGGGGCTTGCCTCTGCCCAAGGCACACACTTTCCACCTGGCCATTTGGCTCAAGCTCTAATTTTAACAATAACACATCACCAGGCGAAAATGTGCACTGACAACAGCAGCAGGCAACAGTTGCGGTGGGAAAGATATCTGTTTCAATTTCACTCGGTGTCATGTATCTTGATGAATCAGAGTTAATGAAGATTTTCTTCACTTAACTTAAAATTATGTGATATCAGATAATTAAAGTGAATTAAAGAACTAAAGTGAAGAGAATAATTTGCTTCTCTCATTGAGTGTGTGAAAAAGTTTCAACACTTAAAGCTGTGAAAGAGTCGACACGCCAAACAGCACGTAGATACACACTTGTTATCTGGCTGGGAGAAAATGAGAGCCCAGAGGAAATGTTACTGTACATGCTCACACAGCACATCTGTCTGCAGCTGTTATGAGACATGTGTCAAGTTAAAGTTTCTAGTCTCATATCCAAAAGGTGTTTTCCGCTGTCATTTCTCAGCTCAACAGCCACTTCAAACTACTCCAAAAATCCCCCTAAAACCTGCAGAGACGAAATAACATGAGTAATTTACTCACAATAAAGAAAGACACATTTTTTGTATCTAAAATAATATAATCCCATTATTGTTGTGGGACCTACTCTCAGGTGTGTTTCTATAGTGAATTTAAAATGAGACCAAAGCGTGCAGAACTTGCGCAAAACCTCCAGGAAATAAGCAAATATTTGGCCATGACAACGTTTCGAAAGAAAGCTTTATATCGCTGATGTAACAGCGTCAACTTGTTGACATAAACTGATGAATAATCCAAATACATTATCAGTATGTGAAAGGAAATCTCACAGAATTTCAGACAATCTACTCCATTCATGCAGCTGGGGGCACATGACATGCCTGCAGCAGAAGGATTAGGACGATCAGCTGAGCGCGACTCAATACCACATTGTTCCTCGCTGCTCACCGCTTGTTTTTCCTCCAACTCTCCTTGCAGCTTATCAGAGGAGGACAGAACCAAATCTCGCCCACTTTACGCCTGCCAAACTTCAATCACTCGCAGTCCACTTCCCGCCGTAAACTGCGAACAAGCCACTACGGCGGTGCCAAAATGTCAAAGCCTTTTGTTGCACTTTTAAAGGCCCCTCATTGTTTCAAACAGAGCTCGAGGTGCTTTTTGTAAAAACAGCTCATGTTCGGGACAAATAAATACAATGAACGGCAATTAAGAAAATCAGCTTTGGGCTCGAGATTACAGAGCACACTGCTGCCTTTGTTCGCAGGTCACATCTGTATTTGAGTGACAAAAGGCAGCCACACAGCATGCTGCTGTGTGAATGTATCAGAAAAGGGGTGAGTGCCAGCCTGAACTCATCCTCTATTCAGGCTCTCATTGTCTCTGCTCCACGCTGATAACAAACAGCTCACACTCTGCAGACACATCTCATCTACTCCATCAAAGGCTGATGTGGCAGTCTGGACAACAAACAGGCAGGTCCCCATCAAAACAAGGAAGCGTACTATTACAAGGATTTGTGGTGGTGGTTTTGCAGCTAACATCTCTGCACTTATGACCAACAAAATGAATGGTTTGCCACGCAGGAACATTAGCCTGTGAAGGTTACTTATTCAACTGGAAAGGAATACTTGGCAGCTTTCAATGTTTCTTTTCACATGCCCATCAGAAAGTTCATTTTTACTTGCCCGCATGCAAACTGTTTTATTTATAAGCGTTAAACACAAGATAAAGTGTGTTAATTAGCAAGTGGTTGAGATGCTGGTAGTGGATCTTAGTAGCTGTGGACACAGGCAGGCTAACTGTTTCACTTTGTTTCCTGTCTTTGTGCTAAGCTAACTGACCATTGGTCCAGCTATTATTTACCTCACAGACATGAAAGTGGTATCAATACTCTCATCTAACTCTTTGCAAGAAAGCAAAAAAGCTTTCCCTACACATTGAACTTCCATTAAACATATGTTGCTCTTTTATATTTATAAAGACTGTAACATGTTTCACTGAGTGGTTCTTCCTGTAAAATATCTGACATAGATCTATAGAAAGAACTACAGAAGTGAAAATCCTCCATGGCTTAATGAGCCAGGCATTACAGCTACCTTCTGCATACTGAAACGACAAAATATACATATCACAGCAAATACATATCCCTAAACAGCCATTGTGTATTCAGAACTTTGCACAGAAAGCACTTTGAATGCACCTTTAAACCTCAAAGAAGCCACATCAGCAGCATCTTGCCTTTGAGAGAGGATTGAGCGAAGCAGAGACATTTAACCCGCATCTGGCCTCTTTGCCTCTCAAACGGCTGTAATGGAGATTAAAAAGCTCCAAGATCTGCTCACCTGGCACTCACGTGAGCAGGCCTGAGCTCGGAACAAAGGGATACGGTGTGCAGCAGAAGCGCACACATATATACTGTGTTGACTCAAAGTGTGCAAACATAGCACCTGATGAACAAACACGTTCAGGGCTGTCTTTCTGCTGTACCAGTTTTAGTCGCCTTGGGAAATCAGTGTGCTGCAGCAAATAGATTTTTAATTTCCAGTGTGATAATCATACGTTGAACACTGCTTATCTTAAAGAGGAATATGATTAACCTCTGATTTTGATTCCAACAGATCAGGTAAAATCTGTATATTTTATATTTTGTTGACAGTTTTATGTTCGGGCTCACCTATATAGAGGGATGAGTCTTTCTTCTTCACGTGATCATCGATGTAGGACACCCCCAGGGGCTGCACCGGCGTGGCTCCGATCCCCAGCAGGACCTGAGCTCCGATCAGCAGCAGGTACATCATGTTGGTGTTGGTCCTGTTGCCGCACACTTTGTCCTCCGCCAGCTGAGCGTCTGAGCTGGTGTTGTTGGAGCAAACATCCCGACCCAAATCAGTCCTCCACATTTCCCCAATCTCATACTGTTGAGTTAGGAACTCAGGCAGAGCTGAGAGAAGGGCGCCAAGCGCCATGACGATACCCCCGCAGCCGATCAGGCGAGGCCGATGTGCTTTGGCCCCAAAGTAGCTGACAAACAGGATCAGAGCCAGATTGCCTATCTCGAAGCTGCTGGCTATCACTCCTACGTCAGCACTTTGCAGGTTGAAGCGCCGCTCCAGGGTCGTCAGCACACTCACCTGGAAACAACAGGACACAGAATCAATGCAGGGTCATGGGAATAAACCAAACAAGAAGCTGGGAATCTAATGTTATCAGCTGTAAAAGAAAATTATGTCATTTATTAATGCAAAGTATTATCAGCATGTTAACTCTGTGACTCTATTTATGCCTGGATTAACATGCAATCAATTATTACTGCCTTGCCGTGGTACAGTACCAGTCAAAAGACACACAAATATATAAACATATTTTGGTTTGTTTAACATTTCTTTGTTTACCATATAATTTCATGTGTCCTATCATAGTTTTGATGTGTTATATATCAATCTAGAAAATTGAAGAATAGAAAATAGTAGAAAATATAAAAAAAAGTAAAGAAAAACCATAGAATAGGAAGGTCAGTCCAAATTTTTGACTGGTACTCGATGTTTCCACCAACCAGGCATGTTGCACTTTACATCCATGTCTGTTCAGAAATGTAATAAAAAAGTATTGAGAACATGAATTTTTATGCTAGATTTAATGAAATTCCATTCAAGCCTTCCCGAGATATTAGGTTCACGAGAACGAACAGATGTGCAGTTGTGGTGACCACCAAAATGTAACTTGTATACTTGAGTCTAAGTGGATGTTTGTGACAAATTTGAATACATTTCCTCAAGACATTCCTGAGTCCGTGAGAATGAAACGGACAGACTACCACATAATACCTCCGGCTAACACCATGGACGGTGCAGAGGCAGAAAAACAGCAGAATCCATTGTGATCAGAAAGGGGTCAGATCAACCAGTTCACATCTGGTCAGACCTCAGCCAGATACAATCACATATTAATACCAGGTGTAAATGGGGCTTTTATTTTTGGAAAAATCGTGGATGTTTTCGTCATCACTCTCAAACTGTGCCTGGAATATCCTGAATAACAGGCTGTTCAGATGTTCCATGCTGTGGCTCCTCCCTGGAAACAGGCCTCTGTTTCTGATTAGCTGGGCACAGCAGCATTTAGCTTTAGTGAGAACAGCTCATCACAAGCTTCTCTCTCTTTCACCAGCTGTCATCCACACAAGAGCTGGATCCCACCAGCAACTTCCACATGAAGCAAACACAGCAAAACGCTTGTTAGCTCGGTTTTGTTTAACTGTACTTGTCACAGTTTAAATAATGTAACACAATATTTATGTTCAGTCTATGAGAGAGTACATGGGCTTTGATAAACACTAAGTTTATCATGATATATCAAAGACTCTGTAATGAACCTGTGGTGAAGCAGAGCAGTGCTGTTTGCTTGTGATATGTGGGAACAGGCTCTCGGTGCCATGTGAATCACAGCATCACATTTAAACAGTTATGAAGCTATTTTCAGATCCGTCCCAAACTGTCCTTGAAAGGGCATCATAGTTTTCCATTTCCCCAAAGGGCTCGGTTTAAGAGTTGTGACTGAGCTCTAAAAGAAAAAAAGCATCCTGCCAACACAAACATCCCCTTCTGAAAAAAGGGACTTAACTGCAAGATGAATCAACTTGTGGTTTTTCTGCTGGAAAATGTTTCTATGAAATGCCCAGCTATGCTTATTTAATGTACACAGTTGCTTTGGGTTGAACCAGAATATGTTCAAACAAAGAAGTGATCTCTGAGGTGCCAGGAGGGTTACTGCTTTAGGGCCAGATGTGGTGGTGTATAGAGAAAGCGCTCTTTTTTAAAATGTTTTTTGCCTTTAATTTACATTAACTATATAATCTCATCAGTAACAAGAGTCTCTTCTATATGTAAAATGTTTGTGTTGAGAAAAAATATATGTTGTGGCTGTTTTAGTCCCAGTATTTAGTGCATTCAGTAAGTATCATCCACCCTTGAACTCAGTGACTCTTCAGTAGAGGCTGATGTGAGATTTTTGAGACTGATACTAATGCCAATCTTAGGGGGGGAAAGTTTACTGATTGCTCATATGGTGGCAGACATAATACATTTATGAGCTGGAGTAAATAATAATTTTTTTCTATGTAGATTTTACACCAATATGACTTTTCTACGGCTACTTTTCTAAAACAAATTCCTCTATTAAGTGTATTTAACATTATATCAAGTAATTCTATAGAAAAATAACCGGGTAATAACCAGGAAAGTGATGTTTGTGGTTTTATTCTGTGATGCTACAATCTGTCCTGAAGCACAGAATAAACCCTATACCTTCCCTGATACCTGTTATTAAAATGTGAACTGTAACATGCTATAAATACTATCCAAACCTCTACCACCCTTTACATTTATCACCTACAATCTGTCCCCTTTGACATGAGATTTAAAGCCGACTAGATCAGAAGACTTCATTGTCATCTAAAACAAACATTGGACAGCCTGTTTGCTTTGTCATTGGAGTTGAAAAAAGTCGTCCTCTGTGACTTTTGTGGAGCAGAAGTGACAGCAGGTCGTTCTTGCAGCTGCTGTGAACACAGCTGCAGTGACTCCTTCACTACACATCAAAGCATGGGGAGGATGATTGTTGAGAGCGGTTCGTGCCGGAGTCCTTTCGGTGACGTTGAGTGGATAGAAAACTTCAGACTGAGTCATGTCGTCTCTGCCCCATGGGTGGCTCCTTCTCACAGAATGCAAACACACTGGACGGGCTGCATTCACGCCTGGCTGGCTCCGCCCGGCTGGGTTGTGATCACAACATTGTCTCATCCAGCCCTTAGATATGATGCCAGGCCTCAACAACCTGTTGACACTGTAGCTTTGGCTGTAGACAGAAGGTGACACCGCAGCAAAGTGTAGCAGAGGGGGAGAAGCCATCACCCAATCCCATCACATGCCGTCGTGTTACGGGAGGCCTGAGCGAGCGGAGTGACTGAAAGCTTCTCAGCTCTGCAGTGGAAACACTCTGGATGAGTTAAGCTCTCGTCTCCAGGTTCAACATGTTTATGCACTTCCACTCTGACTTAAACAGGCAGCCTTCCAGGAGGATTACACCCAGAATAAATTATACAGGAAAAATCGACTTCACTGCATACTGGTCAGTGGTCACAGCCACATTTTCTCCAGATTACTCAAACTGGGGAAATGTTTACTCTGTTGCATGGCAACAAAACAAACCCTTTCACGCTGTGCGCCACCTCATCACCTAACACAAGAACAAGGTTTGTCTGAGCATGAGGAATCCCAAATTCCACAAAGACCTTTTTTTTTCAGGATTTACTGAGAGGTTATGTATTATCAGCCAGCAGCAAAAAAAGCAGCTAAATGCTGACATTCACTCCAGCACATTAAGGTTTAGCACCGGCGTTAAAGTGCTGAAATAGTGCTATTTGTGAAAGCACGGGAGCTGTTTATAAGTCAAGCTTCGCCTATTTAGCATCATTTCCATTCAGTTTTATGAGGTGTAGCATACTGAAGGTTGACTGAAGGTTAGCTAAATGTTCTTTAACTGCTCTGAATAAGCTATTTTAAAGAGTTGTTTTTACTGGTGTCTAAAATAAGATGCCTCCATAATGTTTGCCATGTGTATACAGTGTATTTTGTACTTTTTGAGTTTTTCGTCTTTGATTCTTAAGTTTTGTGCATGAGCAAAGTTTACACTTTTAAATGTTATTAGTTCATGCATGTTTGTGCCACTTACAGTGTGGTGTATTCTGGATAAACTGCCTATGTATTGATCCTTAACACCAACATTGGGATTGCTTGTATTTGAAAAGCACCTCTCACTTAAACTTTAACCACTTTCTCAAGGAAACCTGAAGTCAGATACACTGTTAATGGCTAAACCTGTTTGCTGTTTAATGTAAAAGGCCATGGGCTCACACAGCAATAATAAATTACCTGGGTGATTTGATTTATATCTGTGTATTTAGCTAAATTCTTTGGCCCCTCTACATAAACTGAGTTAATGAGGAAAGTAAATGTCTAACACATGCTTCATTGGAACATAGCTATTAATACAGATAAAGGATATGTTTTTTAAAATGACAATAAAATTCTGTTAAAGAAATCGGGCTTCTCCCTCCTTCTAACACACAGCTGATTCACTGCGATCACAGACTGACAGGTCTGCTCAGCTGAGACGAACACAGTTCAGGTTCAGGTGTTGGCTGCACTTTGCAGCTCCTGCTCTGAAGTGTCAGACGTGGTTCTTATCAGCGAGGTGTTACTATAACCAAGCTTAGAGCCTCAGGTGGCACACACACAGAGAAAGTCACAAATACAGCTTCACGGGGCTTAATAGGTAAGGATGAACTCCTGCAATTAAAACCTGCTAGAACAATACATTTGTCTTTGTAACTGTGTAGAACCTGGTGGTGCTGGCACCAGTAAAGCTCAGATTTCTTCCTGCATCACCAAGGTTCAAGCCAATTATTATTTTCATTCTTGGTGCATGATTATATTATATCAGAAGTGAGAGAAACCATCCTCACCTTTGCAGAGCCCACAAGAAATGATCTTTGCTGGTGAATACAATAAATACGGTCAGCCACTACTGGTGACCTAACTCAATTACACGTATTAACTGGCACCAGAGAGGAGAATTTTTGAGTCAGCAAGTCCGTGGCTGCTACTACATTGTTGGAGTAGATCAACACAAAAGCAAAAATGAAGCGCACTGTGGAAGGTTAAAATAAAATGCAACCAGAAGAGGTGCTTCAGAGGTAAGAGGGTGAGGGGAAACTGGCTTTTTAATGACAGCGGTGGCAGTACAATGAGTGTTTGCTGCAGGTACTCAACAAATAGGAGCTGCTCAGGGGTTTACATTTGTTTTTATTTTGTGCAGTTTTTTGGCTGTTTGAAAATTACTTTGTCTGGGGATTTTTTTTCACTTTTTTCTGGCATTGGCATAAAAAACTAAAAGTTAAGTTTGGACCCTGATTGGTGGTAAATTAATTGATTAATGGAGCTTTTCTGCGACTACAATGAACAATCTACGTACAAGAGAGATGAAATGAGTAGTTAATTGACAGAAAAATTATCTACTATTTTGATAATTACTTAATCATTTCAGCCATTCATCAAGTAGAGAAAAATACTATAATTTCTCACAATGTGCTGTTTCTGTTTGTCATAAATAGTAAACTGGTTACCTTTAGGTTTTAAGACTATAAGAAGTATGACGATTGGTATTTTTCCCCATACTTTTTTTTATATTTATCGAGAAAATTATTCATGAAAAACATAATTGACAGATTATTCTACAATAAAAAATAACTATTAACAGTTCTAAAGTCAACCAGACCAAGTTACCAAATGCTGAAAAAAGCTGTTCATGAAATATTTTACTTCAGGTGTGACTAATTCCATCACAAGGGCGCACAAAAACTGTAAAAAAGAAAATAAATAAATAAAAAAAGCAAACGGAATTTTTGTGAGCTGAGAAAACCCCAAAATAAATCAGAAAACAATCAAATCTATTTAATCTGTTGTTCCTAGTATTTGCTTGTGCAGGTCGACTGCGTGTTCACTTGCAGTCACTAAATCAGGACACCCAGCATGCTGCTAAGTGTCTTGTACAGTAAGCAGCTCACAGAAAGCAAAGGGGGCCATGATAGTTGAGTTTTGTCCCTTCACTGCCAGCAAGCACTGTTAAGTCCTATCATCCAATCAGGGATACCACAGTAGCTCATGTAGGTCGACACGGGTTCACAGGATTGTCACCGAACCAGTTACCTAATGTCCTGCCCACAGTATGTAATTAAGGCGCAACGAAAATTAGCTGTTTTGTTGATTAACAAAAGTAGGCAATTATGTGTTATTGTGAATGAATAACTCCAAACCAAACCCAGCTTCTTGTTCAAAATGTTTGAACAGGTGACCAAAACCAATGCACCATAAAAGCAGAACAACAGTTATGCCCGTTTTATCTGAGGCCAACATTAAAGAGGAAGTCCTCTTTAGGAAATCATCCTAACTGATTCTGAGTTGCACCGGTGTGCTGTCACTGCCCTGAGCTGCAGGATGCTTGATGCTCAGCAGGTCCACTAACAGAGAAGATAAGATGTTCCACTCCAAATATGGCCAAGGCATTCAGGGGTTTAGTCTATTAATTGCAAGCCGAGCCGAGGAAACAGTGTGATTCTCTGAGAATAAACATAGCTAATGTCAAAACTAAGTGTTCACAGTGGTTGCCTGAGGCTGTGGAGCTACTCCGGGATGCTTTGAGGAATATTTTGGAGGCAGCTTTGTCTCACAAAATCTAAATCTATACATCAGATCTGGCTTTGTTTTGATGTTTGATTGCAACCTCATAAAAAATACACATTTTGTAGTGTTATTTGTTATACTGGTCCTATTTGTGATTAATATTAAAAGTGAAAGAGGCTCTGTCTTTCACTTTTAATAGAAAAAAAACAGGAAGTCACAGGGATGGGAGGGGGGTCCTTGACCTTGAATGACATTTTGAGTAAAACCAGCTAATTACTGCCTTCCTAAACATGATCATCATTGTCAATGCTGAGCAGCACTTTCTGGTCAGGGTTGATTTAAAAAAGACTAAGTTTGAATTGTCAGGCTTTCAAGATAAAATATGACACACAAGCAGCATTACACTTTCTCACAACTAGCCAAACAAACCAGAGCAACATCAAATCTGTCCTGCAGGCTGTACTTTACAGTGCAGGAGAGGTTTGTGTGCCCTGTCATTGCTCTGCTACGTAGTCCAAAGCGTGCAAACCCCAAATGCAAAGCCGATACCCGGATAACACAAGTCTGAATGTGCCCTACAGTTGCGGGGTCTGTGAGTCCCGGCTTGTGTTGCACTCACCAGGTATGCTCCGACGGTGCCCTGGGCCAACATGAGGGCGCATTCCGATATCAAGAATATCTTGATATTTGAGAAGCATGAGGAGTTTTTCCGGAGGCCGTCTCCTTCCAACATGTTCCCGCCGCTTCGGTCCGAGTCCCGGTGCTTCTTCACCTGCATCCTCCCCTGACTTTACCCACACAGCACTGCGAGAAACCGAAACACACACACACACAGGGGGGGAGATGACCGCAGGACGACACACTGGCAGGTACAGTGTTTCTCTTTCGTCCCTGAAGACTACATTCGCGGTGCTCCTTGTCGCTCCTGTTTCAATAATTTGTCTTCATACACGTGACAAGCTACGAAACACACGTCCAAACTCCGCGGGGCTCTGCCGGTAGTCTGCGTCTAAACATTGCCTCGTCGTCGACGCGCAGAAACATATGAACTCCCTGAAGGTGTTTGCAAAGGCACAAGTGAAGCACGCGCGCGGATATCTCTGTCAAATCGCATGTTTCCGTCGCGTGCGGGGTTCTGTGGGTTTCCAGCTGCAGGTGAAGGTCCTGCTTACAGGCTTCCACTTCTTCTCGTCTTCTAACTCCTGTCGCTCCGGACTGTCATGGTCCTTCACGCACAGTGACTGCTCTGTGCCTCTGCGCTCCCACCTCCCTCTCTACTACTCTCCTCCTCTGCCAGCACATGCACGGCCCTAGAGGCGCTGTGTAGCAGCATCACAAGTCTGCTCAACTTGCCTCTGACTTGAAAAATCACTACAGTAGTCCTATGGGGCCCCGTGTGTGGGTATGTGTGTGGTGTTTAAAGCGACTCACTGCCATTTCCTCATGTATAATTTCCCCACAATAAACCTACAGGGATTATTTAAGAAGCTGCTGAATGAGATGATTGTTGAGCCTCAGGGCTGCAACTATAGGATTACTTTACAGCTCAAACTAGCTGATGCTAGTCGCGCTGATGAGTCAATCAAAGAAGTATTTGAAACTTTTTTGATAGTCGATGAATTAATGGCTTAAGTATAATAATGCAAAGTATGCATTTGGCCAGTTCCAATAATTTCACATTTTTATAATTGGAAAAAGATGACCTGTAGTTTATGTACAACTGAGGGTGAAAGAGACTAAGATGTTGTGTGCAAAGATGGATTATTTAATATTCCATGTAGCTCTATTGTCATTATAGTTAACACAAAAAACAACATTTATGACTCTTCAAATATATTCTTTCTGTTAAAGTTCATAAAAAAACATACTTGCTGCATTGACATAATCAGACATGCTAATGTATACTTAGCATAGACTGTAAATCTTTACTGGCAAATCACACATTAACTTTAAAGATAGCGCCACCTAGTGTACTGGAGTGTTTATACAGCGCATGTTAAGACAATAAAAGGAGATTGGCTTTGTAATATTCGCCTATAATTATTCAGTTAATTATATATTGTGCATCACTCTTAATTTATTAAGAAAAAAATGGCAAATGTTTTCTTCAGGCTCCTCTAATATAAATCCAATATTTTACTTAAGTACATAAAAAAGTCTATATAATCTACATAGACTGCATTGACATAATCTATAAAATCAGACATATATCTTTATTGGCAAAAGGCATATGAATTTTTAGGTACTGGAGGGTATTTACTGAGCTGGTTAAATCAATGTATTGCAATAAAAGCAGCTGGGCTTTGTATTATCGGCCTATAATCTATTGGTCCTGTGTTTTACATCACTGTAAACTTATCAGTCATATGCAACGTCGAGAAGTCCTAACTTTATTTTGTATTTTTAAAGAAAGTGCAATATCCAGTATCCATAGTATTTCCATTCCAACAATTCTAGTATTTTCCAAAGTTTAACATCACAAATAAAAATAACCAATAAATTGTGTGTTTACAGGCAGTAAAACTTTACTATCATTGTCATTATCAGCAAATCTTTTTTTCTTGATTCATTACTGGGTCTATAAAATGTCAGCAAATGGTGAAAAGTGCCTGTTACTGGCTGTTACATTTATTGGTCTGACACAATAATGGTGTCATTCTTCTCATTTTAAACTGGCAAGAACTCCCTTTAAATGATCAAATAATCAAAATAGTTAGTCATTAAACCTGTCACTCAACTAATCAGCTAATCATTGCAGCTCTTGTTCTTGAACAGCACGTTGGTGAAGTCGTAGCAGGGCTTATAATGTTTGCGCAGTATGTTTCCAACAAGTATTATTGCACTATCACGTTGTCAGCATGTCTGGGATGAGGTATCGCCGTGGTTATGATGTAATGTAACCACATAATGTGATGATGATGGGCTGGAACTGCACAGGGTAATAAACAAATCTTGTGTAAAGGCTGTGAGGGTTTTCTGTGCAGCTGTTTGCTCAGCTCTGGGAACAGCAGCAGCAGCACGAGGACATGTAAAGGTCAACAAGATGAGCTGGTAATTGATGAACTGTGAAATATGTTTTTGAACCAAAGTGAACATTTAAATTCTGGTTGAATTGCCGCAATAACATGCAATATGGTTTATGGTTATTAATAGATAGATTTAGATCCATCACCTTAGACTCAGGGAAACTGTGATAGTGCACATATTTCCATATTTTATACATGTTACACTAGACTAATACATTAATTGAAACAATAATTGTCAAATTTGTTGGTAATGAAAGTAGTAATATATAAACTGCAGTCCTAAATACTGTTACTGCCTGAACATCAACAATTGATGTGTACAAAGTGTCACATCAATATTAAGATGGTCCTTTGAATGTTATGTAGTATGACATATTTACTTGGCCCATTTGATCCAAAGTTCCACCTTTATAGTAAACCCAGAGGATCTGAAACTGTCTCACTTCCTTAGAGCAACAGATGAACCCACAATAGAAACTATAAATGATTGCTTCATGATTTAACAGTTGACTGTTCAGGGCGGCCTCCTCATTCCCAGACTAGGTATTTGGCGGCTGTCCAATGCAAAATGGTCATCAATCGTAGACGCTCCCTCCCTCTCGACCAGCACACTCCCACACAGAAATCCTTCTTACGCTTCTGCATGCTGCTTCCTACGTTCAGCCTGCTGGGAGAAGCCAAACGTTGACTGTCAAGCTGACAGTCAGAGGCTTGAATCAGACAAACTGTGTGTTACGGTGAAAAAATCCCTACGAGTGCTGCTGGGCCAAAGAGAGAAAAGTATGTAAATATTGGAAGCTAAATGCGCAGCATTATGAGAAATGTAAATCTGATGACATGCAGTTAGGGCCTCATGTTTGTTTCAAATAGTTTGAAACCAAGCAAAGTTTAATGGTTCAGAGACCCCGTAAACTACACAGCTGCAACCGCGACCCGTGTGTGTGTGTGTGTGTTCAGCAAAGTGACCCACTTAAGGCACAGTTATGCTTTAAGTAAAGTGCTCGAGGCTCTGCACACCTACACAGGTGTCTTCAATGACCTGGTGTCAGTTTAAAGCTGGCTGGAGTCTGTGAACTATGTATAATAATGTAATACAGACTCAGTGACACCAGTATTTATAAAGGCTAACTAGTTCACTCAGCCATGATTCTTGCAGATATGTGGAGGTATTTGATCAGTTTAAATACATTGTGTTTTTTCTTCTCACATTTATTATCATAGTTTATAAAGAGGCCAAAAATTCACAAGAAAAATTAATCAACCAACATCATTTTGTCTAACAGACAGAGAATGTGATCTCCCCCCTAAAAACAACAGCGTAGGTCATGGGCAGAAGGGGAGGGATGACGTATTTTTATAGGCCACCCAGAGGTTAGCCTCCCACTGGTTCCCTTGACAAAATGCCAATGGGATTTTTTCCATTGTATTTTGAACTCTTGCAGAAAATAAGCCCTGTGACAAACAGAAGTTTATGTTACTTAAATGTTTTTTTTCAGCAAGAGTGATTATTTATCAGATTTTTTTTTTTTTACCAGATCCAATCGGGAGAAACATTTAGGCTTGACAGTAAAACTCAACATCAAGAGATTTATATTTAATCCAACAAAAACGATGAGTTATTGAAACTGTATGTAACAAAGTATCCATGTCATATGTTGCATCTGTAATTATTTGCTTCTGAAATGAAAAAAGACTTATTTTTAACACAAATCCCAATCTTTTTCCTGAACCTAACCAAGTTGTTTTGTTGCTTAAACCTAATCGAACTGTGGTGGTTTCACAACGTTAACCACATGTTTAAAATAGCTACTGGTTCATTCCTATAGGTCATATTATGTGGTTGTATGAGTTGGGGGACTTGATAAATGGTAATGTTTTCTAGAGGTGTCCTGGTGGCCTTGTGGTTGATAGGTCCCCAGATGGATTCTGGGACATTTAGTGCATTTCATACCTCTTTCCCTTTTCCCATGTTTCCTCTCTATCTTTACTCCATTCTCAAATGCAACAATGATTTTAGAATAAATGTTTATCCCTTTAATCATCTTGTTGCCCCAAAGGCTCATTTTATTTAAATCAGGTTGTGCTTAAAATAAGTCTGAAATCTGTTTCAGAACATGAAAGATGAAAACTAAACCCAGCGTTTGCAACACATTGTTTTATGTTGCATGCATTAATACTTAATAAGAAATACAAATAAACAGCTCTCTTATGTACTGTAATACATTAATAATCGGTTCAGTTACTGAGTTTAACAAGAACAGTAGAATTGAATACATCGTGCATAAATGTGTGTGTGATCATAAAGTTGTCAGTGTGTGTGTTCAATACTGTTTATATACAGTCGACGTGCAGGGACATGAGTCAGGTAGTAACAGGCAGCGGGCGGAGAGGGCTCGGACCCGTGCCAGGAATGTATGAATGGAAAAGCTTGCAGACTATTGTTCTGCCCTCTGAAACAGCTGCTATTTATAGTTATTTGGAAAAGGGTGGACTGTGGAAAAGAAGCCCAGCCCGTCTGCTGGGACGTACCGGGAAATGGGAGAAGTCTGGTGGATAACAGGGAATACAAACAATACTGCTGGAAAGCAACTTTTCCTGCTTAAACCTTTGATGAAAACATGCCTGCACCACCTGTTATTTCACAATGTTTATCAAAGAAATGTTCGATCATTTTTCAGTGCATACAGTACAAAAAACTACTAAAAGGCCCAACATGAAGCACATAAAGTGAAGTTCATGCTGGGGTCAAAGTTGTGTTATCAGTATTGTTATATTCTGAATAAGTAAAGTAAATTTACACTGCAGATACTGACATTGTACAGTATAAGCAGCAGCTAGAAACATGGTGGAAAATCCTAAGAAACAATCAATAACTTTCTGGTGTGCAGGCTCCATAATGTAAAAAACAAAAGAAATCGAGGACGAACACAGAGTTCACCTGCAGGCCTACGCCGTAACCATGCATCTACAGTGTTTGGCAATGACAGAAATTACACAGAGTGCAGACAAAAATGTACGCACAACTTTTCAACAACAACAGTATTTTATTTTTTAACATTTTTCCTTTTACTGACAGTATTTATTTTTATTTTAGAAAAGGGCCATGAACCATATTGTTTTCCAAAACCAACGCTGTCTCTGACCTTTCATGGTTCACTGCGCTTTTGGTCCCACACAGATTTTCACCTCCAGTGAAATACGGCTCAGGACAGTCTCTCCTTGTCTCTCTGTTACCTGCAGCTGTCAGGAGTAGTTTTTGTCTCTGTCTCTACAACTGAAACCTCAAACTCAAACTCAAACATAACCTACAATGGGAACATCTGCAGCTGTGTGTCTGAGGATACTTCCACAGTAAAGACTGGTCTGATAGAGTTGTGGTTTTTCAAAGAAAGCCAAATTACTGTTTCACAGTCCCTCCTCTCATCTGTCATTACATCTCGGCATCCATCCCAAAAAATCTTCAGCTTTTCTCTTACAACGCGGTCGTTGCTGTGGAAACGGTTCCGGGAGGATATGGGCAGCGGGGACAGTGCAGAGGGACTTTCTGCTTCTGTTGTGAACTTATCAACAGCTTTAATTGGAGATGGGATCGCGTGAGGTACTATAAGAACACAGTGGTCATCATGGGTGGCTGCTGATGCTTGCCTGGATCTTTTCAAAGCACAAAAATCCAGCCACCAGCACCTCTAAACCTCAATGATGAACACTTTCCCCCTTTTCAACCAGAGCAAACCCAGTTCTAGTGCTGCACTAGTGCTGGTTCGCAAGTTGGTTTAACTTGCAAACCTCCTCAGAACCAGGGAGTAATACACACATCTTGCTAATGTAATTCTCCTCCTATACTTCATTGTTATGTAATGACATGGCTCTCGGGCCTGTGGAAAAGCAAACAGGTTCTGAGAAGCTGAACCAACTGCGAACAGCACCAGCTCAGAAAAAAGAACTATGTTTGCAATGGTTGAAAGGGGTAGAGTTGGTGCAGTTCTGGACTCAGTTTCTTGGCTGAGAGACGTTTTTTGGCTGTCGAAACGTAAGGAACTTGTTCAACTTTAGGCACCGACTCTAAACCAGCCCCTCAAACTGCCTTGGTGGAAAGGGAGTAATAGACCCATCTTGCCATTTTAATTCTCCTCCTATACTTTCATTGTTATGGAACCTGAGGACAATTCTTGTATCCGAAAAGACTGAAGTTACTCACTTCTATTTATCCTTAAACACACACAAAAAGGTGCCACGTAATATACGATTTTCTAAGCCTTAAGAGCAGTCTGAAACCTGTTTTCTATGAATTCCACTGCAAGTTTAGACAGTGACAGCATCCTCCTTCATTCTCAGCCTAAAGCTGCCTTCTTCAGACCAATGCCCTGCCAGTCCGACCTCAGGCGCTGCATCCATCAGCCATACAGTGCTGCTGAGCTGGAATTTCACCTGGAGGGAGTGGCCTCTACACAAAACAGCACTTACATAAAAACTCACAGACACGGCAAGGAAATATTGAGTGAAAACTCCATAAATGTTTTGTGTGGTGTCAGATTTCCCTCGGGTAACTTGCAAAGGGGCTTACATGGTATTCAGTTTCATCATTTGCCAAGCAGCATAACAAAGACACAGTTTTAAGATACTACCTCAGCTGCTGGAAAGGAGCCATACAGTAAGAACCCATCTGTGTTGAGTGTTTGATTCAGTGGCTTCATATTGTGGCACTTTGTAGACTTTTTAACCCACTGTTCTTCTCTCAATAGGAGATCAGAGTTTCATGCTTTATTGCTTACAACACTGACAAGAGGAAGACTAATTAAGAGGTCACATTCAAAGAGTGCAGATTTGCCTTTTGATATTTAGTGCCATAGTTAATTTACTTGCAGTTACTCAGAAGTGACCAAGAGTGAAGTAACACCTCAAAGTCAGTGTTGTCCTCAGACATCAGCAGAGATCTTCGGGGCACATAAATACTGCATGAACGCAAGGACAGTGAAATGGCATTTGCAGATTCAATGGGGAGTTACTAAAATGTCACGCGGCACTTTTCTTTCCTGATTGTGTCCTGTCTAAATATAGCGTGCTGCTGTCTGTTCCACATTTTAAATCATTTCATGCTGCGGCTCTGCTGTCTATTTTTACACCAATATCAATAGAGGACAGCGTGTGGTTTTAAAATAGAGTAATACTGTCTGCACTGCCGGGGAGAGGGTTTCAAACATAGCTTGTAAAAAGCAACATGGTCCAGTTTCTTCCCGGGGGTAAATAAAGCCATGTGCTTATTTCCAGAGGCAGCCTCGCCTCATGAGGCTGCTATTCACTCAGCTATAATCCGAGTGATCTTTCCTAGAACATGCGATATTAAAAACACATTAGGTTCACAGAAAAGTTACTCCACCCAGCAGAGGTGGCATTTTGAAAAGCACAACTACATATCTGAGATTGGGAGGACCAGCCCAACCTGCATCATGGGAACGACGCATGAATGCATCCAATAGGGAGGAAAAATGCAAAACTGCCCAAACCAGAACGACGAGTCTGGTGGCATCCGAACAAAGAGTAAGCGAAGATGGAGCACTATGGGCGAGCTTTGTATGGGAATGCACATGAAAAGTTTAGAGTTACAAGTGGGGTGAGATGGAAACAATGGAAGGACAGAATAGATCGCCCCAGGGAGCCGTTGAGAGGACGTTTCAGTCAGACTTTGACTAGTCACTGTTTTTTTTTTTGTCTTGTTTTGTTTTTTTTCCACATCAGCCTACATTTGTCTGTCAAAACAATATTTGCAAACAGGAACAACTTGCTCCCACAGCGAGAAACCACTGAGCTGAGCCACCGTGATGTCATTAACATGCACAACCTGGAGCGACTGCGCTCCACTTTGTTGACTCAAATTTTATGACCTAATGAGGGTTATTTTATAGCTTATTAACGACATGAACCAGAAATATACACATAACCCCTGACAATACCCCAAAGTGCTCTTTATTATAATATTATAATCCCGTGTTTGCTGTACAAATTGAAGTGTCACAAGGCTGAAGGAAAACGTATCTGAACTCTTAACATTCAGGGGTTGTTAAACAGCTTATCATCAGAATAACTGTACATTGTGTATCTTGTGTTAAGAAGTTTAAGTAAAAAACTTACATAAGCTTAAGCGACAGTCACATGCCGCCACAAATTGCTACAGTTGAGCCCCAACTCATTTTGTGCGCCCCCAGGGGACACTATTTACAGCAACTGTTTTTATGTGATATTTGTTCAGAAATAATCATTTTATCTTTCATGTAATCCTATTTCTGGTGGTAGTGAATGAACAGGAAGTCCAGACTCCAGCAACACTAGGAAATACGGAAATAGCATTTCAGCTTGTTACCATGAAAGAGGTCGCTTGCTGTGATGAATCTGCAGCCCTCTTAGCTTTATAGACAGTTTTGGCTCATTAATGAGCTGTCCGGCTTCCACTTTACTGTTTTGGTTCACTGTCACCACATGCTTTATTCACATTACGTGTTTTTAGAAGTTGTCAGAGTGGTACTTGTACTGTTCACACACAACAGGGAGAATCCCAGATGAGTAACTCTGGTCTCCAAACTATGTTTTGTTACAAAAACACACACAAGATCTGGGAAACATCACGCGTAAGACAGGATTTTTCTCTTCCAAATGTATCAGAAACACGTGCTCCAAGTTGTTTGGACATTGATTTGCATTGATAAAACAGAGAAGAAAAGGAAGAGAGCATTTGTGAAAGAGTGCATTGTGGTCATGCTTGTTGATGTTGTTCAGAAAACCTGTTTCCACACATCTTTACTATTGCCTGTTTCCTCTAGGTGCAATACTAACTTTGATCAATGCTGCAATTGCGACACATGGAGTAAAGTTCCCGTTCTTTCAGGGGCCAGGTTTCTCCTTGACCTGTTCAACTCCTTAACAGGTCCAGATATTTAACCTGCTCCATATCTGAGATGCATCTACAGTACAATAATTTGTCTCTGTTCTGCAGGTTTTGTCGAAAGCTCCAAAAAATTGTCGGTGTTATGACAGTTCATTTTGTGTAGTGTGGAATAAACATTGCCTAACTTTTTTTTTTTTACCTACAGCAGGCAGTAGTTTTAAGTGAAAAAGCTCTAAAAGGCCCATTGTATTCCACATGCTCAGCACCAAAAAGAAGTCAGACATATACTTCTCCAATGTGGTGGTGGAGACCAAAAACAGAGCTAAAAGAGAGTGAATATTAGACTTAAATTCATCGGGAAGGCTTCACACAACTTCAAATGAATGATATTGTTCAGTCCGTCAACTTAAATCAAATGAGCAACTTGTTTCTGCTGCAGGTTTAAAGTTGCCTAACTGAAAAGGTACTAAATACCTGAAGCAGAAATACAGAGAACACACCAGCTGCATAGGAGTGGAGGGTTCAGGGTAGCAAGCTTTAAGTACAAGAAGTATATGTTTTGTTATGTGACCTCTTTTGAAATGCGAATTACCACAGGCCTATAATCCCTTTAATTAAAGCCTTCTCTCTATGGCTCAGCTGCAACTGGCAACTATGGAGGAACACACTCATAAATCAAACGTCGCCACTCTGGACTTGAAGGGGAAGTTAAAGCAAAGCTTTGCTCAGGATGGGTGGGGTTATCCACATGGTGGGATTTGACTGTCACCCTTATGAGAAACAGAAACCAGCACATATCTCTGCAGTATGGTTTCAAAAGCGTGAAACAATCTATAGTAACAGTTAAGCAGTTTTGCAGGCTTCCTCCCTTCACTCAGCAGATTTCATTGCTCTTTTTGCAAGAGAGATATTTTAGTCGCTGACATTTTGATTGTCAATGTTTGGCATGTGGTGGGCTGATAATTCACGTTGAAAAGCTGACTAATTGGGCACCACATCCAAAAGGCTCTCTGTCACTGGAGGCTGTCCAGAGTTAGGATGATTTCATGCAACTGAAGAGATAATTCACTTGCACATTTTGCTCAGCACAGCACAAGATATTCATGTGACTTTGCTGGCCTCAGTGGTACTCCTAATCTTACTGCAGTATCACTTACACAAGTTTATACTTTTTTTTTTTTTTACATTTGATGTAGTTATTATCACATTAAGCACATATTTTCCAAGCGTTAAGACTAGACTGATATTTTTTTTCTGCAATCCTGTCTCGAGTGAAAGATTCATGCACATGGACAGATGTGTTGCTCCCGTCGGTCTCAAGTACATTTACACTAAGTAAATATATGCAAATAAACAGGAAAGGACTCAGCATGCATGGGCCTTCCTGCCCCCTCAACCCGCAGCATCAAAAGAGTAATGTGATTCTCCTCTGGTCTATGGAGCATTTCGGGTTTAGTTGGAGAAAACAATCCCAAAAAAACATATGTCCATGTGTCTTTGGATGACAAAATGCAGCTGGATTCTCGAATTAGCACACAATCATGCGATAATCCAGGCTCCAAGTAAAGTGATACAGATCAACAACTGGAAGTTCTGACCAATCAGTGTTCTTTGTGGAGCTACAAGCAGATCTGTGACAAAACAGAGAAACCACTGTTCAAAACAACAAAAGCGGCTGCTCCTGAAGAGGTTAGCATAAATGATGTAATAGCAAGAGTCAAAAAGGTATTTCATCAAGAGTAGAGAACGGATGGTACACATGGTTATTCCAGTCACCTGCCAGGTATTTTTTAAGTGTCCAAAGTTTCTCATGTGGTTCTGTGTTACAAACCATCCTGCAGCATCAGGTTAGTTAAACCAAACAATGAGGTAAAAGATGCTAAGATTCTGTATAGCTTAACAGAACTGTAGACTATCACATGTGAGTTCACTCCATGCAACCCCTTTCACACTACAAATGTAGAAAATATTGATTAGTACAACTTTAAAGTCATAAGATTAAGCATGCATATTGTGTATTCTCAACGTTCAAGATATAAAAAAAATATTCTTTGATAATCCTCCATGCTTTTGTGTACAATAATATTGAAATAGCGCATGAATAAAAAGTGGTTTCGGTGTGGGAAACATTCAGCAGCTCTCTTTCACTGGGGCACAAAGAGGAAACATGGGAGAGATGGCGGGGACATTATGTTAAATTCTGAAGAGCCTCCGGGGACCATTACAAACCACTTACCATATTTATACCATGAAATATTCAGGCAGCACTTTTCCCAGCAAGCACACAACCCATTCTTTAAGTCAAATGCAACCAAACTAAAAGCAACATATGAACATATGGTCGTTTGACAAACTCAGCCGCAGTGGGACGGCAGCCTGGAAAACATGTTTTTCGTTGAGGATGTTGGCAAAGTGGAACCATGACTGTATGCGTGCCTTTAAGTCACATCTTTAATATGCTGTAAAGGATTAAATATGATAATATCTGCAGGGACAAGAACTCAAATTTGTTATATTTTCAATCAGATGCAAGCTGGAAACAGAGTTGAGGACATCGGCAGAAATACAGTTGTTTGATAACCTCTACATATTTGTTTGGAGAGGCCTCTTTCCTCTTCGTTCGCTGCCAGTGCTGGCAGGCAGAGAGGAGGAATTATTTCAGTCTCTGTATATGAAGGTTGGTGTGCCCTGGTCTTTTTTCCTCATCCTGATCTGAAAGCTTCCTTCCTGTCTAGGAAATTACATGCTAATGGCCTTCTCTTCCCTCCTCTCTAGTCCTGTATCACAGCTGTCTAATGAGAGCATCGGTGGAGAAGTGGCTGCTGATGATGGATGCTTTCAGTTTTATCAGCTGCAAGCAACTGATTAGTTCTGAAAAAATGATCCTTCTGCTTTGGCCTGAAATCTCAATCTGTCTTTGTCTGCAGAAGCCCCAAAAATAAATTCTGCATCCTTGAAACAATCTCATTTTAAATCTCCTTGTTTACATTGTAGTTTGCTGCTCAGTGGGTATATTTAAAGCTGCTCGAATCAATGTTTTTGAACACGCTAATGGTGTCTGTCTATCAGCAGGTCAGTCCACATCTTTGGTCAACTGTCTGAAAAATAGCGCACACGTCATTATACATTCACTATCAGTTTGTGGACAAATTTTCCAACAACGTGTGTATTGGGACATGGAACAGGTGATTTTGGTGGTGATCAGTGATCCGGAACACCATCTGGAATTTATAATGCAAAACTATGTTATTGCGTCAGTGACTATATTGCCTTCACTAACTGCGGCCATCTAGTGATTGAAATATTTCAATGCCAGTGTGCTGCCAAAAAAAAAAATTTCAATTCCAATTTGGTATTGCGTAACTGACTCTATTGCCTTGGCGGAGGTCTGCGCTTTCCAAGTGCTTTTCTAGTTTACTCTGGTGAAAATTTTATGATTTTTCGACCCCTCCACCCGCCCTGAGTGCATATTCCACCATTTAGACTCTGCATCATATTACTCATTCATATTACGACCGCTAGAAGGCAACAAGGACAGTCTAAATTGTAAACATAGGTCGTATTTTACCATCTGAACAAACAACCTGTGCAGTCGCAGTAGAAACCTACTGGTTAGTTAGTGCCATAAATTTGGTGCAGAAATGTTAATGCTGGTTTGCAGTTCAGCAGAACCTCTTGACCATGTCTATGTGCCTTAATGCATTGCTGACATGTAATTGGCTGATTACATATTAATGTTAAAAAGCAGCTGAACAGGTGTACCTAATAAAGTGGACGATGAGAGGTATTGCATAATAATTTTATTATGAGCTGAACATAAATGTAAATTTAATGTGCACACATCTCCGACAGGCTGAGCATCACACTGCTGCCTCAGTTCAGTTCAGTTTTATCCTTCTCTATGTAAAGTGGCACATTTCAAACAGAATTGCAAATCAAGTGTAAATTTAAATAAGGCCTGCCATCTGACGTCTTTTATTGAGAGGATAGTTTTCAGTTTATTTCCTTATCGCAGCCCTGAAACAGGGAAAAGTGGAATTATCACACACGTACAGTGAGTGTAAGTTAAGTCCGTAAGAAGATTTATTTGCATAAGCACACACAGCCGAAGCAGCTTCCTGTGAGACGGCTTTTGATGAAAAGACCTTGTTGAGAGTATATA
>CAFUXE010000491.1:411895-438021 GCA_903364295.1 Serranus cabrilla
TGGGGGTAACTGCTGGAGGCCAAGCTACTGAGCCCATACCGGTTCAAGGTCTGCGGAGGTGTGAGACTAATCTATGGCCTGTCTGCTTTCTCAGGCAAAAACAACATGAATTATTCACTTCCAAAATGCATTTTCCGCCCACAAGCATCCATCTGGATGTGTTGGTTTACATCACTGTAGTAAATTGAATCCAGGAGTGTGTGGGCTCCTGAGCTGATGGTCTCAGTACATCCAGCATATCGTGACTCTCAACTTTCAACATTTAGTCAAATAGCAACTTAACCACTGGACCCTGACTGGATGTTAAAAGTCACATAATGGAAGAATGAGGTGAGGCAAAACCCTGATTTTCCTTGAAAAACATAATAGAAACAGAATGCAATGATGTTTGACCTACATTCAATTGAAAATAGAACAAAAAGAACAAAGAAAACATATTTAATGTTCAAACGGACAAACTTAAGGCCTGAAACAAATCCAAATCAAACAATAAGGTCACCAAAAGTCATCCTAAAGAGTTTGGAAAATCTAACTTCTTATTATATGAAACAGTCTTCTGTTTTCCCCCAAGTTTTTTTTCGGCTGAGCATCTACAATGGCATCATGAAAAGGCAGCTTTTGATCTATTGTGAAGATTTAGGTGCCAACTCTGCCTGAAGATGATCAGAGTGTCTCTGTCTCTGCGGCATCAAAGCACCGTGTGACAGTAAACTGTTCATCCAATCTAAATACATTTACAAGGAACAGCATGAACAGATTTCTGGGTTTACTGACTGAAACACCCACTGTGACTTTGGAGAAATCTGAAATGAAATGAAAATATACAAATATTCATTCATCAAACTAGTAACAGAAACACAATCAAATGCATGAATGGATATGTCAAAGCTGAAGATCACACTTTAGACCTAAACTGAAGCGGTTTCTTGGCTGGCTGGCTGCACGTGTTGAAGGGACATAACTGATCAATACAGCAACACTGCCTACTCTACTAACCCCTTATTAAATACAAGAAGGCTTAATTGAATCATTGGGGGAGCAACTGGAAGAGGATATATGAGCTTCAAGGTCAGCAGGTTCAGAGACCTGGTAAACAAAGAGATCAAAGACAGGCTGGGACAGGAAGGACTGCGTTGAACAAAAAATGAACCAATATGAGCAAAAATGTCTTGTACAGTTTAAATCTATATAGAGCGATGACCATTTAACGAAAATCTATACTTCTGCAGTTTGAATTTAAATTTTCCAATGTAACAGTAATGGATCAATTAATCTTGAGCTGTCCCTACAAAATTCAGTGAGGCTAAAATGCACTTTGTTTTAAACACTTTAAGTTTATAGGTTATTGAGATGGGATGTTTGAATATCTTCTTCCAACGTGTTTGTTTCCTGCAGAGCATCCTCACCAAAAATGGCCATATAGGCAGTAGTGGAAGAAGTATTCAGAAGTAAAACTACCTCAAAATTGTACTTAAGTAGGCTACAGTACTTAAGTATATGCACTTAGTTACATTCCACCACTGCATATACAAGTTGTCTGTGCAAACTGCTTATTATTTGCTGTGGGGATCAGCTTGCCGCCTACTTTGACAGAGTTCTATTTTCAGTGGGAAACCAAATTGAGAAAAATACCGGGTAGCAAAAGTGAATTGAGTTGAGTTGAGTTTAGCAAATAAGGCATTCATTCCCTGTTAATAAGGGCCATGTCAAATTTACACCTTAATTTCTTCATGACTTAAACAAATACAACATGTGTGGCATCAATATTCTCATCTAACTCTCTGCAAGAAAATGTTGAACTATTCCTTTAAATGGTAAAACACAGGACAGAGTCAGGTTTTAATTTTGAAGATATATGTAATAATTTCTGTCAGCTCAGTCATTTCTGTTAGGAGGTTTGAGCTGAGGCGGGCTCACACCTGCACTCTTACCTTGTGGCATTACAGGCTTTTCCAACCTGACAATGACTTTCAATACAGGATTTCCATACAGGGGGTCTGGAATGTGCGGACTGTAACACAAACTACAATGTTCAATGAGGCTATTCGTTAACCACATCTAATAAGAAATGTGTTAACTGTTCAAGAATGCCAACTATCCCTTTAATATGCCCTTTTGCCTTTGCTGAGCTCCCCTGCAAAGACTTCAGGACCCCCTGCTGCGCTGCACAGCTCAACAGATTTCCAAATACCAGGCCCTGGAGTGTACACACAGTAACTGTAATTTAACCCCTAACACTGAAAGTAGTGAGAGTTCAAAGTTCAGCAGCACTTTGTACTTTTTAATGGCTTTTCTTCCTGCTTTTCTGTGCTCAGTGAAGCTAACAGCACTTCTGTTTACACTGCAGAGGTCTAAAATCTGTTGAACACAAATACCTTTTGCATACATTTGGTATTTTTCCATTCTTTCATATTCTGGTTTCAAATGGTCACTAAAAGCAGCAGTGCAGAAATTTATTTTTGAAAAGATGTCAAGTGCTCTGATGTGTATAATAGGTTTATGAGAGCATAAAAGACACAGCAGCCTCATGTGTCTGCTTGTGGACATGAATATTGTTAGACTCTCATACCAGAGACGTGTCTTGTCACACTGTCAGACTTCTCTTCAGTCCTAAACCCTCCATTTACAGCTAAAAGGCAACTCGCACAATGAATGAAAAGGATTAGAAATGACTACATGTCTTCCATTAATGGTAATTAAATGGCAAATAAGCGATCTGTGTTTCAGGTTTAGCATCTAAATGCATCCTTACTAACATGATCCCGCACATCAAGAGATAATTTGCTCGTGTGAGCCTTTAATAACCAGACACAACACTGAGTGCAGGCCGGTCATGTCTGCAGGGCAGAGCTCATAATGCTTTCATCTAATATAAAATGGGTGATTGAGTTGGGAAAACGTTTCATCTCACATGAAGGGTTCACGTGGAGGGGAAGTGAGACAGAGTTTTGCACGTGAGCCAGTAAATTCAATCAGGCATGGTGATGAGTGACTCATCGCAGCGTAATGGATGTTGGAAGGTTGAACGCCAACTTCAGCAGAAGACGATGACCACATCACTGTGAGATTCTGACAGAAAATGCAGATTAAAGGTGAAGAGTTGCCTCTCTATGTTTGATCTGTATTTTGGTTTGAATGTGCCAATGAAACGTTTTCTTCTGATAATGATCATTTTAAAATAGATTTACACCAATTTATTAGTCTTATTTTTATTTATACCATGTGACGATCAAAATTAATTTCTCTGATCACTGATTGGGAAAATAAAATCTCTTCAGATGTTAAAAATGGAGCATTTGATGTAAATTTGTCAAGACTGATCAAATAAATCTATTTCCAATTACTTATAGGGTGGAAATTACCACAACCTCCTACATAATGACTTGATTCTCTCATTCCTGAATTCACTTTATCATCATAAATGTTAATTTTATGCAGAATGCACATGTTGTTTTAGCCTGGATTTACATTTTAGGATGGTTTGTTTCACATAATGCAACATGCATCACACAGCATGTGCATAGTGTGTCCTCTCAGTATGTACATGCGTCTCAACAGCTTTGGCTGACCGCCAAACTGAACTTGCTGCAGGGGTCCGATGTGGTGTAACAGCCCCTTTGTCTGATAATTATCCTCTGAATTATTCTGAGAAAAGGGGAGTTGTAGGGAATGTGGACTGAATGTGAAGAATGCCATTGCTTGCATTTCCAAAGAATTTGTCCGAGAGCCACATCAAGGGTCACACAGCGGGACGTCCAGCGGTCACTCAGATATAATGTACAAGTACAGACTAAAGTTGGATTACTAGTAATGCATCCTTTATGCTGATTTTGGAGGTACTTTATTTGACTATTTCCACATTTCTTACTCTATACTTCCACTTCACTACATTTTAGAGGCAAATATTGTACCTTTTACTCCACTACATTAAGCTGACAGCTTTAGTTACTTTTTAGGTCAAGATTTAACATGAAAAACATGATAAACTTAAAATAAAATTGCACATTTTTATTGATTAAACCACATAAAAGTACATTCAGTAGTTAAAGTAGTTACATAAATGCATCAAGAATAATAAAACGATAATATATTTGGAATATATAAAACAATCTGACATGTACTTTTACGTTTGATACTTTAAGCACATTTTGATGTTGATGCTTTTGTATTTTCCCTGATGTAAGTTTTGAATATAGGACTTTTACGTGGTATCAGTACTTTACTTAAGTAAGGGATCTGAATACTTGTACCAAAGGCAGGAAAAATGAATGATTACACTGCACTCACACAGACAATCTCACTGTCACACCTGTGGAGCATTTAGTAGCCCACACAAAGACAGCATGAAGGACAGGCTGCCTATTCCACATTACCTCTGTGTGTTATCAGAGCTAACAACTAACTCACGGTGAAACGTGTCCAAACTGTGATGATGAGGGATCACCTCTTTAAGCTAATGCAGGGTTAAATGAAGTACCCTCGTTCACGATGGAATTTCTCAGCAAGGTGTGATTTAATCAAATTCAGGATGTTATCAGCGAGCCAAAACCAATTTTCTACGTGAATGAGCAGAATGCAATCAACAATGTCAAAAGCAGGAGAAGGTCCAAGAGATTTGGGGAAACAGCAGCCACCTCTGTGTCAGGTGAAATGAGGAACTCATCAGTCATCATGAGCAGTGCTGCGGGACGCTGCAACCTGAATGGATATGCTTAATAAAGGGTTTTGGAATTTGTTCAGGCATGCAGCTGTTTTTTTGTTGTTGTTTCTTTTCAAGCCAAGATGGGCTGTTTTACCACAGTGTCTGTGCTACGAATATGACTAAGTCATGTAATTTACATTTTTTAAAGCTTTATTAAGTTAAAAACTGACATCCTGATAATGGATTTATTTGTAATCATCCAGCCAGTTTCAGTCTTCATGCTAAGCTAAGCTAACCAGCTGTTGCTTCATGTTCCTCCAAGAAAGTATTATTCAAATAAAGCCTTTTATCATCTGGCAAAGGGACTACCGATGTACCGAAATTAGCCCCTCAGCTTGTTGAAATGATCAATGAATGCTGTCCCTTTTCAAATAAATAATTGAATTGAAAATGTTCAATTCAGTCTTTTCAGATCCAATTATGGCAACCATAACTGTTTAATTTGGGTATTTTATAAAGGTTTTCCTGTCCTGACATGTTATTAAAAACTCTACTTTTATACAAACATGCAGTGCTCCCCAGAGCAAATAACCCAGACAAAAATGAAAATCCTAACAAAAATAAACTGTAAATACACCTCTAAAGCTATGAGATAACATTATTTTACTGCACATCAGTAATTACCTCCAGTATTTAAATGGGAGGTGAAGCTGACGACTGTCTCTGAGCTATAACGACACACAGCAGAGGTGTAAGACCGGCTCCCCTGATTCATGTTTGTGTGTTTGAGCATCGGATAGCCATCTGACTGTGAGCTTCACTGCACAAAGTGCTGTCCAGAGTCACAGTCTTATGGAGCCGGGCAGCAGGCCAAACTCTCCAGAAACATCAGACGTTTGGAGTGAAAACACTCAGCTGCTCAACAGGAAAACTAGAGGTGGAGCACGTCTGACAATCTAGCTCCTATAAAACCTTAATGTCATTAACTGAAACATCTGATGATGGATAAACAAGACGGGGCATCGCATCACCACATAATTCAAGGTTATGCAGCAGATATATTGAATTATTCACACATAAAGCTAATTTCATTCATGTTTACACTGATACACGAGGACTCAATATATTGAGGTGATTTCAAAATAAGTTTGGAGTGCTAAAGATCTTTGGGCCATTTCAATAATTCATAGTTAGATTTTTTTAAAAATCGCTCATTAGTCTCAGGTGCTGTTGCTGCCTCTGGCACTGAGGATGAACTGTGTTGATAAGAAGAAAAAATAAATAAACATGAAAAAAGTAAAATTTATAGAGAAATTCACATAGAGCAGCCATTATCATAAAATGTATAAAGAAAGCCCATAATAATATATTTAATGTTCATCTGAAACATGAATTTATGTTTTTTTTTTTTTTTTTAAAGATGGATATTTAATAAACTTCTTGGACAAAATATATATAAAAATGCATAACTCTGTATAAGGATTAGATAATATCCTGTATAGCAAATACATCATTTATTCTAAAATGTACACAAAGTTCAATAGCTCACAAAGTGTACTTCTAAAAATGACCACAGGGTGGCAGCTGTGGCTTTAAAGAAACTGAATGAGTGTGCTCCCTGTTTGTCTGTTTATCTCTAATTTGTCTATCTGTCTGTATTTTTCTGCTTTTTATTAGTTAGTCTGTCTGTCAATGTCTCTGAGCCTGCATGTTTCTGTGCTTATGTTTCTCTTTGTCCGTCTGTCATTACAATGAGTTTCAAAGTCGTCCTTCTTAATCACTATTTGAACAATGAAAATATCAGAACATGAAACAGTCTCATTTGTTTTGATTGGCATTGCTTTTGTTTGGTGGCTAGGTCCCTGTGGAAGGGATGACAGAGGTTGTGCATACATTTGAATTTTGGGCTCATATTGAAGCACAACAAATTAATCTGTTGGTGGATCATTTCCCCAGTGACAGTCTGTTTGGTGCCAAGGTGCCACATATGGTGAAGAATACCGCCGTGCTGATTACTGCACTCTGCACTGACAAGCTGACAGCAATACACAAGTGTAGAGGAAAACATTGGCTCTGCATTCAAATGTGGGTGCTACTCTACACTGTTTTAATTTCTGTGTCTCTGTGTTAGGAATTCAGTCAAGTTCTGGTCCATTGTCTTTGACACCACAGGCCCGTAACAGGCCCGGTCATGCATTCCCTAGATCACATAATTTTATTATTGGATGGATTGTTTGAGGGGCTTTAAAATGACTGTAAAATGTATGTTTTTAAATTGTTATGTCTTTTACATTCTTATCATTTTTGATCAATTAGCAGACACTGTAAAAATTAATTAAAAAAAAATCTTCAAAATGATTTCTGAATGATGCGTGGCCAATATTTCACTGGACCAGTGCAGATAAACTTCAGCTGTAGGCCTGCTTGCTTGTACTCAGTGTATTTTATGTTTAGTGCTTATTAGCATGGTCTAATGCCCTAAACTATATGTCAATATAGTTAATTTCACCGCTACATTTCAGTATTGTTGCTAATAATGAAGTAAAACACAGTTGTTGTGATCATCTGTATATATGTTAATAAATAAAAAATATTTTTTTCTGATATGTTTAAACTAAGTAGCAATGATTGCCAAATGCCATTAATCCACCCAAAAAACAAAAAACAAACAAACATTGAGTATTGTTATGACTGTGGTCATTAGTTGCGCATAACTGCTGTGTATGTGCCCTGCGTCATTGATTAACTTCTTTGTATGCAAATTCGGGTGTGCCGTAGCTGCTGTTCGATTGGTGGAGAGGTTCCACGCCCTGCTGTGATTGGCTGCAGCCTGGACCATCCTGCCCAACCACCTAAAATCATGTAATTTACATTTTTAAGGCTTTATTAAGTTCAAAACTGACATCCTGATAATGGATTCATTTGTAATCATCCAGCCAGTTTCAGTCTTCATGCTAAGCTAAGCTAACCAGCTATTGCTTCAGCTTTGCGTCTTCGCTCAACTTCTTTGTATGCAGATTAGGGTGTGCCGTAGCTGCTCTTCGATTGGTGGAGAGGTTCATCGCCCTGCTGTGATTGGCTGCAGCCTGAACCATTTGCTATAAAAACAGTCAAGGTAGCGGCCGCTAGCGGCAGCAGGCATCTTCCCTCGACATCCCGGTCTCCCAACCGTCACAAATTCTGTATAAGTTAAACTATGTGGTTTTAGGATATGTTTAGTTTTGTATAGTAAGGTTAGACTACCCGTTTTGTTAAGCACTTTTCTCCTGTTTAATTTAGTTTGGGAGGTAAGTTTTGTAGCCATTTGTTTTTGTAGTAAGACTTCTTATTTTTCAGATAGAAACGTTTTGTTTGTTATTTTGGCCTTAGTCCACCCTGAATCCTACTAAGTTACCCGTATTAATTTGAGTTATCTTTGTAAAATAAATATTTCCTTGACCTTTGAGCCAATCTTTGTTTGTGGAGATGGGGAAGACAGGGCTTGTTCACGTTATGTCCCAGGCCCCCCAGACTGGGGCATAACAAAATGAAAAATATTGCATATGAAAAATGAAAAGTAGCAGGTGAAGTAAAAGTGTGTCAGCATAAATAGCTGTATGAACATCAATGAAAACACCCAGGAACCTTTTTGCAACACAACATCTAACAGTCTTGCTAACTAGCCAATTTCATCCACCTAACAGAATAGTGATGGCATAGCATCTAATAGTAACCAACCCAACAGAAACAGTTTTCTATGAAAATAACAGTAGTTTAAAATACCTTTTAGGGCTCCCACAATAGATAAGTGAGTACGTCATTTTCTATGTATTTATACAGTGATAAAAGTCTGAGCAAGCAGAGTGAGAGAAGACTCTGCTGCTCTCCATCAGCTCCGCACCACCATGTCTGACTGCACATGCTGACATTCGTTGCACCCTGAAAACACACTGCACTGCAGGAGCCCCAGCGTAAGTGTTCCAATGTGACCGACTTGCACTTGAACTTCAAAACAAAGTAAAAAAGAGCACTTTATTCTAAGACTGGGTGCGCTTTTTGCCCTCCACAGGCAGCAATTCAATTCAGAATGGTTGAGCTTTGCAAGGCAAAAGTGTGCAAAGTGCAGCAACATCAAAATAGGTTGTTTGTCAGAGCGTTTCAAAATTACCTGAATGAGCGTATGGAAGTCTTGACACTGGAATTAAGGCTTACCAGCAAGAGTTTTTTCAGATTCAGGCAAATAAAAAGGTTGGACCAGATGGTCTTTAAAGTTATAAGAAGACCGAGACGCTTGACTTGCAGTTGAAAATGTGTTTTCGCTTCACATCTGCAATACAGGACACTGATTGCTCACTCTGCTTAAAAGTGCTGTTGACAGGAGAAAAGCAAAAGGAACTAGAATTACTGCCTTGTGGCTGTCCAACGTGACAGAAGACAATGTGCACATTTAGATGTCAAATTCTAAAAATGAAATGCTTCACACAGATATTCAACCTGGCAGCTGAAAAGATTTCTAAAACCCACTCAATTTCAATGTGGGCATCTAAGATCAGTGTCAACAATTCTGATCAAGTGTCTCCCTTTCTGTTTCTGAATTATGAATTTGGCCTGAAAAGGAGCTGACCTTTAACCTTTATGATTCTTGCTTAGGGTGCAAGAGGTCCAAGGTTCAATTCCCAGAAGATCCCACAGTGCTTAAATGTGGCTATGTAGTTTAAAATCTTTTGTATGTATGATTCACCTAACATTGTCTGAAATGGCATCACTGTATCATGTCATCTTGCTTGAAATTTTATGTAAAGTTTGTCATGATCAGCAAATTAATTCCATGAGTTAGAGCCAAAAACTTATTTTGTGATATTCCTGTGAACTTGACCTTTGACCTCTGATATATAATCAGTTCATCCTTAGGTCCAAGTGCCAAATATAAAGATATTCCATCAAGGCTTTGCCAAGATGTCATGTTCATAAGAGTGGCATTGACCTTTGACCTAAGTCACAGTCTTATGTCCAAGTGGACATTTTTGTCATATTTGAAGAAATTCAGTCATGCCTGAGATGTCGTGTTCACAAAAGTGGAACGCAACCAAAAGTTTTTCCAGTCACAGGTGTCACTGAGGCATCAAAAGATTCAAAAGAGTCATGTGGTGAAGGAGAACCATAACAAACCTTTGGGGCTTCTAAAAATTAAATACCTTAAAAATGACTAAATTATGCCCACAAATTCCAGTGCTGCAGTAAATTAATTTGAAGTAACTTGGTTTCCAAAGATGAATCTGCCTCTATCACCACATGGGTCCTCTTTCAACACTTTCATCCAACACATCAAACAGACACACGAATGCACCCCGACACCTGCATCAAAATTGCCCTTCGTCTCAGAGCAGCAGTTCCCAAGTTTTTTTTGGCAGGTTCAGACAAAAGTCCAAGTTTATTTCCGTCAAAAGGCGGGTAAGGGTCAAAACCAGCTAGATGGTAAATCAGGAAAACAAATCCGATAAAGGGCTGAACAGAGAAATATTACCGTGGGTCAGGCAGCTGGATGCACACATGACGATCTGGAAACGACAGAGTGGGAATGGACTGGAATAGCCTATTACGCTGCTTATCAGGGAAATGTGTAGCCGCTGAGTAAGTGGACAGGTGATGGGAATGATGGGAGACGGGTTACTGCAGGACAGCGATGGGGTGTCTTACAGAGAAAATGACGTCCTGAATGTCTAGGAACCGGCTGGATTCGTGACAGTTTGACTTGCTAGAATATTATGATGAATTAAGTTGAATTAACACAGGAACAATATTGAATATTTATTGGATTAATTCTTGTAATCTATTAAAGTCTCCTTTGAGTTTCTGTTGAAGCCTGATTTGGTTAGTACACCTGCAAATGCTGTACAGCTGTGAAAATACTGCAGCCTTTACCTGAAAAGTTTGCATTTCCATTTAAATAGATAACCCTGTGTTAACTTTAATTCTTGAGGAAAACTTTGTTCTCCTTGCACGCCCCTACGGTGAATGAAGAATCCCAAAAAAAATCAATGAAGGTCTAGGTTAACAACAGCGAAACTATATCAAAACATTTTTTCTCAAACACCATAGAATCCAAGTCTCATGTATCCAGTTTATGCTCATCTCTTTATGCTCAACACATTTTCGCTAAAATCCTACAGTTCCACACATGAAGCATTGATCATACAACTGGATGAATGAGACTTGGATTAAACTGCGTTTACTTTTCTAAATTTTTTGTGCACTGTGGCGCCTGAGAAAAACAGCAATTCAACAGATTGAATAATGTACAAAGTTGTCATCTTATGATGTAGCAAAAGTTTACTTTGATACCAGTAAACGGACATGAGCTTTCATTAGTTTAACCAAAGAGCTTACAAAAACATAATCACACGCTGGAGACAGGATGTGTCTCCAGTATCGAGCTTCTGCACAAACCAGACCCCCGGACCACCTTCACACTCATCATTTTCCCTGCAGCAGATGATGAGAAATTAAAAAATGATTTCAAGGAGCCAGGATTGCCTCGTACTTTCTAGTCATCTAGTGAGATAAACATCGAATCATAATCCTGTTTAAAATAACTGCTATCCATGACCTCTGGGTTATATCAACAAACACCATTAAGTACAGAGTACGTGCAGAACTGACTGTTTTCTGACAACTAAAGACTTTATTTTACTTCAGTTTATCTGAAATAAATGACACTGTGATGTGACTCCACTGATGACCACTTTCATCACTTCAAGGCTGTGTGGATAAAAAGCACTCTCAGGAGATCAATGCTGTGTTTCAGCCACTCCAACACTCATAGAAGGTTGCATCTGTATTAAAGCCAATTACCAGAATACACCAATTGGCAACAAGTAATAAGGATGATTTTCTTTACACATTGAAAATAAGCAACAAAATGTGTGTGTCTTTTCACTTCCTGTGTTTTTGCCTTGATGTCTAGTAATTTCTCATAACATGTTCTTCAGAGAAAGTTCATATAACTGCTACTTTTTTTAAATCAACAACTTGACTGTAGTATAGAAAAAAGCTGTACAATGGGGCCTTATAGATATAAACTCATTTGATGTTCCACCAGCATACACATGAATCATTGTGCCTTAGGATATTACAGAAAAGAGCCTGAAGGACTATTCATTTGCATATTACAAAATTGCATGTTAATTTAAATTCGTGCTAAAGGGTGAAAATCGTGAATGCCATTGCTAAACTTTAATACATCCAAAGAGCTTTAAAGCACCTATGGAAACTGATTGCGTAATGCATGCGACTATTATTGGACATGGGGACATAAGCAGCTATTTGATGTGTCTCAGACATGTGTAAGTGAGTCACGCTCATGAGTGAATCCCTTAATGCTTGCCATAATTGATATCAGCCTTCCATCTGTTATGTTTACTTTGCTGGCCAACAAATGAAAAGGTAAATAATCTCCCTCCACTTCTACTCCTGGCTGACAACACCCACACACAATACTTTCCTCTCACAGATCCTTAAGTAGCAGCATGTTGGTGCAAATAAAGAACCCATGATTATCACATGTATTTCATCTCTAATGTGCTGTGACAAGGTGTATATGCACCCACTATAATAAGCACTTTCACTGCAGAACAAAAGGAGTTCATTAATATTGGTAGAGAACTAGAGGGCTGTTTCAGAGCGTATCCTTTCAGGTTTTCTCTGAGGTATTTTATGTGTAATCACTTTCACTTATGGGAACATATAAGATTTGCTGGTTCAAAAAACTATAAGGATTGGGGATACAACAATATCTCCACAATAAATGCATAATTTATTGTGTGTATGAGTGATAAGTGACACACAACACAGCATTTCCTGATCGAAACATCTCCATCCAGACAAATTTAGCAGAATATTGTACAATATCACACACACACAGACATCTATAGAGTGAGTGCACTCTTTGACACCGAAGGTAGAAGGTCATCAGTTATACTTTCAAAATGAATTATTATGAAAAAGAAGATGAAATTGATTTAGCAGTGCGTCATTTCTATTCAGTAATGTTTCTAGACAGCTCAGAGCTTAATTGAACAAATTAAAGACAAGACTATCTGATTTATTGCCAAGGTATTGCATTCTTTAATATTGTTGCAATGCTACATTTATAAACTCAGACAGAAATCGACAAAAAAAAGCTGTTTTCTTGAATACATGACCTCTCTGAATCCTCAGTTGAAAAAATATCAAAGAAAATATTTTAGTAAATGCCATATTATATTATTATAATAAACATCCTTCAGCAAGAAATATAACTAACTAAACCAAGACAAATCTGATTTTCATTCATGTGGGAATGCTAAACTGAAAGAATCCAACAGTGTGCATGGGCACAGAAGGACAGCAGCTATCTGAAGGTAAAGGCCCTGAAAATATTTTTGCACAATGAGCTTTTAATTGTTATTAACAAGTTCTTTTCTTACAATATTTATCTCATTGGACTGAAGTGGGTTGTGCAAAGGCTGCCCTTCAACTGAGGGAGCAAACTCTAAACACATGTTTAAAAGTTTTCTGGGTCTTTAGAAACAGACACATTATATTTTATTTATCTGACAGGACCTTTGCCATGGGGTCAATAATGAGACATCGTCAAAAAAATGGAATAACCTCCACCCCATCAATCACTTAATATGATTCATACTTCAAATACTTCACATTCATGGATATGCTGCTACTACATATACCAAGAAGATGGGTTTGTGTCAAAGTGATCATAAACAGAACCATAAACTGGTGTGAGGAACACAAGAACCGACATAATGCGGACTGGAACATTATGGAGCTCATCAGGTCTCATGGTTATTCTGCCTGGTTGTGTAACACCCAATGAATATATTTTATAAGAGCTGTGAAACCCTGGGGTGCAAACGATCCTGTAATATGGGGCGCCTTCATGATGGCGGCATGTTTCAGGACCATGATGACACTGTTCTGATACTCAAAGGTAGGAGACGTTATGACAGTATCCAACTTCACAGTCAAGGATGTGCTTGTCTGACAGTGTTCAAAGAATCTTTGATGCTGTTCGTATTCACAGTACAATGTCTTTGTTGCACACAGGACACAAACACTCTCTTGGGCTAAATTTCTGTGCTTGGATTGACCCATTCACCACCCCTCCTTTCCACCCTGTGAGGCTACCACGGCCTTCATGCTTTGTTGCCTCCGCTCTGATCTCTGACTGTATAATGTTGTATATTGCCGCAACTTGAATTGACACAGAAAAGCTATCACCACTCCAGCATGGAGGCCTTTCTCCCTGGCCTCAATGCTGCTTTCTGGCACATTCATGACGACAAACAAAACACCAGAAAAAAAACAGAAAGGCATACTTTTCCACTGGCAATGGGAAATAGGTCTATTGCAGATTATATCAATTAAAAAAGATGCATATTGCAAAAATGTGCAACTGCAAATTGCAGCTGGGAATCAAATCTGGCTTTTGTCAGTCTTAAGTGATCACAATTACAACTGAGCTGCACCCGATAAATGAGCACTTTGTCCTCAATCTGAACTCTCTTCAGTCATAACAAGGCTGCAAAGACTATAACACAAGCTGAAGTAACCAGGTGGTTATACATGGACACCCAGAAGAGGGAAGCGAGAGTGGTGTATGGCATGACATGCAACAGGGGAAAACTATGTACACTGGTTGAACAAATTAAGATTCAGAAAGCGCTAAGTTAAAGATGATGTCTTTGGAGTTTCATGCAGTGGTGATCAGCTGAGAGTGCTGTGGGTAATATCCACAGTGGAAAAAGAAATAAAGAAACGTGAGTCAAGTCAAGTTGAGCAGATGGTGCCATGAGTGACCATCAGACCAGGGACAATGGTCATGACTCACAGGTGGGTCAGATTTGGCAAAGCAGCATTCATGCATTCATTATCCTGAATCGCTAATCCAAACTTGGATCGCAGGGGGCTGGAGCCAGTCCCAACTGACATAGGACGAGAGGCGGGTTACACCCTGCACAAGGCTGAACCAACCATTCATGGTTTCATCAACTCTTTACAGGCAATTTAGAGTCACCAATCAAACCTAAGCTGTATGTCTTTGGATGGATTTTTCTGTGAGGCAAAACCACAACACCCACATGTAGCAAAGCAGCATTCAGAGCAAGACACTAATGCTTAACACTCTACAATAGTCACAGGTGTGTGAGGAAAATAATTTCACATACACCCACACACTCATGTCATTCCTGTGACAACCAACCAAACCCCTGACCTGATGAGCACTGAAAAAAAAACAGTTTTTATTTGATGTTTATGTGACTCACGCATATAGAAATAACTTAAAAAAACATGCGATGAGTTGTATAATATCACAGCATGTGGCTGCAACAAAAGACACGAGAGCCCTGAAGCAAGTCATTTATATTGCTTGTTTACTTGCAACACAATGCAAAGTGTTCAAGTAGTGCTGGAAACATATAGCATAGCCTGTGGGTGTGAGAAATTGCTCATTGACAGGGAAAGATGCAAAATGCGTGTGAAAATTGTGGATAATTCCTCTCACTGTAGCCTCACCAACCCTTTTCCACCAGCCCATCTCTCTGTTCTTCTATGTGTGAATGCATGAATGTATTGCTTTGAGAGAGGGGTCAATCCAGCAACAAAACCCAGGAAGCCTAATGACAGCATCCAATTTGGCTCCTTTAATGTTAACTATAATTACCTGCATCAATGCCTGCATCCCAGCTGTATATCTGCCTATTTTCATTTTTCAACACTGTCATGTCCCTGCAAATGCAGCTGTAAAACCAACTACTCCATCTCGTAACATCAAGGTAGACAGGTTAAGATAACTTCAGTAGAATACCACTTATGATACTCCGTTATTGAGATTAACTGCAATATGTCACCTTGCCAATGCTGGAAAATAAAGATTATTTGGGAGTCCGTTTGTTTGCTGCTTGCAGTGACTCACTGTTTGTGTCACCGTGGCTCTGATGGCTTCTGATGCATGACCTAGTTATTAAATATGTCATGAGATCAACTGTGTGAACAGAAGGGCAAACATGAGCAACATGTGGTAATTATTCTAGACTAACCACAAAAACTGTATGAGATACCGGAGGTGTGGGATAGCATTAACATTTATTTGGAGTCGTGTTTGTATGGCATATTCACGGTTTTGGAGCGCAGTTTTTGGTCTCTACCAACGCTTAAGACTAATAGTACACCACTATTTCCATTTTCTACAGTTTTAATTATGGTTGGTTGCATTAATTAGAGTATGTGACAATCATAGCCAACCAAATGTACCACCTTAAAGTTAATTCCTAAACTTTTACTTGCAAAAAGAATTACTCACAAACTGTGAACAAAAGTGCGGCCTCCTTTTCTTACCTTCAATGACCCACACAGGAATTGGTGTTTTAAAATAACAGTCTTTTTATTCCGGGAACACGGCTATATAATTAAACCTTTTTTTACCACTTGACGTTGCTCATCACAATCACACGCCTGTTCTTTAAAAAGATATATCGGGAGTTTGTAGCGTTAGTCGGACTCATTAAAAAGAGATGAGACGCACAGCCGTTACCTTGGTCCCCAAGTGTTTTAAGTGGAGAGACGGGTTGGCAGGTCCTGGTGGACTTTTGAGAGAAGCAGAGAAGTTTTAAGTGACCTAAGTTTTGTTATTATGAACTGTTTCTCATGTTTACATCAGCTTGCTGCTGGTTACAGAATATTTAACCAGCTGCTTTTCCAATATCTGTTTGGCCATGCACAGTTTGTTTGAACCTATTGTCTTCAGGTGGCTGTAAAGGGTGAAAGGCCTGTGTAATTAAACATATTTTACCATGTTGGCTGGTTGAAAAACTTATGCATATCATAAAAGTGGAAATATGATTTTATGTGTGAGTCAACTGACCAAAAAAGCAGTGAACCCAAGTGCGCTGAGCTGTCCATCTGCTCTGAGCTGGGGGCAGCAGACCACACCAGCAACACTCATTTTTGGCACCATGGCTGCACAGTGCTGCTACCTCACTAACATTTACAGTGCCTGACTGCAGTGCAAGGCGAGTCATCAAATTGGCACAGTTGAGGAGCTAAAGTCAGCGCAGAGCCTGAAAGAAAACACTGGTTTTTATGGATGAAAACCATGAGGGGAAAACACTTTAAATTGTGCAGAAAGGTTCCTAAAGCATGCACCCTTATTCATGCTGTGCCCTTTTCTCCAAGGAGGCAATTTACCACCCAGATGGCAGTGCTTGGTATTCTGCGCATGTTGTCTTCAAACACACCTGCTGCAATAAGTTGTATGAAAAGAGGCAGATTTGCCTACTTTGCCAAGTCTGTTTATGTCTGCGGTCATATTTTGTCACCAGGATGGTGTTTCTGCAGGATGCAGCCACAAAACTTTATGGGTGTCCTGGAGATCAAAGTGAAAGAAGTAGGAGATTTGTCATTGCCCATGTCCATGGCTGGATTTGGTGGTATTGTGGCAGTTGTGATTCCATCTCCAGAAATATTTCTAGTTTTGTTATTTTTTGGAATATTTAATACAAAGAAATCATTTTTTTTTTTAAATGTTATTTGCTGCCCTATTATGTTGCTATGGCCAGGTATGTTGAGCATCTCCTCCAAACTTTAAGCTGAGGTGAAAGCACAATGGTTTATCCTTCAAATTACAAAATGTAATCCAACAATATCTAAATGACATGTCCACTGGGTTTCACTGTGTCCAATAGAGGGGGCTCACTGCCCCCCTCGTTAACGGAAGCAGAAGAGGAGCTCCAGTGGTTCATATACAGATCAAACCAACCTGACGCTTTTCATTTGACGCGTCAGAGCGGAGGAATTGAATCACCACCTGCAGTGTTTGCACACTCAGTGAGATCCCTCTCCGCGCTCTCTGTCAGCTCCGCTCCTAATTACAGGTGAGCTATTTTTATCTGCCTCCACAATTAGTTTCATTCAGAATTACTTTATTCTTACTTTATTATAACAAAGTATGCGCTTTTAATTTGAGTAAGCGATGACTGTGGCACCATGAGGAAATTAAAGAGGAGGAGGGGTAGAAGTTCTGCAAATTGCTGCATTTCAGGAGATATCATTAACGTTTTTTTTCTCTTTTCTCTCGTCTGTGCTGTTTAGTCATTCAGCTTCTATCACTCGTTTCTTTCCTCTTAATTTTTGGTTGTGTTGTCACTTTTGCATGTTTCTGAATATCAAAGAAACAAAGACAATTGCGCTGCATTTGTTGCGCGTAAATTGATGCTTCATGTGCCAGGGATCACGTTGCAAATGCCACTAACGAATAGCACGTGCACTTTGCTGCATGTAAGCTTCTAAAAATGACCAGCATCTAAAAAGCCAAGAATTGTGTTATTTCCTCAGTTTCCACTGTTGAAGTTCCATTTGGAGATGCATATGGAGAGGGGAGACACCGTCTGAGGAGTAGCTGGGATTATTACCTATTATTTCTGCCTCCTGTCAGTCAGACTTCGGGGTTCATAATGTTCCACCAGCTGACGGATCAAACCGTGAATGGCAGCTGCCTGGGACCCATCTCAGCGTGCAATAAGAGCGCCGATGGAGACGCGCTCCAGCTGCCTACTTTCTCTACCGCGGCCAAAGTCAGAGTCATCATCACCTTCACCCTGTGCGCCGTGTCAGCTGTGTGCAACTTGGTCGTGCTGTGGGCTGCCAGGAACGGCGGCAAGCGCAAGTCCCACGTCAAGATCCTCATAATGAATCTGACCGTGGCGGACCTCCTGGTGACTTTCATCGTGATGCCCGTGGACGCGGTGTGGAACATCACGGTGCAGTGGCAGGCGGGAGACGTCGCCTGCAGGCTGCTGATGTTCATGAAACTGGTGGCGATGTACTCCTGCGCGTTTGTAACTGTGGTCATTAGCCTGGACAGGCAGTCTGCAATTCTCAATCCCCTGGGCATCAGTGAAGCCAAAAGGAAAAGCAAAATCATGTTGACTGTGGCCTGGACAATGAGTGTCATCCTCTCGCTCCCTCAGGTAGGAGAAAACATACTTTGTTTGCTCTGCTGCTCATCCAATACATCCATCTCTGAACACACACACATATGAGGCTTCCTGCCACATGACAGCTGCTGGCTGCACTCCACCTCCCATCACTGGCTGTTTACTTCCAGGAGAATTAAACTTTGTTCAAAAAGCTCATATTTACACTCCCAGTGTTTTCCTCGATGAATCCATCTTTTTGTGTTGCTGAACATCAAGGTAAAGGTTAATTAAAAAAGCTGTTAAGTGTGCAGGGATCATGACGAAACAATCAAGTAAAAAAAAAATTATGTAACATGAAAAAACAGCTGGGTTGCTCAGTCTGCAGTGCTGGGTGCAATGCAATCTGTTGAAGGACTTGATTAAAGCATATGTCCACTTCGCACAGCATACACCTAAAAGCTGCACTTTGCCTCCACCTGTTGTGCTCTCGAGGTTTTATTATTAAAAAAACAAGCTTCACAATACTTGACAATAATATGGATAGCATTTGCTCCAGCACTTAAGATCACAAGGACCCAGGAACCAGTTGCAAAACAACACATGAGAAATTCAACAGTCCTTGAGTTGGTTTTACTTCTCAACACAAATGAGGAAGCTAGAAGCAGCTTGCTACAATTAAATTGGATTTCTCATCAGGTGTAGCATGATGTCAAGAGATCATTGACCTAACGGGCTTTCCGAAGGTAAATAGCAGGAATGTTTATCAAGTAGCTCGTTAGGTGTAGGATCACTGGATTATGAGTTGGTCTTGTGGGTCTGCACCACTCTGGGGTGAAAGAAGTCAAGATCTTAAGATTATTTAGGGAATGTGAGTATGAATGATTGTCTGTCCCGATGTGTCAGACATGTCAAAGGTTTAAAGTCAGCTAGGATTGGCTCCATCCCCCTCTGGTAGATACGTCTAATCATTCTCCCATTCAGACAGATTTCATACTATTGTGGCTCCCAGTGATGAAATCATGACCATTTCTCTCACATAAGGTGGGTTTGATGACCAAACTCAGATCAAACTTGGCAGCGCCCATCAAATGTGACTCAAGATTCTGTTACTGCATTGCATATTTCTGGCCTCAAATGTTTTCAGAAATTAGAAGAACTTAGCGGTCAACATTACAGTTTTGTCACTGGGCTGTCATGGTTCTTCCTGCTTTAAAAAACAGACCAAGCACTTCAGGATCATGTGTCACTCAGTGGTAGTCTGCTGATACGAGGCTTTGGCTGTTTGGAAAATGGGCTAGAAACAAAGTCAGGCAGTCGTTTTCTTTTTCACAGCTCTCTCTGTTGCTATTCTAGCAGAACTGGAACCTGAAAGTGTGTCTTACAAACTTGGCATTTCAATATAGCTCGCCATAGAGTCACTGACTCACTTGCTGATGGCATAAAGCTCAAAGTTTCAGAGCAGAACATGCACTTATGAACTTTGGTCCCACATTCGGTGCATCAGTCTTGCATTCTGTGTATTGTGTGTGCTGCTGTGATCCCTGCATGAACTTTAACTGTCCATGGATCCTCCCATTGTCTCTTATTAAGACCAGAAACTGTACGAATTATGACCATAAACTGTATATAAAGATGGACAACATGACAGCTCCCCAAAACATCTTGATCGCACCCTCGTGGCCGGCTGCAGTACAGGTTATAAACCTTAGTTATGAAAACCCATATCAGATGCCCTGTAAGTCAACTTAATTTTTCATCTTTTTTCCCTCCTCCCCATATTGCAATCTGGCATTTGCTAGAATCAGGCCAACCAGAATGTCAGTCCGAGCCTGTCCTTAAATGATATTTGTTCGGCACACACAGTATTTTATTTATTCAAAGGTGTATGACACCCTCCTACCCCATTCAGAGCCCTTTATGGAAAAGACAAATAAAGAGAGATGACTCACCAAATGTTAACATGACGGGCAAAAAGAGAAGTCCAACTGGGAGCCATGTGAACAAGACATAAATCAACCAAATTGGTGTGATTATGGTTAACAGTCTATTCAAGTCTAAATCAATGACCATCACATTCATGAAGGAGCAGTAAGGAGAAACTTTGTCCAGCATTGGGGACAAAATACCCTTGAAACATACTTGTATTTTTTACTTTATTTGTTTATTTTTGACAATATTCTTATTCTTATTTATATTCAGAGCATTCCTGCACCCTTTTATTGAAATGGAAATGCCTCGGGCATTTTTTAATACTCGGCGGACGTTTTTCAGTTTCTAAAGAGTCGTCTGAGACATCTCTCAATTTCTTTGCAACAATAAATCAAAACACACTAACAAATCCACAGATTTACTTTAAATCCTTTTCCTTGAATTGCCAAATAGGACTTCTTAAACAATGAAGTCAACACTTTTTCTATTTTTTCTTCTTTATCTTTATCTGACTTCATCTGTAACTCAACACTCAGCACAGGAACAGTACATGTAACCACTGTTATCACGACTGTACGACAGATTATAATGGAAGAATAGAAATACAGTTAACACCACAGGAGTTTCCAGCCTCACTGGGATTTAAAGTATTCCAATTGCCATCATCTTGTGATATAACGCTCTTCATGCATCTGCACTCTCTCACTCAATTTTGATACAAATAGCCACTGACCTCTGAGAAACAGCCCTCTGCTGAGAGGCGTCAGAGGAGGTTCTTTGAAAAGTGAGTTGTTACCTCAAAAACCTTTTTTGCTGCTCATTTTTGCACCTCTCAAAGATCAAAGGGGAGCAGAGCCCATCATACCATACACATTGCAATTAATGCATTATTGCAATATTTGTTTTTTAAGACATGTCATAATGACAACAAACAGAACAAAAAATATAGAACCCTGAGCGTTTGATGGATGCGCAAGTCTGACTTAGCTTATTGTTTCTTGCAAAAATGCAGCAAAAAAGTTGTGTTCAGAACCTTACCACCTTATTGTTTTGGTTCTCCTTCTCACAAACTCACAATCTTAAAAGGTAAAGTTAAATAATTCTGATAATGAAAGGAGGCTATTAAGTCAACTTTTCTGTACACAAATAAAACCTTGGAAAACTACTTTGATCGTTTTAGCCAAACAATACAAATTACAACAGATTGTTCTGTTTTGTTTTATAACTAACTAGGCCTGCACCTAACGATTAAAAAAATAAAAAATTGATGAATCTATCAAATAAAATAACGACTTTTTAAAAACTTTTCCTTTATATTTCAGTATTATATTCAATCATCTTCTCTTTAAAACAAATATGACAAAGAAAGTATCCACTGCAGTACAACACAAAATCTGTGATCTGTGATTAACAGTCCAATGTAAAGTCTCGACAAGATAAAATTAATGCAAGAGCATGTTCCATCAGAGGAAAAAAGAATGTAGTCACTTTAAAATAAATTTCCATTTAGCTTTTTATCGCCACTGGGCAGAAAAGAATAACATACTTAACTAAACAACTCCTCTGCCCCCGAAGTCGCTGTGCTACCAGGGGATGGAGACGTGGGTGGAAGGTTAACAATGTGCATGCATTTCGGTTTTATTACAAATTAGAAGGATGGCTTTCCTTCTCAAATCACAAGCAGATATTACTTGGAGGTTTGTGACAATCTCTGGGCTGAAAAAGGCAGGCTTAGCAGGATATATCCCAGCAAATCCAATTGATCCAAAATTGATCCAAGCTTGTTTTTGCAGTGGAGTGCAGCATCATCTGAATAAAAAACAATATGTGACAGCTTCATCTTGCAAGCTTTGAGACTTAGGAGAACGTTAGGGTTCATGTAATCACTCAAGAGTTGCCTCATGCCTTATACTCGTAGGATTATGAACAGTGCAGTGTCTTCAAACTGGACTTTCTGGTCTTCAGCCTTTCTTCCCACTAGTAACCAGTGGCAACTAGACTTTAGCCACACAACCCCTGACAATTTCCAGTCAATTATTTCAAGGCTATAGCTTTATTAGACAGGCCTGAGAAGAAGACTATGGATGGAGGATGATATTCTGATGCATGTGTAAAATGCCAAGACACCTGGAAATGATGTCATGTTTGTATGGCTGACATTTTATCGTGTAAATTTCCATCAGGTGTGATACTGAGGCTGCTGAATCACATCTTCACATTCCTGTCACTGTCGCTACCCAAGAAACTGTAAATCTGTACTCCTAAAAAAATGAAGGTATTGGATAGACAAGAATGGTTTGTTCTTTATCAGACAGTTTTAAGAAAAAGTCATAAAATGTGCAAGAAATGTAATGTGCGAGCCACCCTTTTCCTAGGCTTTACACCTGCATCACAAGTGTAACATCACAAGTGCAACTGTATTATTACAACCTGGTATTCATCAGTAAACCCCACTGTGACACATCTGTGGTACACACACTTACAGGCTCTCAAGCACCGAACATTATGTTCACCACATTCTGCCGACGACAGGCATCACAGAGACAGAGAGATGAGATGATGCCAGCTGGGTTTGACTTCAAAATCAAACCCCGAAGCTCACTGTGAAAACTAAACGACACATGTATCTGTGAGATTGATCAGAAAGCTCATTGTTCAGTTATCTAATTAATACTTTGACTGTAGAGCAAGCCTCAAGAGACATTCAGTGTGTACAGATGAAAAGTCTTCAAGCTGTTCGTTTTTAAATTACTATAACTAGAAAAAATAGCATATGCTTTGTACAGGTGTTAAAATAACTGCTCATTAACCTAAATGACAAGTCAGTGACTCCATTCCAGTTTTAGTAAGCTGGAGAGCGAGATAACTACCTTTTCTTTTACTTTCCCTGGTTTCCTGTAAATATCTCTTCAGCCAGCTGGTCCTGTTTTTTTGTTTTCTCTGTTTGTTTGAGGCAGTAAACCTCCAAGAGATTTAAGTCAACAAGAATGAGTCTGACATAGCAGTAAAGTCTATGACTCACTCAGAATTTAAGGCTTAAATTTGAATTCTATCATCCATCTATTTATCTATCCATCCATCTATCCATTTATATGATTTCCGTCCCCTGGGGTTTCAAGGGTGAACTCCTGAATAATGAATAATTAAGTGTATCAACCTAAAGGCTTGCTCCTGCTGTTACTCATTTACATGTAAAGTTTTTTTCATGAAACTGAAACCGGTAAAAAAAATGACTTTAAGGTGGAAATATGAACTTCTGCATGACCTCCAGTTCCTGCTCTGGGTGAACCCTCAGATCAGAAAAGTCTCAGAGTTTCTGCCTAGCTGCCTTTTTCCAGCAGGGACAGAAGAGATGGAAAATTTCACTTGAACTTTGAGGTACTTTTATGTGAAAGTGGTAACAGGTCTGCATTATAATTCATAATATCATTATTTTCCATTTTAATTCCCTCACTTTTACTCTTGATTTGTAAGCAAAGCTTGCACATGTGATCATGTCTCCTAAAAATCACATTCAGCTCCAGTTATATTGCATTTTTAATTAAGTTTCAAGGGAAACTTTTTTTCTTTTCCCAGATTAAACACATAGTTAACATTCTGAATTTAATCAAGTTCCATGTTTGTTTGACCTGTCCCATCATCCGTACCTCCTCCCAATGCAGACTTTGATTACAAACAGATACATCAAAAGGGTTAAATGCAGCATTATGTTTGCAGGTGCCTTAGCTTGTGCATATAGCTCACATTATTATCTTTTCCTCTCTGGTAGACACAGGGTGCTAAAAGAATCATTTGACATGCCTCAATGTTATGTTTTTAGCTACTGGCATTTTATCACAATTTCAGGTCTTACTGGCTTATTATGGTGCTAATTGTTTTTCCCCTCGGGTGGGCGTGGCTTTCAGAGTGTCTCCATAAATAACCACTGGCTCTCTCTTCAGTGAGAGAGAAGAGGTGTCATGTCTCTGGCTTCAGTCTCAGGTATATCAGTAAAAGACGCTTTGTGTGTTTATTTGTTTCTGGGTGATTGCAGTAATTCCCACCTCCTTCCTGAAGGCTCCACTGGGAACATTATGCCTGTTTTCAGGAGTCCTGGCTGCTGATGTGACTCTGGCTCTTAATCCGTGTGTTAAATATATCAGTGATTTTTGACAGTCAGCTGTGAATTGATGCTCTCCAAATGCATTGTGTGAGATATTTAAATTCTTTGCCATTACTATATTTAGTCCACATTATGCAATATTTTTAATACCACTGTGGATTCCCATGATGACATATTCTTCTTCATTTGTTCACATTTTAGTTCAAAATACTGATGATGAGCCGACTGGTTTTGATCCAGTCATTTTCATACAGTATTCACATATATGTGTCATTCATGGACTGTCACTGCAGAGAAATCACGGCAGGCTAAAACGGGCCTATAATAAACCACTATTAAGGCTGTCAGGGGAAGGACAACTCGTTCTTGCTTTCCTTAATTAGGATACATAGTGTTTCCTCATTTCATCTGACTGCTGCATGAGATCCACTGTAGCTGAAGCACCAGATACAAAAAAAATAACTGTTGAAACGTGCATTATACATGTACTGTGTGATGCAATGCACATATTTGTAATTTAAAACTACTTTTTAGAAGTCTTTAATCTCTTACAGTTTATTCTGGACAAAGATACAGAGACAGACCGGCGATTCTGGACTCCTCTGACATAAACTCAAGACTCCATGTTCATAGAGCTGAACCGCTCCTTCAACTGTAAATGTTCTGGGTGTTTTGAGTGTCATATTATACACACTACTTCAGATTCAGTGTGATATAGTTGGTATTTTTCTTTTTCCCAAGAATGAAAAGTCAAGGTTTGAACTCGGCCCTACACTAATTTAGATTTTTTAAAAATCCCTCAGCAGGTTGTAAATAGATTTCAAAACCTTAGAGACATTTTTTTCTTAGTCACAGGTTTGATTGCTCAAAACAGATTATGTATTTTTTGTATTTTGACATTTTCCACTGGACTAAGAAGCTTACTGGCTGTCTTTAGTCTTTGAACCTTTACAAGGTTTACAGTTATATAACAGTTAAATCCCCATTATCAGCTCGATGTTACTGGTATTTTTCTTCTTCACTAGAATATAAATGAAAGTAAAACCTGAGTTGGAACAAAGCTTGGCCAAACACTATAATTTTGTACCAACTGACTTACAGTAGGGTTGGAGAGGTTATTAAGTCACTCAGCAGGTTGTTAACAGCTTTCAAAACCACATCCTTAGACTGAGACAATTCTGCCATGATCACAGGTTTGATGGCTTTGACTATTTTCTTTTGTTTTGACACTTTCCTCTGGAACGGAAAGCTTTCTGACTAACTGTAGCCTTCAGATTTCCATACAAAACCATTTTTTTCCTATAAAAATTTAAAAACATTATAGAATAATTATATCCATATCTGCTATTCTGATATTTACACAATACGTGTGAGAGAAAATCTTACTCATAACTTACTCATGCTCTGCTCCTGACTGACAGTGGCTCAGCTGTTGAACAGCTCAGCCTTCCCACTGCATCTATCTTCACATTGATATCTTGGGGCCTCAAAAAAAAAAAAA